>JANJXV010000547.1:0-620720 GCA_024803745.1 Megascapheus bottae | reverse complement strand
AAAAAAATAAAAGATTAAAAAAAATAAAGTTTCTAAAATCTGCTTTATCTGGTATTGTAAAGCATAGAGTTGTTTACATTGTAAACATTGTATCTTGTTTAGCCCAGAGGCATTAGGGGAAGGCTATGAGTTTATTTCCAGACTCTAGTGGCAGGTCTCTGGCAGGTCTCCAGGCTATTACTTGCAAGCCCACTCATTTGGGCAAGGTATATGCTGTCCTTCAAGATAAGACATAAACTCCCTCAAGATATTTAGAGAGACTAATGGAAGCCTTTATGCAGTTCACTCCGTGGATCCAGAGGCCCCTGGGAATCAGGCAGCCATAGTTATATCCTTTGTTAATCAAGCAGCCCCAGATATTAAGAGAAAGTTACAGAAACTAGAAGGCATGGAAGAAAAAAAAGTATTCAAGATCTAGTAAACATTGCCCAGAGAGTTTTTAACAACAGAGATGCTCCAGAAAAAAGACAGATAAGAGTCACAGAAAGGATGACAGGTGGCTCAGTAATGCCCGGCTCACTCATTATCATGGACTTAATAAGAAACCCTCTCAAGATTCTCTTCCAGCCTCCAACTCCCCCAACCCTGCCTCTCTGCTACCCGATCCAGACTTAGCAACCTCACTCACTCCATGACTATAAAAGCTATGTAAAATCTTTGCTCGGGATCTCTGAGTGGCACTGGCAATGAGTACGTGGAGGTCTGGGTTTGAACTCATAATAAACGACCCTTGCCTCTTTGCTTTGGCCTCAGCCTCTGGTGGTTCTTTCAGGGTCCCGCGAGTTCACATACAACAGAGTAAGATGGCAAGTATGAATAACCCAACCCTGCCCAAGAACCGGGGAAAAATAAGACTTAGCAAGGTGCTGTGACCACAATCAAAGGGCAGCATATCTAAAGTTTATTGAGTCAGGAACAAAGCTATATACTGTGGGGGAAAGAGGAAGTATGAAAGGGAAAAGGAACCAACAGAAAAAGGCCACGGTGCTATCACCAAAGTTCAGAGCAAACTTTCACCTTTTGAAATACTGGGCAGGACCTATGCCTGGAAGCACATGCAAGGGCTGAGGACATGCACCAGGGGAGTTCAGTTGAGTCACATACACGGAAATATCTCAAGAGAGGTATGCAAGGTATACGAGGTATGCCTCGCCAAAGCCCTTTAATGGCCGCTGGAATTGAAAGACAATCAGCCACAACAACTTAGTATAGGAAAATGAATTTTTTTTCAGTTTTATTTATTTAAAGAATTTATTAACATTTATTAGTCATCATATTTCAAAGACATAGTAACAAAAAAGTTTTGAAGAAGGGAATCTCTCTATAAAATCACTGGTACTTAGTTTCTCAAAAACATAATTAAAATAAATACATACTAATTTATATAATAGAACATGTCTACAGAGTCATACATTTTTGGTGTTTAATTGGAGATAAGAGTCTCACACTACCCTGCCTAAGCTGGCTTTGAACTGATATCTCAGCCCCAAGTAGCTAGGATAACAGGCAAAATACACCAGCACAGCACATGTTTTACTTTTGTTTGTTTGGTTTTGTTTTTCCCAAAGGAGATACAATGCTATCATGGGCTTTTTCTACCTGGGAGGGCCTTCAACCACAATCCTCAAATCTCATCCCCCTGAATAGCTGGGATCTCAGGTGTGAACCACAGGCTAAGCCTGGCACTTTCTAAGTGCCTAATGAGACTGTGAATAAATTACCTGAAAAACAGTCCATCCCTATTTTCTCCCCAGTCTGCCCACTGGCTCCTAAGGCCTCCCAAAGAAGCTGATTGGTTTGATCATTTCCACAGAGAGATTTGCTCAGATACCAGTTCAAGTCATTACCCACCAGGGGTTTGATTGTCTTATGTCAGAAATTCAGTTCAAAGGGGGACCATGCCTTGTATCCACCCAAGGGAGAAGATCTGCAGGGCACCCTAGGAATGTCCAAGCCCAGAAGAACCAGGGACTAGTCCCTGAGCAAGTGGAGAAGTGGGTCCCAGGGTCTCAGGCTGCCTCTTCCTCTTCACTTTCACAATACTGTGTGCAGTGGGTGTTAACTGAAGAGGTCAGAATCATCTTCAGAGCCAGACTCTTCTCCTGAGGTCTCTGGCTCAGCTGGGAGCTCTGGCTGAGGCTGCCTGTTCTTGTTCTGTTTCTCAGTCACTTCAGAGAAGGCTTCAGGCCAGAGCCCTTCCTTCTGCAGAGAGCACACATGGTCCTTGCCGAGCACAAAGGAGATCTCGGCCTTTACTTTATGTCCCTCTTCAATGGGGTCAACAATGAGAAAGTCTCCTCTCTTGATCCAGATGTTCTTTCGGTACTTGGAGGGCATGCTCACCAGGAAGCGCTGCCCCTTTGCTGTCTCCACCTCATGTAGATTGTTTCCTGGGGTCCTGAGTACCCTCACAATCTGCTGCTGGTCAGAGGGCACCATGTGATCCCCCAGCACCTCCTTCACCACATGCTTCCTCTTGGTGACCTTGGACATGCTGAATCCTGTCCAGAGTAGTTACTGAAGCCGAGACTGTCAAGTACTATTCACAATGTCTTTGGATGGCACACTCAGAAGTCAAGTCTTCTTTGAAGATGAACAGCCTCCTACTGAGCAGTGAATTTGGCCCTCAGGTCCCACGGGCACTGTCTGGTCGGCTGACACTGGGAAAGACTTGTGCGCGAAGCGCTTCCAGGCTGAGCCAAGGCAGACACAAAGATGGGGCTTGCCGAAGATCGGGCAGGGGCTTCAGCTTGAAGCCAAGTGTCCCTTGTTTCCAGTTCGAATGAACACAGAAGTGAGCCCGCATCAAACACCGAAAAGGACAGAATGTCCAGAGCTCTTCGGAATCCTCCTGGTCACCCTTCCTTCCCTTTGTCCATCCCTCTAATCCTTCCTGGTGTTAGGTCCCCCAAAGGGAAATCCTAGAATTCCGGGCAGCAGAGGAGTCTTTGATCCCTCCAAAGAACGCTGGCTGCTGGTAGGCTAGCACAGGAGGTGCCTCTGGTGAGGAGACTGCAGGAGATCAGAGCACCACAGCTCTCTGACATGCCGGCTACTCAAACCATCCAATTTATAGTACTTTTTAGGGTGGGTCTCAAGGTGAGCCGGAAGCTGAAGTGGAGGAACGTGCTAGTGCCTGGAGGTATCAGCATGAGTGGCCAGGGTCAGGTGGAGGTAGGAGCCCTTCCTGTAGCTGAGCAGCCTTTGTCTGGAGGCCAAAGGAGGCACTTGAGGGCGGGAGGGACAAGGTCCCATTGCTGAAGCGGGCCTGAGGCCACACCTTTAGAGCTGACTCCATAGCGCTGCAGGAGGGGCTGCCCCATACACACAGAAATACAAGAAACTTACTCTCATCAGTCTAGAACATCATTCATGATACTTTGATGCATAATGGCTAAATGAGGCAAACTTTTCCTTTCGTAACAGTTATCAAAGTATGAAGACTCCAGGGTTTAGGACCTGAATACTCACTGTACAATTACAGGAGCAGAATGAGAAACTGGCTCAAATGACTGCTTGGAACTGATCTAAGGTGGTACATACACAAGATAGGGGAATTTGACAGCAGACCTGAACAGCGAGATGCTACAGAAATGCCGTGTTTCTTTTCACATGATGCTTTGCTTGGCACAGGAATTCACTTATCGGTGTTGTGTGTCTCTGATAAGTATTCTGCTTGACAGGCTTCAAATGAAGTTTGTTTCTTTGGAAGAGTTTTCTGGGTGCTGTGAATTGGACGGAATAGAGAGCCTTGCTTATGTCAACCCAGGCTCCACCATTCAGCTGTGTGTTGATTTGCAATAAAGTATGGAATTTGCACTGAAAATAACCCTTCATTTTGCCAGGGTCACAGTTCTTGCCTCTAATTTGGTTGGCAGAGGGGGAAGTTTGTGGTGTGACGCCAACCAGGGCAAAAAATTATCAAGCCCATATCTCAGTGGGATGTGGTATGACTCCATCTTCACTCTTGATATGGTGTGGGAGAGAGCTTAGTTGTGGGATCTAAACCATTCCTCTAATGAGGCATATCTGAGAGAGGTACAGACAGCCCTCACTTGGAGTAAGAAATGCCCGTATTTCTCCTTTCTCATTTAAATTGCCTGGGATTGGTGAATAGTTGGACTACATCCCACAAGGTACATTCCCAAGATACACCCAAGTATAGAAAATCCAGTTTTCAAGACACTACTGTAGGCCTGAAGATTTGAAGCCAGAGAACACTGTTGTGAATACTACAATAATAACCATTTCTTTGCCAGTGGCTTTACTGTATCCAGACTTGTCATCTTGTGGATATATATTCAAGATTGGTATTCCTGGATCATATGGCAAATGTATGTACAGTTTTGTGAGGAATCTAAAATTTGCCTTTCACAGTGGTTATTGGTAAGATTCAGAGGAATCATCTATCACTGTCCTCTCAGGACCACTTCAGTAGAATATGAGTAGAATACCAGGTGCCAGACCGCTCTGACAGAGCTCTCCTTTCTACAAGGGCATTATCATTTTTCAGATAACGTGTCTAATGATTCAAGTCAAAATGGTAGAATAGGTAGGTTTCTTTTTGAAGGGCTGCTCTGGTTTGTACACACGTCATTGTCCTTGTAGCTGCTATGTATTGGGAGGCTTCAGAAGCATGTCACTCATGAGGTTTTGGATGTCATGAATAGACTGATGCAATTACCATGGGAGTAGTCAACTTCTTGTGAGGATGGGCTTGGTATGAAGGTGAATTCAATCATATCTTGCCCTCTTTTTGGCAATAGGAGTATACAACCAAAGAAGAAAGCTGAACACTTATTGCCACACTATTTACCATAGCAAAGTTATGGAACCAACCCAGATGCCCCTCTCTTGATGAGTGGATCAACACGATGTGGTATTTATACACAATGCTGCTGTCAGAAAAACGTCTCCCCATATGTAAGGAAATGGAAAGACTTAGAAAATATCATATTAAGTGAAGTAAACCAGACTCAAAGGAACATAGCTCAATGGTTTCCCTGATTTGTCCTAATCAGGAGAAACTTGGGCTCTCCTATTGGAGATTTACAAATAGAGCAAAACCTAGATACATAAGGCCATACAGTATGATGCTAAATGAAAGGACCTCCAGAATATAGAAACAAAAGCCATAGAATGAGTGACTGTTGTCCTTAATGTACTATGTTATCTCTCATCTCTTTGGCTGTCCCTTGGCTATCTCATATTTTTACACCTTGTTATCTGATATATTGTATATATGAGTATTTCGTTATTTGAAATAGAATAGAAAAGGGGGGAAAACAAGCTGAGGGGCAGGGGTGGGGGGAGTGAAATGGGGACCAAGACATGAGAAAGGGTATCAATGTTTGTGAAGTAATGTACCTTCTGTCTGGTGAATATAATATAACCCTTCCATTAATTACAATGAAATATTTAATAATATTTCTTCACCCTGTGAGCTATAACATTAAACAGTTTGTTTTTGAATGAAAATGTCATTAGAGATGTAAATCCAGTGGTAGGTTGTAACATTTGTCCTCTTTCTCCTCCTTCTATTCCTCCTTTTCCTCTTCCTCCTGCTCCTCCTCCTTTTCCTCTTTCTCCTCCCCTCCTGTTCCTTCTGTCCTACTTCTACACTAAAAATTATAGCAACTGTAAGAATCTTTACATCCAGTTAACAATAAAGAAAAAGGATGTTGCTGCTGCTGAAAGGCTCAGTTTATGAAACTCAGCAAAGTAAGTGTTTAGATGAATTCCACTGGGCTTTATGACACTGAAATAAAAAGGGGAAAAAGTCATTTTCCAATCATGTGATCAGATATTGTGAGATAGAAAACTTAAATGTCAAAACATCTTCCTTATCAAAGGTTATTTCATTGTTGAGTAGCTTCTGTTCATTTAATACCGAAACATTTCCAAACAAAGTCTTCATACATTTGCAAAAATAGCATGTTTAATGACAGACAGCACTTTTATTTTATAATGTAAAAGTAACACTTCTTCAGCATAATGAGAAAAATTATCCATTTTTCTTTTTTCTTTTTTTTGGTGGGTCAAGGGGATTGAACTCGGCCTGGGTGCTGTCCATGAGCTCTTTAGCTCAAGGCTACTTCCCTAGCCTTGACACAAGCCTCACTTCCTGTTTTGTAGATGTTAATTGGAGTTTAGACTCTCAGGTCTTGTTATGGCCAGGCTGCATTTGAACCTTGGACCTCAGATCTCAGCCTACTGAGTAGCTAGTATTACAGGTGTGAGCCACTGGGCCTGGCTCATTTTTTTTCCTCATTCATAATATAAATTGGTTATTTAGGATAGGATATGATTTTTTAATAATGATTATTTATTTGATATAATCTTGACACAGCTTCAATTTTGGGGAAACTCATAATCACAAATAGAGCTGAGTTAAGGTTTATTGCTGTTTTTGTTTGTTTTTATTTTGTTTTGCCAGTCCTGGGCCTTGAAATCAGGGCCTTGGTCTTGCCCTTGGGCTGTTCCCAAGGCTAGAACTCTACCACTTGAGCTAAAAGTACCATTTCTGTCTTTTTCTATGTATGTGGTGCCAAGGAATTGAACCTGGGTCTTTGTACATGTTAGGCAAGCCCTCTATTACTAGGCTAAACTCCCTCCTTGATTTATGGTTTTGAAAATTTTTTATTGTTTCAAACACACACACACACACACCCTGTTCCAATATGGAATACATGTCTGCTCATTTAAAATTAGCCTTTTATTATGTCTACATGTGACAATTCTTATAAACAAATTTTTGCAAGAATACCAATTAATAAAAAATTCCATGAGGCTAGATTTAACTTTAAAATCTTATTTTTATTGAAGTGAAGTTTAGATTTTATATTTTGAAGACTATAGTTTAATGACTCATACACATTCTGAATTGTGATTTCTTTTTCCACCTAATGAATCCAGTTACCAATACTCGTAGTCATATCATATGTGTGCTGAGAGCCCTTGAGACCTACTTTCACCAAATTCCCAGCACAATATACTGCACTTGGAACCTTGCAGCACATTACATCTCCAAAATTTCTCTTGCATCACTAAAACCTACTGTCTTCATTCAATAACTCCCAGTTCATTAAATCCACATCCTTAGTGATTACTTTTCTACTTTTTCTTTAGAATTGCACATGGTTTTAATTCTACAGATAAGTATGTGTCCACTGTAAGTGAGATACCTTTGTCTGAAGTCTATTTCTCTTAGCATAATGCTAACTTCATAAATGCTGAAGCCAAACAGAATGTTTTTCTTGTTATTAAAGAGGAATAGTATTATGACATAATTACACTGACATTTTTGTATAGGACTGAAATTTAAAAAGAAAGTAAAATTAAAAAAAAACTTTTGTTTCAAATTCCGTTATGTTGTGTTTAAAGTTGTAAATTAGATATGAATTTAGAGTAAATCTTTGAAATGTTATGAGACCGGTCAAGTTTTTTTTTCTTGCCAGTCCTGGGGCTTGTACTCAGGAACTAAGCACTGTACTTGGACACTTTTCCACAAGGCTAGTGCTCTACCACTTGAACCACAGTTCCACATCTAGCATTTTCTTTTTTTTCTTTTTTTTTGCCAGTTCTGGGCTTGAACTCAGGGCCTGAACACTGTCTTGGACTTTCTCAAGGCTAGAGCTCTATCACTTGAGCCTCAGCACCACTTCTGGCTTTTTTCTATATGTGGTACCAAGGACACAACTAGCATTTTCTGTATATGCGGTAGGGAGGAATCGAACACAGGGCATGATGCATACTAGGTGAGCACTCTACCAATAGACCATGCTCCTGGACTGACATAGGTAAAATATTGGAGTGTATTTCTATGTGTGTTAACAGCACAAGCCATTTGTGATGATTTTTGTCACTAGCCCAGCTCAGTGTCTCACACCAGTAATTCTAGTTACTCCAGAGGCTGACAGGAAGTGGTGTTGTGGCTCAAGCGTGAGATCATAGACTTGAGCTGAAGAGCTCAGGAACAGTGCCCAGGTAGAGTTCAAGTCCCATGACCAACAAAAAATAAAATATTTGTGTCACAGTTCAAGGTAATCCTGTCCTTGTTTCTATGGAAATTTAGACTAAACAACAGCTTTCAGGAGCTATAAAAATTTTCTTGCATAAAATCAGACAGTATGATAAACATAAAATACTATTCTCTAAACTCAAATGCTCTACAAGGAATTTTGAAGGAAATTATTTCTGTAGCTAAAATAAATGAGAATAAATTAATAGTAATAATAAAATTGCAATCTTGATTGATTAAAATGACAAATATCTCAGTAGGTATGTAATACATAAGTATTACATACATACATGAACAGTAACTGAATTATTGACATTATAGGAAATCCAGTCTTTTCAATAAAAGACTACAGATTCTGTCCTGTGGTGGCAGTTATTTCCTTAAAGAGATGCCAGTTGTAAAGGAGCAATTACTAGGTTATAAGGATCAGATACCAGGAATAGACAGATAACTAAGTTCAAGATATAAGTTCTGATGAAAGAGATGTCTTACTAAACAAGGGGATAAGTCCACAGTAACTAAAGAAGAAAGGTGAAATAAATGCCCGTTACACCTAGTTTACCTCTGATGTGATGCATTCTCCATATAATTTACTCAGGTTTCTGACAAAATTTGCATAAGTTGTGTTTCTATCCGGTGTCGGTTATCTAATGATTGCTGGAGATAGATTTCTGGTCAACAGATGTCCTCTGATAATTACATATACAGAGATTCTGTCACATACTCAGGATCCTGCAGAGATGTGACTTCGGTTTTCCTTTTGGTTTCTTTTTGTGAGTCATGGGACTTGAACTAGGCCTGAGAGGTGTGCTCTTCAGCAAAAGGCTACTGCCCTATCCCATGGCCTGAGCAAGCTCTTCAGCTCAGGTTACCACCTTATGTGACAGCCACACACTCACACACACACACACAAACATATAGAAATCACTACCTTAGCAATTTCATCATATTGGTCAATCCTATCCATTAAACCAAAGTTTGAATAATTGAGGAGAAAAATCTGTAGCTCATTTTATAATTCAAAATATTACCTCATTTTTTTTGAAGAGACATCTCAAACTTTATTACATAGATAACAAAATAACAAAAACCACTTTTTACTGACATAAAAGTAGGCCTGAAGACAGATGGAAGATACTGGAAGACCCAAAAATGAACCCTTATACTTACATAATCTGATATTTGGCAAGAATGCAAAAATATATGTTTGAACAAAGACAGCCTCTGGTTATCATTTATCTTTTTATCTTCATTCTTTTTTCTCTCTCATTAACTTCTTGCTTTCTTCCCTTCTTTTATTCACTGGATTCCGAGGATCATAGATTTCAAATGTGTCTGAATCTTGCATGCTTGAACCTTTAACTTTTCTGCTTAAGACAGTATGTTTCTTTTTTTTTGGAATTCTATTTTTTATTGTAATTAGTAAAAGGGTTACATGATATTTGCCAGATAGAAGGTGCATTAATTCACATACTTTGATACCCTTTCACATGTCTTGGTACCCATTTCCCTCCCCCCCCACACCCCCCACCCGTCTTGGTTTTCCCCCCTTCCCTATCAAATTTCAAATATCCAAATACAAATAAATTCAATATATCAGCATCTGTTGTCATTCGTTTCCTGATCCTGGCCATTCTAACTGGAGTGAGGTGAAATCTTAGAGTTGTTTGATTTGCATTTCTTTTATGACCAGAGATGTTGAGCATTTCTTCATGTGACTATAGCCATTTTTGTTTCTTCTTCAGAGAAGACTCTCTTTAAGTCTTTGGCCCATTTTTTAAAGGGATGGTTGGTACTTTGGAGGTTAGTTTTGGAGTGATTCAATTTTTTGAGTTGTTGACATATTTTAGATATGAGGCCTTTGTCCGTTGTTTGGTTGGTGAAGATCTTCTCCCACTCTGTAGGCTTCCTGATTAGTTTACTAGCTATGTCCTTTGCCATACAAAAGCTCTGCAGTTTAATGCAGTCCCACTTATCCAGCATTTCTCTGATTTGTTGTGATTCTTGGTCCTTATTAAGAAAGTTTCGACCTGTGCCAAGGAGGCCTAGTGTATCTCCTATTCCTTCCTGTAAAGTTTTCAGTGTGTCAGCTTTTACCTCCAGGTCTTGATCCATTTGGAGTTAATTGTAGTGCAAGGTGACAAAGAAGGACCCAGCTTTAGTTTTCTGCAGGTGCTTAGCCAGTTCTGCCAGCACAACTTGTTGAAGAGGCTGTCTTTCTTCCATTCTATGTTTTTGGCTCCCTTGTCAAAGATTAGGTGGCCATAGGTCTGTGGTTTAATATCTGGGTCCTCAGTTCTATTCCATTGGTCTTCAGGCCTGTTCCTGTGCCAGTACCAAGCTGTTTTGAGAATTATTGCTCTGTAATAGAGTCTAAAGTTTGGAATTGAAATTCCTCCAGCACTGTTCTTTCTGCTAATAAGTGTTTTTGCTATACGGGGTCTTTTATTATTCCATATGACATTTTGGATTGCCTCTTCTATTTCTTTAAAGAATGACATTGGGATGTTGATGGGTATTGCATTGAATTTGTAGATAGCTCTTGGCAAGATTGTCATTTTCACAATGTTGATTCTTCCAATCCAGGAGCATGGGAGGTTTTTCCATTTCCTTAGTTCTGCTTTAATTTCCTTTTTTAGGGTTTTAAAGTTTTCGTCAAAAAGGTCCTTTACATTCTTAGTTAAGCTAATTCCTAGGTACTTTATTTTCTTTGAGGATATTGTGAAAGGAGTTTCTTTCCTGATTATTGCCTCGTTCCTCTCACTGTTGGCGTAAAGGAAGGCAGTTGATTTTTGAGGTTTGATTTTATAACCTGCTACCCTTCCAAAGCTTTGAATCAGCTCAAGGAGCTTGGGAGTAGAGTCTATAGGATTCTTTAAATACAGAATCATGTCATCTGCAAAGAGGGATATTTTTATTTCCTCTTTCCCTACTTGGATCCCCTTTATGCTTGCTTCTTGCCTTATTGCACTGGCTAGGAATTCTAGTACTATGTTAAAGAGGAGTGGAGTGGAAAATTCTTTTCCATCCTTTCACCTGGAGTTTGTTCCTGTCTTTGTCAGTGAGGTGGGTCTCTTGGAGGCAACATATAGATGGGTCTTGTATCTTAATGCAGTCTGTTGTTCTATGCGTTTAGATTGTATTGTTCAACCTGTTCACATTTAAGGAAATTATAGAGAAGTGGTTAGTGTCTTTTGTCATTATTCATTTTTACTTCTGAGTTCCTTTGTCTCCCTTTTTTCCCTTTTTGTGTTTAGTGGTTTATAAGTGATAGCTACTTGAAGGGAATTCTTGCTGCTCTGGAATTTGTTCTTGATTACTTAATATTTTTTGTAATGCTGGTTCAGTGTGCACATATTCAAATAGATTCTCTTTGGACTGAATTATTTTTGTTTCTCCCTCAAATGTAAATGCTGGTTTCGCTGGATATATCAGTCTGGGTTGGCAGTTGTTGGTCTTCAAGGCATAAATGACATTTTCCAAGCTTTAATTGCATTGAAAAAAGTTGACATGGTGCTGTGGCTCAAGTGGTAGAGCTCTAGCCTTGAGAAAGTCCAAGGACAGTGCTCTGCAGTCTCCACGCTTGGCAAAAAAATGTAAATATAATTTTATTTTAATTTAGATGTTTCCTATCACCTGTAAACTTGGTCCCGAGTACTTATGCACTACTGTCAACCTTAGCTCCTGTGACTGCTGAGGAAAGATGACTTTACACTGAGGTGCCATAACTGTAAAATACTCCACTGTCAGTATTTAGCAAGAGGAACCAGATGCTGATGATTCATAGTTGTAATCCTTTCTAAGCAGGAAACTGATATCTGAAGATCAAAGTTCAAATCTGACCTGTGTGGACAAGCCCATGAAAGTCTTCAAGTAACCACACACACACAATCTAGAGGTGGAGGTGTTACGTACTAGTAGATACACACACACACACACACACACACACACACACAGAAACAAAATAGAAAAGTATTTGTTTTAGTTTAATTATTTTTTGTTGTTGTTGCTTGTGGTGCTTGAAATCGGGGCCTGGGTGCTGTCTATCTTTTGCTCAAGACTAGTGCTCTACCACTTTGACAATATTTAAAGTAAATGATCTTAAATGTGATCATAGATTGTGCTGGAAATGTTAGTGATCTAGTGGTAGAGTGCTTGCCTAGTGTGCAAGAAGTCCTGGGTTCATTCCAGTGTACAACATACACAGAAAAGGCTGGAAGTAGGGCTGTGCCTCAAGTGTTAGATTGCCAACCTTGAGAAAGCCCAAGGACATTGGTCAGGCCCTATATTCAAGCAGGAGGACTGGCAAAAATGTTATCATATATTAAGAGCAACTTTTTTGTTGTTCTGCATTGTTTTCTGCCAGTTTGGTGATTGAGCTAAGGGCCTGAGCACTGTCCCTGGGCATTCTCAAGGGTAGACTTCTACCACATGAGTCACAGAACCACTTCTGGCTTTTTCATTTTTCTTTCTGAGTCATGGGGCATCAAATTAGTCTGGGAACTGTCCCTGAGCTCTCCAGGTCAGGTCTACTGCCCTGACAGTGATCCAAGCCCCACTTTTCCTTTTCTAGATGCTAACTGGAGATGAGTCAAAGGAAATGTTGAACCTTTATCCACGGATCTCAGCCTCCTCAGGATCTAGGATTACAATCGTGAGCCCATGTGCCCAGCACTTTTGACCTTTTCTATGTATGTGGTTGAGCAATTGAACCTATGTCTTTGCACATGCTAGGCAAGCACTCTACCACTCGGCCAAACTCACAGCCAAGAGCATCTGTGTGTGTGTGTGTGTGTGTGTGTGTGTGTGTGTGTGTGTGTGTGTGTGTGTGTGATAGACATTGAACCTGGACTGGGTGCTCTCCCTAAGCTCTTCAGCTCAGGGATACAACCCTACCCCTGGGCCTGGGCACTGAGCTTTTGCTCTGCAGCTCAAGTCTACCACTCTACCCATGAGCCAAGCCCCACTTCTCATTTTCTTGGGGTTAGTTGGAGATAAAGGTCTAAGGTCTTTTTGTGCCTGGGCTGGCTTTGAATCTTGATCCTCAGATCTCAGGCTTCTGAGTAGCTAGGATCACAGTTGTGCGCCATAGGGCCAGGCCACGTTTACCATTTAAATTACCTTCTCCTGGTCGTATGTTTATGTTGGCATGATTTGTTATTCTCTTGATGGTGGATAGTATCTTGTAATACTATTAAAATTTAGATAAGCTAGTACTTTCAGGAAAATATATTTTATAAATAAATTTTTAATAATTTAATATTTTTAAAGCAGGGATGAGTAGTTCATTCTTTTGATCCTAGCTACTCATGAGGCTGAGACCTGAGGATCAGGGTTCAAAGCCATTTTGGGCTGTAAAGTCCCTGAGACACTTATCTCCAATTAACAGGTGGAAAATTAGATGTGGTCCTGTGGCTCAAGAGTTAGGGCAGTAGTCTTGAGCTGAAGTGCTCAGGAATAGAGGCCAGGCCCAGAGATGAATCCTCACAAACAACCAAAAAAAGATTTAAAAATGATTTATAAAGTATTTAAGAAATTTTAAAAGAAAATATCTTTACCAATGTAACTCTAAATTTCTCTGGATTTGATTCTGTGCAAAAATAATTTACATAATACTCTTCTTTGTAGAGAACATATTTCATATATGGATCATGCCATCTCCAAAGCCTATGGCCAGTCTATCCAGAGGAGAAAAGGCAAGGATATACAACAGAAGTCATGGTAGCCACATCCCAACCTTTGACCTGAAATCATTCAAGGGTTAGAGCAGCTTAAACATAGAAAAAAAAACAGGGAATAGGAAAAACACATCAGCATTCCAAATGTGTGAGATAAGCGAGTGGGTTAAAGATGGAATAATGCTTATAGTATGTTCTTGAACAAACTTATTTTAGTAAAAAGAAAGAGCAAACAATTAAACCTCAAAGGATCTTGGGACTTATTTTTTTTTAGTGGGGCTTTGACCCTGGGCCTGCTCATTGTCTCCAAGCACTTTAGCTCAGGGCTAGCTCTCTATCACTTGAGCCACATGGCCACTTCCAGTTTTCTGATGGTTATTTGGAAATAAGGGTCTCATGATCTTTTCTGCCTTGGATGGCTTTGAACCATGAACCTCAGGAATCAACCTAGCCTCAGGTGACTGTGAAAGTCCTATCTTCAGTTAACCACAAAGAAAGCTGGAAGTAAACATGGGATTCAAGTGGTAGAGTGCTAGCCTGGAGGAAAGAAAACTCATGGACAGTGCCCAGACCTTGATTTAAAGGCCCATGACCAAATACAACAAAAGAACAAGAGAAGTAAAGAGGGAAGGAGAAGTAGAGATTCACTAGTCATGAGATAAATGTCAGGAGCGAATGATCCACAGTATAGGCTGGGTGCAAACAAGGCATCTACCGGATTCACAACTGATCAGCTATCTGGAGAAGCCCAGAGACAATCAAGTAAATAAGCAAATACATGAAGGAACCGTAGCAAGATGAACAGTGCAGGTGAGAGTGCTTAAAAGAGTGCTTGTGATCCTATGCAGTTGGTGGCTCTTGCCTATAACCCCAACTACTCAGGAGATGTGAGGATCCTCATGATCTGAGGATCATGGTTCAAAATCTGCCTGGGTAAATAAGTCTGTGCAATTCTTATCACCTATTAACTAGCACTATGTGACAGCTGTGAATCATGAGGTAGAATGCCAGTCTTGAAAATAAAACTAAAATTTAAAAAAATAGCACAGCAACAGTGCCCAGATCCTGATTTCAAAATGTTCAAACTCCAGAATCCACACAAGCACAAAGGTTCTCTGTGAAGAAGTGACGTTGAAGCCAAGACCTGTAGGATGAGCGAGTCAGTTACAAGGGCAATATGGGAAAACATCTGACAGACACAATAGCTAGTGTGGAAGTCTCAGGGCTGGAATGAACTCAGAACCAGAAGGAAAGGGCGAGTGGCTGGCACAGAGTGACAAAGAAAATGAGGAGAAATGACATGAAAGGGCCAGTTGGAGCCAGTTGGGCACTTGTGACTCATAGCTGCAATCCTATCTATTCAAGAGGCTGAAATCTGACAATTGTGGTTTAAAGACAGCATAGTCAACCACTCAGAAAAAGGTGGAAATGTGGTTGTGAGTCAAGTGGTAATGTGCTCCCTTGAGGTCAGGGTCAAGACCCTGAGTTCAAACCCCAGTTTGAACTTTAGCTTTAGCTTTGGTAGTGTCTAGGATTACAGGTATGAGCCTCCAATGTCAGGCAACCCTTTTTGTATATCTTCTCATTTAATACCCATGACTCCTCCAATAGGAGGTCTTAGTCTTAAAGTACCAGTTCTAGTTCAATTTCAATCGGTGATCAGCTCTAATTACCCCTGGAAATACTCTTATCTCTAGGATGAGAATAAAGTCCCAGAAACCATTCTCCCTGCTGAGTTTAGCCTATATTGTTTAAGTGATGAAATGTTCCCGAGGTTAAAACTGTGTCCTTTATATAAATATAAATATATATATATTCTTACTTTTCTTAATCATTAGACTTGAAGTGTGGGCCTAGAACCTAGCTCTGACATGGCAACTCAATGCTAGTGCCCCACCCCTTGAGCCAGAGTGCCATTTCTGGTTTTCAGGTGGTTAACTGGAGAGAACATCAGCTTTGAGCAAAAATATTCAACCTGGAATGGTGAATGAATGAGGTGGCCAGTGCTGGCCAGAAAGACCAGGTTTTCTTAATGCACAGATCTGCCTGGTCAACTGCACTGTGGCAGAGCACACAAAGCTAGCACTAGGCTGAGAAGGAAGGGTAGGGAAGATAGGACAGTTTTAATTAACTCTTTTCTTTTTTCCCAGTCCTGGGGTTTGGACTCAGGACTTGGGTGCTGTTGCTGGGCCTCTTTGTGCTTAAGGCTAGTGCTCTACCACTTGAGCCACAGCATAGCTTCTGGCTTTTATTACAGGAGAAAGATCTCAAGGACTTTCCTGCCAGACTGACCTATAAATCCCATTGCCAAATTCAGCCTTCTGAGTAGCTATAAATATAGAACCACTACATATATAGAAATATATGAATCACTACAGCCAGAATTCATTAACTTTTGTGTGTCATCCTTAGAAATGTGGACTCCATCACCACTATGGTAGGGACAGAAGACAGATGTCACTGGGCAGTAGGCACTGACGGCACTTCCTTTTATACAAGGGAATGCACACACTCGACCTCTGGATTCTTTGACAGGAAGAAACCCAGTGCAGTGGGAGGAAGAATGCACACCAGTTACAGCATGGATCCAAATCAGTGGCTGAAGATGTTGACATCCTAGTGTCCAAGCAAGTCTTCGTGTGCTCAGCCCTAGACCCAAGTAACTCTGCATGGGCAGGATGGGAAACTAGACTCCATGACCTAACTTACAGCACCCTAGGATGCACTGGAACTCTGCCAAAGCCCATCCTGGGACCAGTGGGAGCCAATTAGTGTCCTAGAACACAACTCTGCACTTCTCCTTTGCCTATGTTGGTAGGGGACCTGTGGAGGAGTGGGATTTAGCACTGTGGATCTCGCAGGAGGATATCTGATGTCGGGCTCCAGGTTGCACCCTAATAGGCTGGAACAATCCACAAGAAGGCAGAAATGATGGGAACAAACACTCAATAGCAAAGGTACTAGAGGCAATTTGGAGCCTGAAGGCTCCACTGTTCCCAACATTAGCTTTTTTTTTTACCAGTCCTGGGCTTGGGCTCAGGGCCTGAGCACTCTCCTTAGAGTTTCTCAAGGCTAGCACTCTACAACTTGAGCCTCAGCACCACTTCCGGCTTTTTGCCATGTATGTGGTACTGAGGAATTGAACCCAGGTCTTTGTGCATGCTAGGCAAGCACTCTACCAGTAGGCCAAACTCCCCACCCCTCGACATTGGCTTTGGACAGCAGCAACTCCCCTGGCTGAGTGGACTTTGAGGTACCATCTGGCTCTTGGTGGAGGTGGAAATGCTTAGGGGCTGGAGCTGGAGATCCTTTTGGCTGCTGCAGTTTGCCCTGGGCTGCTGCTGGTGCTGCTGTGGAATGAAGGCCTGCTTGTGGCATGGAACCAGATTCAGAGCTGAGGGGTCTTGCTGAGGCCTAAGGAGAAGCAGCTTCTCCAAGAGATGGTTCTGGAACTGGTCGCCCAGGTCTTTCTGCCAATATGGGTTGTGTGCCCTATGACAGGAGCAGGTGCCTGTTGCCACCCCAGGGATTTGGGAAGCCAATGGCTCCTGTCCTTGGACAGGTGAGTGCCTTGGATATTGGTGCCCCCTCCCCCCGCTTCTGGGTCTGGTTTTACTTCAAACCTGGTGATCCTTCTCCCTCCTGCTCATGCTTTTTCTCCTGTTCCTGCTCCTGCTCCTCCTCTTGTCCCTGTCCTCAGAGGCAGCACTGGAAGTCTGTGCTGCTTCCTCTTTTTATTTATTTATTTATTATTTCTTTTTTTTTTCCGATGGGGTTAATTGAGCTCCTAAGGACAGGGATTTGTCCTTTAGATAGACTCAGATTAGGAAATGTTAGGGATTCTGGGGGAGGAGGGTCCACATTACTTCTGGCATGGATTCCACATCCCACCAGAATTCACCCCACTGAGACAGGCTCATGCTAAAAGTGAATTTACTTGGGGAAGCAGATAGTGTGCTGTCCAGCTAGGGACACAGTGCAGACTTCGGTTCTAACAATGTGACCCCAGCGATTCTCAAGCTGCGGTTTTAAGGGCAAAAACCATACAGTTAAGCCAGGCCACACACAGGTGTCCAATGGGATTGTAACAAACACAGAGGGGCTGTATAGTCCCATCCAACTACACGCAGGTATCCTATAGGGTTACCACCTGCCTCATAGAAACTGAACTAACCTATCATCTTGGTGGATTTAGTGCTTTCCCACAGAAAGTAGGCCAATATTCTTTTTGATAGATAAGGCTATTCCTTCCTGGATGGGCAAGGAGGCTGGGCTGTTTTACTATTGTTGACATTCAACATTTCCCAATGGGGTCAGGGGAGCTCTTAGTACTTTCAACATGGAGTCAGTTTTTGCT
This sequence comes from Megascapheus bottae, assembly GCA_024803745.1. Classification (NCBI taxonomy): domain Eukaryota; kingdom Metazoa; phylum Chordata; class Mammalia; order Rodentia; family Geomyidae; genus Megascapheus; species Megascapheus bottae. Next base: position 602,665 of record JANJXV010000547.1, on the reverse strand, counting down.
CCCCTCAACACATCACCTTTCATGTCCAGTCCAAGACACTTATTTCAGATCTCCAAACTTTACTGTCAGGCTTCCTTTCTGTTGCTCCCTCCTGCCCCTCACCTTGTCTAGCATTCTCTTTCTGGGAAGTACCCTATCTGCATGTCTGTAATCCAGGTGTGATGCTTTCTGCAGGACTGGTTCCCTCTTCATCTCTGATCACCTCTGTGACATCCCACCTGCTGATTCGGGTGTTTCTACTCAGGTCCTCGCACATTTTACCATTTGCACTGGGAGCCCTATGCCTCCCCCTTCCCCTAACCCTGTTCTACTGTCTCCATCCTATTTCTCAAGTCCTGTGGGATTCCATGGGGAGTGAACGCAAAGATCCCTTTGGAGCTTCAGGTGCCTTGGATGGAGTGAAAGTGAATTTCAGGTTCTTACGGAAGTCCAGCCTTTGACTTTCCAAAAATGTAGCATTGTATTGGTGGAGAGATCCCCAAATTGCCTTAGAGCTCAGTTCCCTGAGGCTAGGATGTCCCATGCCTTCCTTGTCTCTCTGAACTGAGGGGATATGGTGCTTCTTAGAGTCGAAACTGTGATCATAATTGTTTCTGCCTTCCACTTCCAGATTTTTTTGTCATTGATTGGAGATAATTGTCTTTGAGATTTAAAGCATGTGCTGGCTGAAAACCAGGTTGCTCAGACCTCATCCCCTTGTGTGAACCACTGGCAATTGGTTTGGACTAGCATTTCCTTTTTCAGTGACATCACTCCAATTCTCTCATTTCCTGGCAAGTCTATGCATAGTTGAATTGTATCTTTTCATTGGGCATTGCAGATTTGCTTAAGGAGTTTTTCTGGGTACTATGGTAAGTGAGTAATTTGTGTATCAGGCTCAGACGTAACTGAATGCTGACTGGCCTCAGGGGAAGAGCCTGACTTTATGAGGATGGTGGTTTTCTTTTTCATAAGTGTCAGGCTGCTTGGTTGTTTGTTATTTTTAGCATAGAGGGTTCTTTGCCACAGGGCCAATCAATTGGATCTTCAGTTTCTATCCTGTATCAATACCAGGGTCAGGATGCCAGGCCTGTAACCTCAACTCTGCCTTGAACTTGCTGTGTATGCAGCATCTGCCATCTCCATCTCTGAGATTTTCTTTCCCCATCTGTTCAATATGATTTTCTTTTGGCAGCATTCCATGATGGAATCAGTGAGTAAATAGGAGGCTACTTCCTTTTCCTGTGGCATTGTCCTATGCAGCCTCCAAGGACCAGGGGTTCCTGCGTTGTCAGAGCCCCAGGCAAAGGAGTTGTGTCCATCTGAAGTGCATTTATTTTATGGAATAGTTGTGGCAAAATCTTGATAGTCTGCTTCTGCCTAAAGAAAGCCCTCCCATTTCAGTGGTGGAAGGTACCAGAGAAGTTCTGATTTTCATTTCCTATTGACCCAGATGTGTATAGAAAGGACAGCGTTAACTGTCAATTTGGCTTGAAATTTGAATAAAGCTACTCACATGTACAATAAAACATTGCTTGATTAAAGCAGCCTTTTGGGCAGAAAGAGAGAAGGCCAACAGGTGGATGCTCCTGGGAACTCTTACCTGAAATGTGTGGATAGGCTCATGGGTGTGGGGAGCCGAGCGGCCGCCATTACAAGATGGTGCCTGTTTCCTGCCTCGCTCCTTGTAAACAACTTCTTAGTTCTCCTTATTTGGTATGTGAGTGCGGAGCCTTGCTCGTTCCACTGAGTCTGCGCGTATGACGTCAGAGGCCTGACCAATCCCGAGTTTTAAAATGGCCCTGGCAACAGAGCGACCAATGGCAAAAAGCCCCGTGTTCCTTGATTGTATATAAGCAGCTGCATTTCCCTGCCCAGCGCCCCTCTGCTTCAGCTCTCCCTTCAATCAAGTTGCTCTTCAGTAAAGCGTGATACGAGAAGGATCCTCGGGTGGTGTCCGTTCTTCCCTGCTGGTCAGGGGTGCCGGGCGCCGCAACTGGTGCCGAGACCCGGGACCTGCGGAGGGGCCGAAGAGGATCCGGAATTTGACACGTGAAGAGGACTCCTTCTAGGTATGTTGTTCTGGGAGATTCCTGTCTGGGTGCTTATTATTGTTCTTCCTCTGTGGTTTGTGTTTCTTATTGTTTGCTTTTGCGCACTCGGGTGTGATAGACCGTGAGCCTAGAGAGCTTCTCGGTCTAGGTGAAAGTAAGCCCGGGGTAGGTAACTCGGTCTTTCACTTTGTTTCACCCGCTTGGGTTAGCCCTCTAAGAGTAACATCAGTATGGGTAACTCTTCAGGAAGTGCGTGCCATACAAGGGACTTCTGTGCCCCCTTACAGGCCCTTCTTAAACAGCGTGGGCTGAAAATTTCCCGCGGCACAATAAATAAAGTGTTAACAGACATTGAGACACATGCCCCGTGGTTTGCGGTGTCTGGAGATCTCTCACTGGTCTGTTAGGATAAATTAGGCCGGGACCTGGATAGAGCTCAAGAAAAGGGAAAGGTCTCTGGCGCCACGTTGCCCATGTGGAGAATGGTGCGCGCTTGTTTGGAGGAGGGCAGAAATACTGATATCATTAAAGAAGGGAGGAAGGTATTAATTAAGCACCAGGATAGTCTCTCGGAGTCATCGTACAGGGAAGGAGAGACCACCAAGAGTGGAGTAAAATATAAGAGAAAACAAAAGAAAAGAATTGAGGGACTGCAGCCCTCACAAAGTACAGTGCAGGAGGAGGAGAGAGGAGAAAAGAAAAAACAGGAGGGACCAAGGAGCTCCCTCTACCCGGCCTTGAAGGAATTTCAGGATGATAACCAGTTCTCTGCCCTGACTTTACATGATCAGGATGCAGGAGAGTCAGATCAAAGCACAGAAAATGAGGGGGAAGGGCCCCCGGAGGAACTAAGTTCAAATGAAGAGGAAGAATTAGAGGAGCAAGCTGCCAGGTATAAGGCAGACAGATACGGCCCCTGGGGAGGACTAGGCGCGGGGAGTGGCCAGGATGTTATTCGCCCTGCGCCCTCTGCCCCGCCCCCCTACGTCCCAAAAAAGGGAAGTTCCTTTATTAAGGCCCGCACCTGGTCTCGGTTGGCCTCTGCTTTTCCTGTTTTTGAAGATTCCCTTACGGGACAGAGAGTTTTTGAGCCAGTTTCCTACAAAGCTTTAAAGGATCTCATGGCCGCTGTACAAAATTTCCTCTGCCGATGCCAGTGACTAGTACTTCCAAATAGAAGCAGCTGAAGAGGATTTAATAGTGAAATTGAAAAGAAGATCAAAGCGTGATTTTGGAGTGACTGCATTAATTGTTTTAGTATCTTCATTAATTGCAACTGCCGCCGCGTCTGCTGCCGCTATGGTTACCTCCATTCAGACTGCAACTGCTGTAAATACTTTGTCTGAGGCGGTTTCACAAGCTATGGATAGTCAAGTGCAAGTAAATCAGCATTTAGCCTGTGGACTTATGATTTTAAATCAAAGAATGGATTTAATGCAGGAACAAATGGATTATATGTTTCAATTTGCTCAATTAATGTGTGTAGGAACTACATCTGGGTTATGTGAGAGAGAGCAATGCTTGTTCATGCACTCACTGCCTTGGAGCAGGGACACTCCCCCTAAATTTGGCTTGCGGCTTTAAAGGCCAATTAAAACTGCCCTGTACTGCCTTTGCACCCTCGAGACCTTAGTCTATTGCACGAGGAATAGGAGTATAGGCAGCCAAGAGTTGTGAAATGATGGACAAAGTACCATTCCTGACCCTAACAGGTCAGGGAGAGCATGTGCGTCAGCATATGGGTCTGCGCCCCTAGCCCATCTCCACAAAGGGAAAAGAGGACCTGAAGGGGAGGGATCCAGAGTTGATCGCCTGGGTCACTCCTCTAGAGTAGGACCTCAAGTTTTACTTTGGAGGACAGCACCTCTACTCTCTTCACAACAGGTATGTTGGCCTGCTGTGTTAAAACAAAAAGGGGGAGATGTGGGGAGCCGGAGCGGCCGCCATTACAAGATGGTGCCTGTTTCCTGCCTCGCTCCTTGTAAACAACTTCTTAGTTCTCCTTATTTGGTATGTGAGTGCGGAGCCTTGCTCGTTCCACTGAGTCTGCGCGTATGACGTCAGAGGCCTGACCAATCCCGAGTTTTAAAATGGCCCTGGCAACAGAGCGACCAATGGCAAAATGCCCCGTATTCCTTGATTGTATATAAGCAGCTGCATTTCCCTGCCCAGCGCCCCTCTGCTTCAGCTCTCCCTTCAATCAAGTTGCTCTTCAGTAAAGCGTGATACGAGAAGGATCCTCGGGTGGTGTCCGTTCTTCCCTGCTGGTCAGGGGTGCCGGGCGCCGCACATGGGGCAGGTTTAGTTTTGTTTATTTTCTCTGGAACAGCATAAAGAGAAGGAGGAGGAAGTGATGGATGGAATGGATGCTTCAAGGTTTGTTAATGGGCTGTTGTTCTTCCTTAAAAATAAATAAAATTTCTCCTTCCTTGGTGTGGCAGAAAGAAGCTCTTTCTATGACACGGTTTTCTCGGTGCTACAGGATTTAGCCTTCAGCTGCTGCCTTTGAGGAAGAGTCTGCCAAATTTTCATACAGGCTTTTGTATTCTACTCTTCGATAGATGCAGAGCCCTGAGACAGGCTTTCACCTGTCCTTGAAGGTAGAGGCTGACTTCTTTCTTCCAGTCCTCATTTCAGTCTATCCCCAGAGTATGCATGCCATACATCAGGCCGCTGTCTGGGACATATGCTATCTGAAGCACTCAAAATGTTTTGAAAGGTGAACAATTTTAAGCTCAGGCTCTTCTGCTGGTTAATGTTGAAAACCTTCACAGGGTACCTTGTGCATCTTTCTGGCAGAAGTTATCACATTGACTCTGTAGGACATGTGCAAAGGCACCTGGCTTTTTAATTAATTAATTAATTAATTAATTAATTAATTAGTCCATGAGACCCGTATCTCCAATTTACCATAAGAAAACTGGAAGTAGCACTGTGGGTAGGGTGGTATCCTTCAACTGAAGGGCTCAGAGACAACACCCAGCTCCAAAGTTCAAACCCTTCAACAGACAAGAAAAACAGACAAAAAACCCCATGAACCTTCATGTTGATGTTGGTCTGGGAGTTTGGCCTTGTGGTAGAGAGCTGGCCTCACATGCACAAAGATCAGGGTTGAATTCTTGGGTGTCACATACATAGAAAAAGCCAGAAGTGGTGCTGTGTCACAAGTGGTAAAGCTCTAGCCTTGAGAAAACCCAAGGACACTGCTCCGTCCCTGAGGTCAAGCACCTGGACTGTCAAAAAAGTATATTTCCTTTGTTTCTGTGGGTCACTGGGACTTAAGTCAGTCTGTGGTCTGTGCATTCTCCATGAGCTCTTCAGCATAAAGCTACCACCCTTGCCCTGGTTCTGAGCATGTTCCTGAGCTCTTTAGCTGAAGGCTACTACCCTACCCTTGAGCCAAGCCCCACTTTAAGCTTTAGAGGTTAATTGGAGAAAAGAGTCTCAGGTCCTTTTGTGCCTTGGCTGGCTTTGAACCTTGATCCTCAGATGTCTGCCTCCTGAGTAGCTCGTACAGGTATGAGCCACTGTGCCTGGGAAAAGTATATGTCTGTAATCCTAGCTACTCAGGATTCTGAGATCTGAGGATCCTGGTTCAATGTTCATCCCGTCACTAAAGTCTGGAAGAGTCTTATCTCCAATTAAACACTAAAACTCAGAAAGTGGAAATGTGGCTCAAGGGGAAGGGCAGTAGTCTTGTGCTGAAGAACTCAGGGACAATGCACAGGCTTAGAATTCAAGTCCTACAACCAACAAAAAAAAGAAAGAAAAAGAAACAGGCTGTTCTCATTTTTATCCTTTGTACTTTCTATGGCTTTGGCAATTTTTTTCATGTTATGAGCATGGATAATCTACATGGTATCTTTTAAAAATTAAAAGTTCTCCACTACAATAATGAGCCTATTTTATATCAGCTGAAATAGAGTGGCTGCCTGAAGTTTTGTTCAAAAATTTTGATGAATTGTAATTTAAGGAGTCAGTAGTGTGACCTAGTGACCTAATGCTAGAGTGCTTGAGTAGCTTCTATGAATCCCCATATGAAGTTCTTCTGTATTTCATATACAATATATTCTGAAAATGGTGCTGTGTGTGGTTGAAGTGCTACAGCCCTAACATTGAAGGAAAATATGTTCAAGGACAGTTCCCAGACCCTGAGTTCAAGCTCCAGGACTGGAATGTATTCATATATTTATATGCATACATACATATGTACATACATACATACATACATACATACATACATACATGTGTGTGTGTGCATATTAGTACAATGCATTGCCATTTTTTGTGTGCTTGTCCTAGTTCTTGAGGTCAAACTGTGGGCACTGAGTAAAAGCTTCTTTTGCTCAAACCTAAAGTTCTACCTGTTGTATCCCTTAAGCCACATCTTCACTTTCAGCTATTTTTCTTTAGGTTTTTGTTTTTGGTTTGGTTTGGTTTTGTTGTTGTTGTTGTTTTTGTATATCAGAGTCTCCCAGACTTGCTTGCCGTAGCTGACTTCAATCTGCAATCCTTAGATTTTTTTCATATATTTTTATTGTAATTAATAGAAGGGTTACATTATATTTACTAGATAGAAGGTACATTACTTCACACATATTGATCACAATCCTCAGATTTTTTTTTGTGGGTTCTGTGGTTTGAATTCTGCTTGAGCGCTGTCCCTACCCTAATATCTTAAGCTCATTGCTACTGCCTTACCCCTGGGCCTAGGCACTGCCCTGAGCTCTTGAACGCCCTCTACTTGAGCCAAGCCCCACTTTCCATTTTTCTAATTGGAGATTAGAGTGTCAGGTCGTTTTGAGCCCAGGCTGGTTTTGAATCTTGATCCAGAGATCTCAGCCTAATGAGTAGGCAGGATTTCAGGCATGAACCACTGTGACAGCTTTATTTTTGTTGACAGTTGTAGGGCTAATCTCAGGGCCTGAGCACTTTCTTCAGGCTTTCTCAAGGCTAGAGCACCACTTCTGGCTTTTTCTAGGTATGTGGTACCTAGGAATCTAACCTGGGTCTTCCTGCATGCTAGGCAAGTACTTAACAGTAGGCCAAACTCCTAGTCCAATCCTCAGATTTTTGAAAAGCTAGAAATACAGCCATGAGACACCAGAGGACAATTACAATGCCCTCTTTTCAATACAAATGAGATTTATATGTATAATATATATACAATATATGTTGCATGTATCTATGTATACACATTTACATATGTGTATATATAAACATGTGTGTGTATATATGCAATATATTATTGAATACAAATAAACCAAATTGAAAATTTTAGATTTTTTTGTGTGTGTTTGTGGGTGTGTGAGTCATGGGGCTTGAACATGGTCTGGAAGCTGTCCCTGAGCTCTTCAGCTCAAAGCTTCATCCCATATCTAAAAGCCAAGTCCCACTTCGTGTTTTCTAGAAGTTAATTGGAGATAAGAGCCTCAGACCTTTTGGTACTGAGGAATTGAACCCAAGTTGTCATGCTAGGCAAGGAATCTACCACTAGGCCTAACTCCTGGCCTGGCCTTTTCTTTTATCTTTTTTTTATCCATACTTTATTCTGCATTTTACTTGTGGATGTATTGCTTTTTTTCATATATTCTTATTGTAATTAATAGAAGGTTTCCATTACATTCACCAGATTGAAGGGGCATTACTTCACAAACACTGGTACCCTTTTTCATGTCTTGGTCCCCATTTCCCTCCCCCTACCCCTGCTCCTCATCTTTCCTGTCCAATTTCAAATAACCAAATAAGTATATATACAATATATATGATAACAAGGTAAAATGCTGTAACAATATGAGATAACCAAGGGACAACAAAAGAGATGAGAGATAACACAGTACATTAACTTGCCTTGCCTTTTGTTTGATAATTTCTTCAGCTTACTACTGTAAAATTTCCTCACAGGGGTTTCATAGAGCATAGCACATCATCTCCATAGCTCTTCAAAAAGCTGGTGGTTTGGGGAAACCCGGGTGAATGTGGGTAGAAGAATGAAGTTTGTGGTAGGTCTATGCTGAAGTGATGCTTGAGTGATTCCCTCAAACCAGTCTGTTTATCTGTTTATTCTTTTCATTTTGTAAGGCCTATGTTGTTTTGTTTCCTATCTCTTCTCTAATCCTAGATGTTACTCTCAGTAACTCTAGTCTACATGTCAAGGGTAGCAAATATTTGTGTTCCCAAACAATCCATATCCATTACACTGTGGAATACAACTTTTTTTTGTCAGCTGTGGGGCTTGAACTCTGGGTCAGTGTCCTGTCCCTGAACATTTCACCTCAACCCTAACACTCTACCACTGGAGCTACAGTGCCACTTTAGTTTTCTGGTGGTTAATGGAGATGAGTCTCACAGATTTTAGTGCCCAGGCTGGCTTTAAACATCAATCCTCAAATCTCAGTCTCCTGAGTAGCTAGGACTACAGCGTGAGCCACCACACCTGGCTGGAATAAATCTGTTTCCTTCCCTTTCATCTGAGATTCTGTGCTTCTCTCTTAAAGGCTCATTATGATTATTTTTTAACGGTAAGTTGTGAGGCAGGACTCTGGGCCTGTGCTCTGTCCCTGAGCTCTTCAGCTCTAGACTATCACCCTACCCTTTGAGCCACAGTGGCACTTCTTCTTTTCTAATGGTTAAATGGAAATAAGAGTGTCTTGGTCTTTAGTGCCCAGATTAGCTTGAAACCTGATGCTCAGATCTTAGCCTCCTGAGTAGCTAGGATTATAAGGTGTGAGCCATCATGTCCAGCTTAATATTGTTTTCTTTTTTTGTGGGTCATAGAGGTTGAGCTAGGCCTGGAAGCTGTCCTGTGGTCTTCATCTTATGGCTACTGCCCTACACCTGGGCTTGGGAATTGTCCCTGAGCTCTTTACCTCAAGGATACCACCCTACCCTTGAGCCAATCTGCACTTCCAGTTTTCTAGATTTTATTATGAGATAAGAGTCTCAGATCCTTGTGTGTCATGGGTGGCTTTGAACCTTATAGCTCAGATTTCAGCCTCCTGAGTAGCTAGAATTACATGGGCGAGCTTTATTATGATGTTTGATGATTCTTTACACACAACTTGATTAGGAAATATTGGGTAAAAAACTTTCATACCTGTTATTCAGCCTTTGAGTATTTGGTTTCTCTTTGTCTCTTTTTGTGCACCTGAGCTATTCCAAATGAAAATGAAGATCATAGGGCATATTCGAATATATCAGCTTGAACTTAACAACAGCTATAAAACAAACTAATAATATCTTTCCTTAAAAGAAAATTCCTCAGTGGCAAGAGAGATCATGCAAAAAGTGGGATGCTTTCAAGATTAGCTGTGCAGGGTAATTTTCCTTATTCCAGGTTACATTTTGGATATATTTATTCCTAAGTGTTTTATTGTTTATTCCAGTGTAAGGAGAACTGACTCTTCTTACATTATTTCTAAATGGTAAATTCATCACAAATGTATGTCCTAACCCTTGTCCTGGATTTTATTTTCCCTGAGCTTTTTAATTTTATGCTGCCACTGTACCCCTGGAGTTATAGGACAACTTCCTATTTTCTAGTGGTTAATTTTAGATAAGAGTCTCTGGATCTTGTGGCCAGTAGTTTTGGCCTAGTGGTAGAATGCTTGCCTAGCATGCACAAAGACTGGAGTACGATACTTCAGTACCACATATACAGAAAACCCAGAATTGGTGCTGTGGCTCAAGTGGTAGAGCACTAACCATGAGGAAAGTCCAAGAGTAGTGCTCAGTCCTGGAGTGTTCCCAGGACAGGAAAAATAAAAAGGGTCTATGGATCTTCATTGCCTAGTCTGGCTTTGAAATGCAATCCTCAGATCTCAGGTTCATTAGTAACTAGGATTACATTAATGAGCCACATCCTCACCTCACCCACATTTTAAGGATCTTTTTGATTCTCAAATTGAGATCTGCTATTTTAAGACTCAAAGCAGTGGTTATTGGCTTAGAAAAAAATGCTCCCAGTTTGGGGTTTTCTTTGCTTTGGCTTCATTTTGGGGACAAGTATTAGAAATTTATATGTGTATAGAACATCTTTCAGAATTCTCTGTAGTGTTGGTTTTGTTGCGACATATTGTTGCAGCTTTTCCCTGGAATGGAATGTTTTTAGTGTTCCCTCAGTTATGAATGAGAGCTTAGTTGGGTACAGTATTCTTGGTTGGTAGTTATTTGACTTCAGGGCATGACATATATGCTTCCAGTCACTTCTTGCTTGCATGGTCTCTGCTGAGAAATCTGGGGTTATTCTGATTGGTTTTCCTTTATAGGTTACTGAACCCTTTTCCCTGGCTGCCTTTAGGATCCTTTTTTTGGTTTCTACTGATCCAGTTCGGATTACGATGTGCCAGTGGGATGTTCTTTTCTGGTCAGGTCTGTTTGGGGTTCTAAAAGCTTCCTGTATCTGGATGGGTCTGCCCTTCTGGATATTTGGGAAATTCTCTGAGATGATTCCTTGAAGTATATTTCCAATACCATTGACCTCTTTCTCCACGCCCTCCCCGATACCAATTAGCCTTAAATTAGGCTTCCTAATTGTATCTTGGACCTCTTGAAGCGCTCTCTCATTTTTCCTAGATTTGGATTGACTCATTTTCTGTTCTTTCTCTATAATAACTAAATTATCTTCAGCCCCGGAAATTCTCTCCTCTGCATTGTCTAACCTGCTATCAAAGCTATCTACTTTATTTTTCATCTCCCTTGCTACTAATTGCTCATTTTTGATGCCTTGCATCTCTTGTTTTAGATCATGTATGGATTTCTTTATCTCCTTGATTTTCGTTTGAGTGGTTAGCTCAGTAGCTTTATTTTCTTTGAACATTTGCTGGAGTTAGGTCACCTTTTTATTTGTGGATTCTGTGAATTCATCCATCTTTCTTTGAACAACCTTTATTATGGCCTCCTTTATGGCTTCTTCTTTTTCACTTATCACCTTGTTTATGGTTTCCTTTTGTTCAGCTATGGCTTCCTCCCTTATCTCTTTCTTTATATTTTCACATTTTTCATTAATGATGTTTATCAATTGCATTTGTAAGCACTTGGAAGACTCTCCTCTAGGTTTGCCATTGACTGTTCCATTGGCTTTTTACATTGGGTGGGGGGGGGGTTGGGAGATGTTGTTTCTTGATTTAACATTTTTCTTGAGTTTCTTGTTCTGCCCATTTGAAAATGGGAGCAAGATTAATATTAAACACGATTATAGTTTTTCAGATATAGCCAACCTAGACCTCTGTAGCTGGCAGACTCTAGATGTTCACAAGTTTTGATTGGTGTTATCACTCTTTCTTTTTGTGCAGTTACTGACTAGTCTAATTATTCACTGATAAGCAATTTATATCCAAAACAATAAGCCTCTCAATCCAATCTCTATTGTCTTTAATTCCCTCTGAGCCTAGAGAATAAATAAACACCTAGATATACAATGTTGCTCAACAGCCATCAAGTGTAGATCTATGCAGTATAAGGGTTGAAAGAGGAGCAGAGGTCCAGAGATAGAAAAATAGAATGAGAGAGGTCAGGGGGTAAGTAGGTAGAGTATTTGAGTACAAAGTTTGGAAAGTATTAGAATAAAACTTATGTGTTGCTGCACGACTAGCTCTTAGCCAAACCAGTGGCCTCACAGTGGACCATGGGATGGGTCTGCGAGCTTCTGTCTGAGCGAGGTTGGCAGACGTTTTCCTGTGCTGCTTCCAGGGGCGGCCCCAAGCCAAGGGTCTGGGGATTGAGAGTTTCAGGAGCTCTCAGCAGGACCAGCAGGAGACCCCTCTGTTCCCAGGGGCGGGGCCCAGCTGGAGAGGTGGGCTCCAAGGGCGGAGCCATGCCTTTTTGGTTCTCAGAAGGGGAGCTTGGCTGCTGGTCAGTCCTTCAGATCCCTGCTGTGTTTCCACTGCTTTGTCAGAGTCTGTGACTGTCGGGGGGGGGCCCTTGGTGGTGTCTTGCTCAAGATTCCCAGCTGGAGGATGCCCCGCTCAACAATTGAGGGGGGGCAGATGCTGGCTCCTATTTACCCGCACCCCCTACCCACTGTTGTAAGGCAGGGTCCCACGCCCTCCACTCTCCAGATCCAGTGGCCTGGGAGAGGAGCCTGGTGGGCGGGTGGGAGCTGGGACAGCTCCACCTCCCCTGGTGGGGTGCTGAGTCTTAGGATCCACCTGCTTGTCAGTCTTCAGTCAGAGGGCTGGGGGTTGAGCCCGTTGGGTGGGTGGGAGTTGGGACAGCCCCGCCTCCCTTGGTGGGGTGCTGGGTCTTATGGGTAGCCTGCCTGTCAATCTCCAGTCAATGGCCTGAGGGAGGGGGCCGTTGAGGGGAGGGGCAGGATTCTAAATTCCTTGCCCCCCTGCTCCTGCCAGTCTTTCCCGGGCGGGGTGTTGGGGTCTGAGTTAAGCACTTGAAGAAAACTAAAGCTGGATCCTTCTTTGTCACCTTGCACTAGAATTAACTCCAAATAGATCAAAGACCTGGAGGTAAAAGCTAACACACTGAAAACTCTACAGGAAGGAATAGGAGATACACTAGGCCTCCTTGGCACAGGTCGAAACTTTCTTAATAAGGACCAAGAATCACAACAAATCAGAGAAAGGCTGTATAAGTGGGACTGCATTAAACTGCAGAGCTTTTGTATGGCAAAGGACATAGCTAGTAAACTAATCAGGAAGCCTACAGAGTGGGAGAAGATCTTCACCAACCAAACAACGGACCAAGGCCTCATATCTAAAATATATCAACAACTAAAAAATTGAATCACTCCAAAACTAACCTCCAAAGTAATAACCATCCCATTAAAAAATGGGCCAAGGACTTAAAGAGAGTCTTCTCTGAAGAAGAAACAAAAATGGCCTATAGACACATGAAGAAATGCTCAACATCTCTGGTCATAAAAGAAATGCAAATCAAAACAACTCTAAGATTCCACCTCACTCCAGCTAGAATGGCCAGGATCAGGAAAACGAATGACAACGGATGCTGGAGGGGATGTGGCCAGGAGGGATCACTACTACACTGTTGGTGGGAGTGCAAACTCGTTCAACCACTATGGAAAGCAGTGTGGCAGTGCCTCAAAAGGCTAAACATAGAACTCCCCTATCACCCAGCAATTCCACTACTTGGCATTTACCCAACCACCCAGAAACAAGGACATACTAAAACCACTAGCACAACAATATTCATTACAGCACTATTCACCATAGCAAAGATATGGACCCAACCTAAATGTCCCTCAGTTGATGAGTGGATCAACAAGTTGTGGTATTTGTACACAATGGAATTCTATGCTGCTGTCAGAAAGAATGACATCGCCCCATTTGTTAGGAAATGGAAAAACTTAGAAAAAATCATATTAAGTGAAATAAGCCAGACTCAAAGGAACTTAGGCTCAATGGTTTCCCTCATTCGTCATAATCAGTAGAAACCTTGGGCTCTACTAGCAGAGATTTGCAATAGAGCAAAATCTTGATACATAAGGACATATAATGTGAAGCTAATTGAAAGGACCTCCAGGATACTGAAACAAAAGCCATATAATGAATGATTGTTGTCCTTAATTTACTATGTTGTCTCTCATCTCCTTTGCTGTCCCTTGGTTATCTCTTATTGGTATAGTATCTCACTTTGTTATCTGATATATTGAATTTATTTGTATTTGGATATTTGAAATTTGTTAGGGAAGGGGGGAAAACCAAGACGGGTGGGGGGTTTGGGGGGGGGGGAGGGAAACGGGTACCAAGACATGTGAAAGGGTATCAATGTATGTGAATTAATGCACCTTCTATCTGGCAAATATCATGTAACCCTTTTACTAATTACAATAAAAAATTAAAAAAAAGATATTTATATGTGAGGTTTACTGGTTTCAGAAGTTTTGTCTGTCTAAAACCACTTGTGTATTTATGTATCTAGGGAAAAGGACAGGGAAGACATAGATGTCCACGCATGGTGGAAGACTGTAAGTTGGCATGAAGACACTTCATCTAAACTTAGTTAGATGGGCATACTGGACCATCTTCATCCTGTCTGTTTTCCTTGCAAACTAACACTGGAAATCTGATGTGGATGATGTGATTGGTAATTCTAAAAATAGCTCTTTGGGAAACTTTTAAAGAGGGTTCAAAAAGATTTACCTGAGTGATGTAATTTGGTTTCAATACTATTTGGTAATTGATTGTAGTTTTTAAAAAGAGGGACTTGCTAAGCCTGGAATTCTTGTTTTTTGGGGTTTTTTTCTATGAATGTGGTACAAATGAATCGAATCTGGGTCTTTGTGCATGCTAGGCATGCACTCTACCACTAAGCAAAACTATCAGCCCCAAACTCACTCCTTTTTCTTTCCTATGGTGTTCTCACAAATTTTTATTGACTTATTTTTCTCTTTAGACTGTTTCCTTTCTCTCCTATATGTATGTATTTTTCTCCTTCTCTCAATTCCTCTTCTTTCCATATAGGTGTTTTTTTCTTTTGTAGGTCATGGTTCTTGATATCTGGACTTGGGCACTGTCACTAACCTCTTCAGTTCAAGGCTACCACATTATGCCTTTAGCCACAGTCCCACTTTCTGTTTTCTAGGGATTAATTGGGCCATGAGTCTCAGGTTTTTTAGTGCCCTGTCTTTGAAATATGATCCTCAGATCTCAGCCTACTGAGTAGCTAGGATTACTTTGGTGAGCTACTGAGACTAGCATAAATGAAAATCTTATTAAGAAGAAAATATTTTATGCGCCTCTGACCTATATTCTTTATTCTAACAGGTAGGCAATAGTCACAAAAGTTTGTGTTAGCAGTTCTTTGGCTTTTGAAGGAGGCATCAGGCTACTGATGATCAGCCTTAATCTCTGGAAATTTAATAACAGAACTAATTAACATGGCATTTTTTGTGCTACTTATGTTTTTTTAGCATGTTTTGATTTTGGGACCAAAGTAAAATCTTATAAGGACCAAATTATTCATTAGCTTCCTTCTTGACTACTGCTACCCCCGTTAATATTAATCTGGAAACTATGCTTTTTGAAGATCTACTGATGTGGTTTGTATTCCTTGTGATGTTCTGTATGTTTTGATTGCTTAAGAGGGCACTTTTTTCATAGTAGCTCTAAATGACTTTTTCAGTGATTCAGAATATGAAAATGTAGAAATTATTTGCTTCTTTCATTGTTACCTTGATTTGTAGTGAATTTTATCAAAATGAGTTAAAAGTACTCTTTCAGACACTTACTTATAACTAATGTCATGCCAGATTATTAGCTCCTTATAATTTTTATTTTGTTTCTATTGCTGGTGCCATAAATGTGTTCTGATCTATTAGAGAAACTTTGCATTGGTAATTATCTACTTAATATAGGGCAAACTATGTCTATTTTGAGTTTTCTTTCTCCCACTCCATGGCTAACACAGAAAGCTCCAAATAGTTTATGTAAGACAAAAGCATACATGTAGAAAAATGAACTAGAAGAATTGATGTGCTCCTGACTCCAGGCTAATTACTTGATGGAAATATGCCATTGCAGGAGATGGTTTCATTTCGTGATCTGGCTGTGGACTTCAGCTGTGAGGAGTGGCAAGACCTTAGCATTGCTCAGAGGACCCTGTATAGAGATGTAATGCTGGAGAACTACAAAAGCCAGCTGTCACTGGGTGAGCAAAAGTCACCTTTTCTTGCATGGTCAACTGATTTGATTTTAGTGGATATGTGAATTTTCAGTGCTATTTAGATGCAATAGCATTGTCAATGAGAAGTATCATTTTTTCTTTCTTTTTTAATTTTTATTGTTGTTGTTGGTGGTGGTGGTAGTGGAAAACATTGGGTATGAACTCTGGGATTTGGCACCATTCTTGAACTCCTTAGCTAAAGGCTAGTTCTCTATCACCTTGAGCCACAGGACCAGTTTTAATTTTCTAGTGATTAATTGGAGATGCACAGTTTCACAGAGTTTTATGCCTGCACTGGGTTTGAACCCCAATCCTCAGATCTCAGTCTCCTGAGTAGCTAGGATAACATGTGTGAGACACCAACACCTACCAGGATGGTTTCCTTCTTTTTTTGTTTGGCAGTTCTGGTACATGAACTCAGGAGCTGAGCCCTGTCTTGGATTTTTCCTCAATGCTGGTGCTCTACCTTTTGGTCTACAGCATCATTTCTGACTTTTCTCTGTATGTGGTAACAAGGAATTGAACCCGGGTCTTCATGCATCCTTGCTAAGAACTCTACCACTAGGTCAAACTACCGGCCTTTGTATCCTTTTCATCTAAGGAAAACTTTGACTTGATTATGTAATTATTGAGGTAATTTTATGCTCATTATTTAAGCAGCCAAATCATTAGTTTGACAAAATTTTGACTATGTTCCCTAATAAGAGACTATCTTCACAACACCGAGGTGATTATTGTAGTTGGATATAAAATCTAGAATGTATATGAATATTAGAAATATGATAAAGGAATCTCTAGTTGAAGTCTATATTCATAATCCAAATTTGGCACTGATGCACTCATTTATGCTTGTAATCCTACCTACTGATGATGTTGAAATGTGAGGTTTTCAGTTTGAAGGCATCAATGTCAATGAAGAACCTCACGAGACGTGCACCTACAATTAACCCATCAAGAACTGAAAGTGGGGTTGGGTTCAAACTGGTAGAATGCTAACCTGCAGCAAAAGAGCTGAGTTCCAGCCAGACAATGGGAAAAAGAAACCTAAAGCTAGGGAAAAGTCAACCATGGAGCAAATGAGAAATGGGAAAGAAGATTTAGGTATAACCTTGTGGGCAGGATATGTGAGACCTTACAACACAGATGATACACCATGAGAAATATTTCTCCACTATTCCTTATCAGCAGGGTATTTTTTCCCAAACCTAAATTGATTGTAAAGCTGGAGCGAGGTGCAGAACCATGGATAGGAAATGTCTCAGAAAAGAAATTTACAGGTGAGTTAACGCATTTTGCATAATGTTGGTGGAGCCACAACCCAGTAGATAAGTACATCTGGAGCTATACTGAGCAATAATATACCTGGTTCCCCTGAGTTCTGAGTGTGGCAGAGAATTAGGTGATCCTTTTTCTCAACGAATTATGAATCAAGAATTCATATGGAGACATGTTAAATGTTGTGTGGCAGTAGAGTTAGAGTTAGAAATTCTCTTTCTCTTTGTTGTAATCATTCTGAAGCAAAAAAAATTAGAAAACGAGATTTCATTTACTGTATAACTAGGATAGGTATAGCTTAAAAAGGAATATGCCAATTCTGGTGTCCTCTGATAAGGAAAATGTCTTAACAGTGGTGGTCAGAGATTGTGACTCAGGATCAAAGATTCTAGTCAATGGTGGATGATTGAGAAGATCCTGAGCTGCAGTACTCTTCATCTTTCATGGTTCTGATGGTCAGAATGTTCAGAAAGGGGATTTGGACATAGACGTTGTCCCAAACTGACAGAAATGAACTTTAAAAATTCCCACAAATACAAAAAGGAATTGATAGTGAGAAATTAGTATTGAAGAGATTCATATATAAACCTTTAATCTCGGGAACCATTCCTGCTTAGGAGAAAGGCAACAGGATGAAGAAAATACTCTAGTGGTCTCTGAATCTAGAAAATATTCCTGTTCCTTACATAATGGTTGAGAAAGAAAGCAGCACAATATACATATTTCAAGAAAATAAAAGCAACAGTCTAAAGCTGGATGTAGTGGCTTGTACCTGTAATCCTAGCTATTCAAGAAGCTGAGATGTGAGGATCAGGGTTCAAAGCCAGTCTGGGTACAAAAGGATCTGAGAATCTAATATCCAATTAACCTCTAGAAAAAGGAAAGTTGGGCTTGGCTCTAGGGTAGTGTGGGAATTGGGGCTTGGCTCAAGGGTAGGGAAGTAGCCTTGAGCTGAAGAGCTCAGGGATAGCACCCAGGCTGAGTTCAGTCCCCGTGACCCGCCCCCGAAAAGGAACAGCTTATGTCTCTATGAAAAATCAAAACAATATTTGAAAAACCCAAATCTAAGGATAGTATAGAGAGATGGTAAGTACTCAGGCAATATATAGTTGAATTATTTGAGTGAACACAGAAAACACAGAAAAACATTAATTCCACAGCAAAGTATCAGTATTAGTTAATACGTCAAGGAGAAAATATATATAAATATTTCTCATAAATCAATTACTATTTTGATATCTTCAAATGTTAACAGTTATGATGGGAGAAACTATCTTTACCTTGACCTGGCATGTTGACTCATGCCTATAATCCTAGCTACTCAGGCTGAGATCTGAGGATCTTGTTTTTGAAAGCTAGCCTGGGCACTAAAGACCGTGAGACTCTTATCTCCCAATTAACCACTAGAAATCTAGACATGGCAGTGTGGATCCAATGGTAGCAATGTACCTGTAACTGAAAAGCTCAGGGACAGTGCCCAGGCCCAGAATTCAAATCCCACGACTGACCAAACAAAAAGTTGGGAAAGGAAAAAGAAACAAAGAAAATGTATTTACATTAAAATATTTGAATCTTATTTATGTTTTTGTCTTTTTTCCCACTGTAACATATTAAAGCTGTTCAAGAAATGGAAGACAAAATCAAGTTCAGCCAGAAAAATTCAGTTGAATATCTATGTTAAGTAGCAGTGTCAGAAAGAGTGAGGTTAGTAAGAACTTATGATTAGATTTCAAAACATAAGGCAGAGCTGATTAGGAAAAATCAGTGTTCCTTCTGGATGGAGACAGAAGAATTCAGTGAGTGTCAGTACATGCTTTCTTTATAGTGAGCCTGATGACATACATGCTGCAGAAAAGCCAGTTGTGTCCGCTGTTGTTGAAGAATACTTTAGATATTCACAGCATTTTAGTCAAAAATTTGAGAGTCCTAATGAGCTGCAGTATTTTGAATATGGTAAAGAAGGGAAGGTATTAAACTAAGAGCATATTTTTAAGCATAATTTGGTTTTATGGGAGAGTTTGACAATAACAAGCACAGAGAAGACTGTGAAAAGTCTACTCACTATACCCAAGCAGTAGTTCAGAGAGGGAAGAAAACACCTGAATGTACCCGATGTGGAAAACCAGATACCCAGAAATCAGCTCTTAGAAGCCGTTGGAGAATTGCTACAAAAGAGAAGCCATATGAGTACAACAAATGTGGAAAGTCTTTCACCCAGAAGAGAGGCCTTAATAATCATCAGAGAACACACACAGGAGATAAACCTTATGGATGTAAAGAATGTGGAAAGTCCTTCACCAGGAATGCAAACCTTTTTAGGCATCAGAGAATCCACACAGGAGAGAAATCTTTTACATTTAACATGTGTGGAGAGTCTTTCATATTAAAAGATCTCCTTACTACCCATCTGCAAATATACACACAAGAGAAACCTTATACTTGTAACACCTGTTGGAGTCTTTCACCCACAAAAAACCATACTACCCATCACAGATTACATACAGGGGAGAAACTTTATACATGTACCATGTGTGGAAAGTCTTCCAGCAATAAGTCAGGCCTTACTGTTCATCAGAACAGACACACAGGAGAGAAACCTAATACATGTAACATGTGTGGAAAGTCTATCATCCAGAAGAAACACCTTACCAGACATCATATAATACACACAGGGGAGAAATCTTATATATGTAACAAGTGTGGAAAGTCTTTCACCAGGAAGGAAAGCCTTACTAACCATCACAGAGTACACACAGGGGAGAAACCTTATACATGTGACATGAGTGGTAAGTCTTTCAGTGACAAGTCAAGCTTTATTGTTCATCAGAAAAGACACACAGGAGAGAAACCTTATACATGTAACATGTGTGGAAAGTCTTACACCATAAAAAAGAACTTACTGCCATCAGAGAACACACTCAGGAGAGAATCCTCATGGAAGTATTGAATGTGGAAAGTCATTTGCCCGGAAGATGAACCTTACTAACCATCAGAGAAAACACATAGGAGAGAAAACTTATGAATATAACAGGTGGAAAGGATTACAAAATGAAGTCATACCTCACTTTGCATCAGAGAACATACTCAGGAGATAAACCTCATGAATGTAAGAGGTGTGGAAAGTCTTTTGTCCAAAAGACACAACTTAATGCCCATCAGAGAACACACAGAGGAGAGAAAACTTATACACGTAACATCTGTGGAAAATCTTTCAGCCAGAAGCAGGCCTTATTATTCATCAGAGAAGACATACAGGAGAGAAACCATATGAGTGTGTCTAATATGTAAAGTCTTTCACATAGAAACTACATGGAAGCAACCATAAAAGAATTGTCACTGATGAGAAACCTTAGGAACGTAATAAAATATTTGAAGGCTTTTTCCTAGAAGAAAACTCAGTTTGCATCACAGTACCCACACAGAGAGAAGGCTTATGAATGTAGCAAATTTGCAGTCCTTCACTCATAAGTCACAGCTCAAGGTTCCTCACTGAACACCACATGAGAAAAATCCTATGAATGAAACAAATGTGGAAAATACTTTTTTCCTTGTTTGTTTGTTTTTACTTTTTATTTGTTGGCTTAAACTTTGATTTTCTGTCAGTTAATTGGAGATAAGAGTCTCTCAGACTTTTTTGTGTTGGGCCTGGCTTTGAATCACAGTCCTCAGATTGCAGCCTGCTCTGTAGCTTGGCATGAGCCACCAGCACCTGGAACATTTTTTCAAGAAGTCATACCTCAGTTTGCATCAGAAAACACACAGGAGAGAAATTGTATGAACGGAACAACTGTGGAATGTCCTTTACCAACAATTCATGGCTCTGTATTTACAAAACACAGTAGAGACAAATCTCATTACTATAACAATGAAGGAAAGTCATCAGGAAAGCACACCTCAGTGTTTATGAGAGAAGTGATTCATATAGAAGTAGCAAACAGAACAAATGTTCAATGACTTAAGAACAAAGAAAGCATCAATTTCTTCACTACTCTCCTAACATCTCCTATATATGTGCGGTCCATTAATTGGAGATAAGGGTCTCTTTGTTTTTAGTGCCAGGGCTGTCTGTGAACTGCAATCCTCAGATGTCAGCCTCCTGAATAGCTAGGAAAACAGGCATGAATCTCTGTGCCCAGCTTGTCTTAACACCTTTTATCTCCTTGTTATTTCCTGAAACATTCATTGAACATGGAAAGACACACAGTAGGGGATATATTTTTTTTGTGTGTTGGTACTAGTCTTGGCAGCTTGAACTCTGACCTTAGGCACCATTCTTCAGCATTTTTGCTTGAATGTAATGCTCTACCAATTTAGCCACAGCTTCATTCTGGTTCTTTGGTGGGTAAATGAGGATAAAAGTCTTAAGAATTTGGATGAGTAATCCCAAAACAACTTTAGTTTTTCTTTTGATTGAATTAATCTCTGGTGAGTCATTGTTTGAGAGTTTACTCTTGCTCATTCTGTTTTTTTTGTGAGTTACACTAAAGCACCATTGAGGATATTATGAACAGTCTGTGTTCTATCCATGTTCTGAAGGTTGAACTAATGTTCTCAGGAGGATGAATATCTAACTGCCATGACTACTTTCCCTTTCTCTATCTCTCTGAAAAGAGATGTACCAAAACACAATTAAGACAGGGTTTGTTCATCTTAATTCTGGTAGTAATGGAAAAAGTGAACTAAAGGAAGTTGGAAGATGATTAGATGGAGCCAGTTGTCGTGTTTCACACCAGTATTACTGTCTACTGAGGAGGTTGAGATCTGAGGATCAAGGTTCAAAGCCAGTGAAATCAAAGGACCTGAAAGTCTTATCTCCAATTGATCTGTAGAAAAGCAGATATGTGGCTTGGCTCCAGGGTAGGACAATAGCCTGTAGCTGAAGAGCTCAGGGAAAATGCTCAGGCCCAGGGGTAAGTGGTAGCCTTGAGTGGAAGAGCTAAGGGACAGGGTCAAATATAAGCTCAAGTCCCATGATCGACCAAAAAAAGAAGATAGTTATATGGCTAGAGAAATCCAAGGGATGAGAGATACAAAGGTAGGAAGATGCTAGACATTTGGTAAGGTAGAATTCGGGTAAAAAGTAATCCTTCGTATGTCCATGGATGTCTCCTTGTGTGTATCTCTCTGGGTATGTCTCCCATGAGACCACTCACACTGTTGGAGTGTGCCCCTACCTTTCTATGTGTCTGCCTTTTGTAGGGTTTTTTTTTGCCAGTTTTAGGGCTTGAACTCTGGGCCTGACCACTGTCCTTGGGCTTATTTCTCAAGGCTAGAATTTTACCACTTGGGACACAGCAGCATTTCCCGCTTTTTTCTATGTTTGGGGTACCAAGGAATCAAATCTGCATCTTCATGCATGCTAGGCAAGCATTCTATCACTAAGCCAAACTCCCAGCCCCTAAGTTAACAATTATAGACTATGTGCCAAGTATTTTTACTATAAAGGTAGTATTTCTCCAATAAACATAACATTTAGTGTGTTTCATAATAAATGTCACAAGGTGTTTTTGGTGGGGATGACTGCATCTCTGCCTATCCCCACCTCTCATCCTTTTTTCCTTCCCTTTCTCCCTCCCACGGTCCCTTTTTTTCTTGTTTTTTGGCTTGAACTCAGGGCCTGAACACTGTCCTTGGACTTTCTCAAGGCTAAAGCTCTATGCTTGAGACACAGCACCACTTCCAGCATATTTCTAGATATGTGGTGCTGTGGAATCAAACCCAGGTCTTCATTCATGCAAGGCAAGCACTCTACCACTAGGCCAAATGCTGGCCCTTCATCCCTCTCTTTAATCTTTCCAATTGTGGGCTCCAGAAAACTGGTGGTGTCTGGGGAGTCATGCATGTGGAGAAGGAAACAAGGAGAGCTTACATTCAAACCTGGAGCCAGGGTCTTCATGCAGGTCACCATCTTATGCCCCAATAAAACACCCGAGTGACTGACTCACCTCGGGTCCTGGGTCTGTGGAAGTGCAAGGCTCTGATAGTACCACACAGATTTGTGGCACATGTGGAGGCCTGGCACACATACCTGGTTGTGGCCACTTTCTGATGCGGAAAACAAATCATTTCTCCTAAGTTCATTGAAGGCTGGATGTCAGTGAATCATACCCATCACCCTAGATAGCCAGTTGGGAAGAGGACCACCCCTGCCATCCCAACTCCTCTAGAGGCTTCAGATCTGAGGAGAAAGATTCAAAGACAACCCAAGTTGCTATAATCGCCAAAATACTGGCAGTGCAGCTATGGCTCCAATGTTAAAATACTGGCCTTTAGTGATAAAATCTAAGGCACAGGAATCAGGCACTGAATTCAAGTTCTGGTATTAGCAGAACTAAAAAAAATCTGTACATTTTGTGGCACCTACATGAAGCATAGAGATGTGAGACACTGTCAAATGCTCTAAGGAACACTCAACTGGGTGGCTGGTGGCATGCAACTGGAAAACAGAGAGGGGTAGATGGAAGTCTGTATGAGGGATGGAGCCCTGAGTGGAGGTGAGGGGTGAGTCCAAGAAGAGGGGGTGAAGGGTAGGTCTAGGAATTGGGGGTGAGGGGTACAGCCAGAAATGGGGTTGAGGGTTGGGCCCATGGATGAGGAATAAAAAGTTGTACTGGAAAGGGAGGAAAGAGGGATGGGGACTGGAAAAGGAAGTGGGGGTGGGGCTGGAAGTGGGGAAGTTGGGGGCAGTTTGTGGGGGAGAGGTATGGATCTGAAAATGGGAATTTGTGTTGGTGCCAGAAGTGAGGTATAAGAGTTACGTCAGGAGGGGTAGTGAAGGGTGGTGCCTTGATTGGGATAAGGGGTGCAGGGGGCAGTGAGGGGGCAGAGTGATTCTAGAAGGAAGAGGGATGTGTGTGCAGCTGGAAATAGGGCTTAGGAGTGGGGTCAAAAGTAGTGTGAGGTGTGGAGGTGGTAGTGGGGGTCTGGGGTCGGTCTGGAACTTTCTCATTAACCTGTCCCCAGGTCTGATCTCTTCATTGGAGCTCTTTCCTTAATTTATGATCTTCAGCAAGTCAGTGCTGCTTTCTTTGTCTGAAGCAGGTCAGGTCCATTCTCCTCATTGTGGGAGTCCTTGCTGTGCACACTGCCTGGACAACCTACTCCTAAGTAAATGCATGGATGAAGCCCCTGTTCTCGGATCCAATGTATCCTTGTCAGGGATATCTCCTCCCCTCCCCACTATAACATTTTTCTCACCTCATCATCCATCTCATGCCTCTGATTTCTGGAAATGATCACTGTGAATTCAGGCTTTCTTCGCCAACATGAAAACAACATTGAGACACCACATCAACTTGTATTCCTCCAATCCCTTCAGTGGTGTCTTGTCCTCATTGCTCACGATCCTTGTGCTCCAGCTCATGTGATCTTAGCATCTGACCAGGACAGCTCATCAAGCCATGGTCTAGTGGGTGGCAGTCATTTCCTCTCATAGTTTTTGCCTCTGCATAGCTGAGTCTACCTCAGTGCACGAACAGTGCCTGACACCTACCTACTGCCAAGGCAAAGATGGATGTGACATCACAGAATTTATGGCCCTTGTTTTGTGAAGCAGTGGAAGTTCTCCCATCCCAAACTGAGGCACCTAAGACAGGGTTCATCCATGCCAGGTGTACATTCAGTTGCTAGCCATGAAACCTTTACTCACTCCCTGATGCATTCAGGCGATAAGACCTACCATTTATGATCTGTCATGAATCATAGTAGTTAAGTTCCTTCTTTTCTTTCTATGTTGGGCACTTGAACTCTGGTCCTGGGCACTGTCTTAAAGCTTTATTTTTGCTCAAGGCTAAAGCTCTACCCCTTGATTCACAGTGCCACTTCTGTCTTTCGCCCCCTTCCTCCTCTTCTTTTCTCTTCCACCTGTTCCTCTTCTTCTTTTTCTCCTTCTCCTTCTCCTTTGTCTTTGTCTTGTAGTTTATTGGAGATAATGGTCTCACAGAATTTCCTGCCCAGGCTGGCATTGAACTGAGATCCTCTGATTAGCTAGTATTACAGAGGATTAGGGTTGCAAATTACAAACCCTCATGTCTGGTACATCACTCATTTCTGCTTTGATTTTTTTCCATCATATATTTATACTGATATGTATATCTGTCATTGTCTAACTCTGCACCTGCACACACTAAATTATAAATCCTAGCTGTTTCTCTCCTTGCTATGTCACAGTGTCTAAAATCAAAAAGGAATTTTTTTTAAATCTAGACTTTTTTCCCTGGTGCTTTCCTTCACTCCCTTTCACTTTGTTAATTTCCAGCCATGTCTTCCTGGGTACATTGGATTCTCGGACCCCTTACCCTGCTTAGATTTAGATCGAATGCAACACTGGCTTTAGTCATGCATGGACAATAATGTGCAGAACAGAAGGATTCCAGTGTGTGCCACCCAACACATGCCATTCACATGCCATGCCACCTCAACTCTCCTGGCCACATGGGCAACATTTTGTCAGCATGCTTGCACTAGCTTATGGATGGGCTTATGGGATCATCAGGAAAGCTGTCTCTAGAACTGTATCACATGTCCCTGGATTCCATGTATACTGGCTCAATGGGTAGGGAAGTAGCCTTGAGCTGAAGAGCTCAGGCACAAAGCCCAGACCCAGAGTTCAAGTCCTATGACCAAAAAAAAATTAAAAATAGGGCTGGGAATATTCCCCAGTGCTTGCCTAGCATAAATGAAGACCAGGTTTGATTCCTCTGTACCACATACATAGATAAACCTGGAAATGACACTGTGGCTCAAGTATTAGATTGCTAGCCTTGAGTAAAAAGCCCAAGGACTGTGCTCAATCCCTGAGTTCAAGCCCCAGTAATGGCAAAAAAATAGTAAAATGAGCTAGGCCTTGGTTGCTGATGTATAATCCTACAAATCATGAAATCTGAGAATGGTGATTCAAAATCCAACTTGGCAGGAAATTCCATGATGCTCTCATCTCCAACTCCAAGCCAGAAGTAGGTCCTGATCTGTGGCTTAGGGGTAGACTGTTTGCATAGCACTTATGAAGCCCTGGGTTTAATTTCTCTGTACTATATAAACAGAAAAAAAACCTCAAAGTGGTACTATGGCTCAGGTGGGAAAGCAACTGATTTTCAGGGGGGGGGGAGGTATAGTAACCAGTCCCAGAGATCTATGGCTAGGACTACATAGAGAAACAATGATCCCATTAAAAGATGGGCCAAAGACTAAAAGAGTCTTCTCTGATGAAGAAATAAGAATTGCCTATAGACACATGAGGAAATGCTCAAAATTTCTGGCCATAAAAGAAATGCAAATCAAAACAACTGTAAGATTCTGTCTCACTCCAGTTAGAATGGCCAGGATCAAGAAATCTAATAACAACCAATGCTGGGGGATGTGGCCAGCAGGGATCACTATACACTGTTGGTGGGAGTGCAAACTCATTCAACCACTATGGAAAGCAGTATAGCAGTTCCTCAAAAGACTAAACATAGAACTCCCCAATGACCCGGTTATTCCACTACTTGGCATTTACCCAACTGTCCAGAAACAAGGTTAGACTAAATCCACTAGCACAATGATGTTCATTGCAGCACTGTTTACCATAGCAAAGATTTGGAACCGACCCAGGTGCCCCTCAGTTGATGAATGGATCAACAAGATGTGGTATTTATACGCAACGGAATTCTATACTGCTGTCAGAAAGAATGACATCGCCCCATTTGTAATGAAATGTAAATACTTAGAAAAAAATCATCTTAATTGAAGTAAGCCAGAGTCAAAGGAATATGGGCTCAATGGTTTCCCTCATTTGTCATAATCTGTAAAATCCTTGGGCTCTTCTAGCAGAAATTTACAATAGAACAAAACCTAGATACATAAGCCCATATAGTGATTGTTGTCCTTAATGTACTGTGTTATCTCTCATCTCTTTTGCTGTCCCTTGCTTATCTCATATTGTTACAGTATTTCACCTTGTGATCTGATATATTATATATATTGCTTGATTGGTTATTTGAAATTGGATAGGGAAGGGGAGAAAAGAACATGAGTGGTGGGTGTAGGGAATGGGGACCATGACATGCGAAAGGGTATCAATGTATGTGAAGTAATGCATCTTCTATCTGGTGAATATAATATAATCCTTCTATTAATTTCAAAAATATATGAAAAAAAGAAACAAACACAAATGTATAAATAATCAGGGTGGTAAAAGAGCACAAACAGTCAATTACAGATGTTACAATGAACAGAAAGTTGATGGCTCACACCTGTAGATCAAGGTACACAAAAGGCAGAACTTGAAGATAATGATTCCAAGTCAACTCAGGCAAGAAAGTTCTTCAGGAATTTGTGCGATGTGGATCAAGGGGTGCTGCACCCATAAACTGCCTTCCTGGATGGCAGGTCCTCTGCAACTAAAGAACATAACATACAGATAATTAAAAGGAAAGTGGAAAACTTCATCAGGAAGATGTATGCGTGTATACACACACACACACACACACACACACACACACACACATATATTTATTCATTTATTTACTACAGATTATAAATATATATTGTATTTGTTATCATTCTTTTATCTACTTATTTACATATATATATTTATACACTATACATTCATATATTGTTTGTATATCATATATTTTAATGTGTGTATATATTGTATACCTCATTGTATATATTATAATATGTAACATTATTTATAATTAATCATGTATTATACTTGAAAATAAACATGTAGGACCCAGGCTTGTGGCTTGCAGTAGAGTGTATGCTGAGCCTGCATGAAGCTCTAGGTTCAATTCCTTGGTACCATATACACAGATAAAGCTGGAAGTGTTGCTGTGCTTAAGTGGTAGAGCAATAGCCTTGTGAAAGCTCAGGGACAGTGCCCAGGACCTGAGTTCAAGTCCTAGTACTGAGGGAGGCAGCCTACCTCTCTACCACAAAAAGAGAGAATCGGGAATCTCAGGAGCCAAATATCTTAAGAAATCAGCAACTAGAAATTTAAGAAGCAACAGAGTAATATACAAATCGGAAAAGAAACACAGAAAAAGCTTATATCCAATACACAAGGACCCTTCCTCCACCCTACAACTCAGAGGCTCCGAGCCCCAAAAGCAACGAAATTAATTTGGCTGAGAACCACACACAAGCACAGATTCCAAGAACCATAAACCCCAAACCAAGTAATGACTGCCACCTACTGACCACAGAGGGAATGCCCCAATCACAGCGACAAAACATGGAATGTATAAATCATCAAAATCCCACACAAATCCCAAAAGGAAATAAGAGTGAAGGGATGAGAGAGAAGTTACCATTCGGAGAAATGACACCTGAAGAGACTTAGACATGACTGCTAAAGGTGATGATTGCGGCCACATCTAAAGAGATTAAAGCAGAACTCTAAAAACAATTTCAATAATATAAGCAGGAAATCACCAAGAAGTTCCTTGATTTCAAAAGAAAAGTGGAAACAAAAATAGACAAAACAGTCCCTAGATGGAAAGATGAATACCATCAGAACAGACATGATAGGCTCAATTGCCTCAATGCAAACTAAAATGGAAGCACTAAGCAACAGATTGATGGAGATGGAGAATAGGATATCAGGCCTGGAATATAAAACACAAGAGCTGGAACAGAGTCATCAGTCTGGAGAAATCAGTTAGAATTCACCAACATGAAGTGTAAAAATTGGCAGACACAGCCATGAAATCTAATATTTGTATAATAGGAATTGATGAAGGGGGGGTTCAAGCAAAGAGAACGCAACACTTATTCATCAAGATTATAGCAGAGAACTTCCCAACCTCAAAAGGGAAAGTCTCACTCACGTTACTGTAGCCTTCAGGACCACCAAGAAGCAGGATCCCAGAAGGAACTTGTCCAGAAACATCATAGTAAAAACATTAGAACTGAATACTAAGGAGCTGATCTTAAATGCCACAAAACCAAGGAAAGAGCTATACTACAATGGGGAAAAATTCAAATCACTGCAGACCACTCCACACAATCCCTAAACACAAAAAGCTCATGCCCTGAAGACCAACAACTGCCAAGCCAAGCTGATATAACCAGCAAAACCAGCATTTACATTTGAGGGAGAAACAAAAATATTTCATTCCGAAGAGAAGCTATATAAATATATACACACTAAACCAGCATTACAAAAGAATTAAATAAGGGGCCGGGAGTTTTGCCTAGTGGTTAAAGTGCTTGCCTAGCATGCATGAAGACCCGGGTTCAATTCCTCGGTACCACATACATAGAAAAAAGCCAGAAGTGGTGCTGAGGCTCAAGTGGTAGAGCTCTAGCCTTGAGAAAGTCCAAGGACAGTGCTCAGGCCCTGAGCTCAAGCCCAGGACTGGCAAAAACAAAACAAAACAAAAGAATTAAATAAGAACAAATTGCAGAACAGCAAGAAATCCCTTCAAGAAGCTATCACCTGTAAATCAGCAAACACAAAGGGGAAAAAAGAGAGAAAGAAAATCAGAAGTAAAAATAAATAATGACAAAAGACACTAACCACTTCTCCATAATTTCCGTAAATGTGAACAGGCTGAAAAATCCAATCAAAAGACACAGAACACAGAGACAAAAACATGAGAAGGGGTAGCAATGATTGTGAAGAAATGCACCTTCTATCTTGCAAATATAATGTAACCCTTCTATTAATTATAATATATACATATATATATATATATTAAAAATTTTAAAAAGATACAGAACAGCAGATTGGATTAAGAAACAAGACTCATCAATATGTTGCCTCCAAGAGACCCACCTCACTGACAAAGAGAGAAACAAACTCCAAGTGAAAGGATGGGGAAAAAAGTTGCACTCCAATGGACCATATAAAAAGGCAGGAGTAGCAAACTTAATCTCTGACAAAACTAACTTCTCAGTAAAATCAGTACATAAAGATAAAGGTGGCCACTACATATTAGTAAAGGGGACAATTCATAACAAGAATATTACACTTATAAACATTTACTCCCCAACATGGGAGCACCTAAGTATGTCAAGCAAACTTCCTTCAAGTTACAGAACCTGATAGACTCAACACACAGTCATAGTGGGAGACTTCAATATGGCACTCTCAACAAATAACAGATCAACTCAACAAAAGATAAGCAAAGACACCTTTGACTTAAATGACATCATAGGCCAGTTGGGCTTAGCAGATATACACAGAGTCTTCCACCCAACAACAAAACTTTATACATTTTTCTCAGCAGCATATGGAACATATTCCAAAACAGATCACTTAATAGATCATACAGAAAACTTAAACAGATACAAGAGGACTGAAATAATCCCATGCATTCTATCTGATCACAGTGGAATCAGACTAGTTCTAAACAACATAGTAAAGGGTAAAAAACATTCAAACACTTGGAAGCTGAACAACACACTTCTGAATAATTCCTGGTTTACAGAACAAATCAAAGAAGAAATTCAGAAATTTCTTTTTTTTTTCTTTTTTTCTTGCCAGTTCCGGGCTTGAGCTCAGGGCCTGAGCGCTGTCCTTGGACTTTCTCAAGGCTAGAGCTCTACCACTTGTGCCTCAGCACCACTTCCGACTTTTTTTGTATATATGTGGTACCAAGGAATCGAACCCGGGTCTTTGTGCATGCTAGGCAAGCACTTAAACCACTAGGCCAAACTCCCGGCCCTCAGGAATTTCTTGAATGTAATAACTATCAAGATACATCACCAAAAGAAATTATGAGACACAGAAAAGCAGTTCTAAGGGTCATATTTATTGCACTAGGAGCCCATATTAAAAAGACAGAAGATCATATGAATAACCCAAACAAGAAAGGGAGCAAGATAAAGTTTATTCTAAATCAGAAGGACAGACATAAAAAATGAAATAAGAAATATCAGAAAATGAAATTAGATTTACTATACATAAAATTAATAAATCAAAAATTTGGTTCTTTGATAAAGTCAAGAAAATTGGCAGACTCCTGGCAAGATTAATCAAAAAACTGGAGAGGGGAGACTAAAATAAACAAGATTAGAGACCCTGCAGAAGCAATCATGACTGATATTCAAGATACTCACTCCACTATGAATAACTACTTCCAGGACCTATATTCAAAGAAACAGGAAAATTTAGTAGAAATGGATGATTTCTTAAATAAATAGAGGCTATCCACATTGAACCAAGAAGAAATAAGCAAACTGAACAAGCCAATTTCATACAATGAGACAGAGGAAGCAATCAGAGAAATGCCAAACAAAAAGAGTCCAGGTCCAGATGGTTTCACTGCAAAATTCCACAAGCGTTTTAAAGAGGAATTAATACCTACACTATTGAAACTCTTCCAAGAAATAGAAGCAGAAGGAGACATACCAAACTCATTTTATGAAGCTAATGTTACACTCATCCCCAAACCAGGGAAAGATCCAACAAGAAAATAGAATTACAGCCCTATCACTCTAATGAACACAGACACAAACCTTCTCAATAAAATACTAGCCAACAGAATCCAGAAACAAATTTAAAAAACTATACACTGGCTGGGAGTTTGGCCTAATGGTAAAGTGCTTGCCTGGCATCCACAAAGACCCCAATTGGATTCCTTGGTAACACATACATAGAAAAAAGCTGGAAGTGGTACTGAAGCTCAAGTGGTAGAGCTCTAGAGTTGAGGAAGTCCAAGAACAGTGCTTAGGATCTGAGCTCGAGCCCAGGACTGGCAGAAAAAAAATAAAACAAAAATACAAAAATTAAACAGTACGATCAAGTAGGGTTCTTCCCACTGATGCAAGGCTGGTTTAACATTCGCCAATCAATTAATGTAATGCATCATAACAATAAAGCTAAGGATAAGAATCATATGATAATTTCTGTAGACGTTGAGAAAACATTTAACAAAATACAACATCCATTCATCTAGAAATTACTAGAATAGGAATAAGAGATAAATTCCTTAAAATAATTAAAGCCATGTATGACAAATCCACATCTGTATCATACTAAATGGAGAAAAACTAGAACCATTTACCTTAAAATCAGGAACTAAGCAGGGATGTCCACTCTCCCCACTTCTCTTCAGTGTAGTGCTGGAAGCCTTAGAGCAATAAGGCAAGAGAAGGACATCAAAGGGATACACATAGGGAAAAAAATTACACAATCCCTATTTGCACATGACATGATCCTGTACATGAACAGCCCAATGAACTCCACTCCCAAACTCCTAGGATTAATTAAACACTAGCGATGTGCTAATTAATCAATAAAAAATGACAGGATACAAAATTAACCTGGAAAAATCAGTAGCCTTTCTGTATGCCAACAATATGCAAACAATAGAGGAAATCAAGAAAATGATACCATTCGCAATAGCCCCCTCAAAATAAAATATTTAGGAATTAACTTAACCAAATATGTAAAGAAATTATTTAATGAAAACTAGAAAAGTCTAATGAAAGAAATTAAAGAGGACACCAGGAAATGGAAAGTCATCCCATGTTCATGGGAAGGGAAAGCAACATAATGAAAATGGCCGTAATGCCTAAACTGATATTCATATTCAATGCAATCCCCATCAAAATCCCAACACATTCTTCACTAGAATAGAAGGTGTATTCCAAAGTTTTGTTTGGAACAACAAAAGATCTAGAATAGTCAAAACAATTCTAGGCAAAAAGAGCATGTGGTATTATAATACCAGACTTCAAACTCTAATATAGAGCCAGAATATCAAAAACTGCATCTTATTGGCACAAGAATAGATGAGAAGATCAATGGAACCGAAAAGAAGATCCAGAAATAAAACCACATACCCGTAGTCATCTTGTATTTGACAAAGGAGCCAAAGATATACAGTGGAACAAACAGCCTATTCAATTATTGGTGCTGGCAAAACTGGGCAGCCGCATGCAGAAAACGGAAAATTGATCCCACTCTTTCACCATGCACAAGCATTAATTCAAAATGGATCAAAGACCTCAATATGGATTAAAGACCAGAAACCTTGAAACTGTTACATGATAGAGGAGGAGAGACACAGGAACTCAGGCACATGCAAAAACTTCCTGAACAGAGTCCTAGGGTCACAACAGATTGCAGAGAAAAGACTTGACAAATGGGACTACTTAAAAATAAAGTTTCTGCACTGATGAATGCATAGCTAAAGTACAAAGACAGCCAACCAACTGTGAAAAGATATTTACCAGTTATACAACAGACAAATGCTTAATATTCAGTATCTACAGGGAACTCAAGAAACTAATCCCCCCACACCCAACAAACCAATCATTAAATATGCAAGGAAACTAAAGAGAGACATCAATGAAGAGGCTAAAATGGCAGAAAAACTTATGAGAAAATTCTCATCACCCATGGCTATAAAGAAAATGCGAATAAAACAACTCTAAGATATGATCTTACCCCAACAAGAATGGCCAATATTCTGAACTCAGAAAATGACAAATGGTGGAGGTGTTTGGAGAAGGAGGAAACCTACTGCACTGCTAGTGGAAATGTAAACAAGTTCAGCCACTCGGAAGGCAGTTAGGAGGTTTCGTAGAAAACTGAAAATAAACTTTCCCTACGATCTTGCCATACCACTCCTGGGCATCTGTCCTGAACATCATAACCCAGGATATGATAAGGACACCTGCTCAGCTATGTTCATCTCTGCATAATTCATAATATCCCAGCAATGGAAACAACCCAGATGCCCTACAGCAGATGTATGGATACAAAAAATGTGATATGTATATGTATATATATTCATATAGATATATAGCTATATAGCTATATACACAATGGAATTCTACATATCCAACAGACAAGAAAAAATAATGGCAATCATTACGAAGTGGATGAAGCCAGAGCAAATCATGTTGAATGAGATAAATCAAGAGCAAAGGAACAAAAGGCACATGGTATCCTTAATTTGTGGCTATTAGATCCAAACAGTACAAGAGCAATGACGCAGTATTTGGGTACTCAATGTTATAGTCATGGTCTTAGAGATACAAATATAACTACATAAACATAAAAATCTATGATGGGCTAAATACTCTACAGACATGTTTCATTATATAGATTAATATGTATATGACATATAAACCCTGAACTTAATTTTAATTATGTTCTAAAACCTAAGTGCCAAAGATTGTATACAGACATTCCCTTCTTAATACAGGTTTGTAAACCATGACATTTGATATATGATATAAAATCAGTGTTAATAATTTTTTTAATAAAAAAGAATAGTAATATGAAGAAGAGTACAGTGGCCCACGACTGTAATCCTAGGAAATCAGGAGGCTGAGATCTGAGGATCTGAGGACAAGGGTTCAAAGCCAGCCTGGGCACAAAAGGACTTGAGACTCTTATCTCTAATTAATCTGTAGAAAATGCAAAGTACATCTTGGCTCTAGGCTGGTGTGTTAGCCTTGAATTGAAGAACTCAAGAATATAACCCATGCCCAAGGGTAGGGTGGTAGCCTTGAGCTGAAGATCTAGGTTACAGAATCTAAAGAGTTCAAGCCCCATGACAACTCCCCCCCCAAAAAAAAAACAATAGTAACATGATGGGCTTGAAGATTGGATTAGTGGTAGAGTGCTTGCCTAGCATGCAGAAAGACTTAGATTTGATTCCTGGTTATCACATACATTGAAAAAGCCAGAAGTGGTGTTGTGGCTCAAGTGGTAGAGCTCTATCCTTGAGAAATTGCAAGGACATGCTGAGGCCCTGAGTTCAGGGCCAAGAATTGGCAAAAAATTAGTAACATTATCCAGGCATTGGTAGCTGTCATGTATAATCCTAGCTACTCATGAAAATGAAAGCTGATGATGGTGGTTTAAAACCTGCCTGGGCAGGAAATTCCATGAGCCTGTCATCTACAGTTAACCAGCAGAAAATTAGACATAGGGCTGGGAATGTGGCTCAGTGGTTTAGTACTTGCCTAGCATGCATCAAGCCTTACGTCTGATTCCTCAGGAAGAAAATGCCAGAAGTGGAGATGAGGCTCAAGCGCTCAAGGAACACATTTGTACAAACAAATTAGCAATGGTGACCATGCCTAGAGATCTAGAGCTAGGGCACATAAATACGTAAATACCGATGTGTAAATAACAGGGAGAAGAGCAAAGAGCCAATTACAGATGTTAAAATGAGCAGAGTTGGTGGTTCACACCTATAGCTCAAGCTATAGAATTTGATGATCATTATTCCAGCAAAAACCCTGGCAAGAAAGGCCATTAGAATTTGTGAGTGTGTGTCAGTCCTAAGACTAGAGCACAGAATTTCAAGCAGAAATATTTTTTCTTATAGATAGCATGTTACTACTTCCTCTCTTGTAAAAGTTAAATGAATCTCATGGACTTACCTGCCTTGGATATATTTGAACACAAGTTCTCAGATTTTATGCACCGATGTTGTGACCTCAGCTTCCCATGAAGTTCTTGTCTCCTACGAACTACCAAAATAAAACAGAACAAAAAAATCACAGGAGTGGACTTGTGGCTTCTGGTTCAAGTTGTAGCATGTTCTATCCATAAGCGTTGGGTGGGGAGTTTTGAAGTTAAATATTGAGCTGGTCCTAAGTTCAAGCTCCAAGATCAGCACTAAAATTAAATAAAAAAGAAAAAACCAAAAAAGAAATAGAAGAGGGGGAAGAAGGCCCTATCAAGCCTTAGATGAAAGAAAGAAAGAATAAGCAAGAGAGAAAGAGAAAGAGTAAGAAAGAGAGAAAGAAAGATTGAAAGGAAATAAAAAGCAAAGAAAAAAAGAAGAGAAAACCCAGAAGTGGCTCAAAGTATGGATCCTGGAACAAAAGCTCAGGGACAATTTCCACTTCCTGAATTCAACCCCAGAAACGGATGCAAAAAAGAAAAGAAAAAAGACCAAAATTGATTTGTGGGTCAAGACATAGATTCTGCTAGCCTGAATAATTAAATCTCAAGGACAATGCCAAGGCTCTGAGTTCAAGCCCTAGCACCACCACCTAAAATATACAAAAATTTTAGGGGAGCCTCTATTTATTGTGCCTGCTATCCTTGTGGGTGTGGGGAGGGGGGAGTTGGGAAGTAATGGGGGGTGGCTTGGCTGCAGTGGGAGAATCTTGGCCCAGTTTCAAGCCAAGGACACATGGCCAATCCTTGAGTTTAATCCCCCAAAAGAGTAAAAATAATTACTATAGGCAGATATGAGCACTGGACAAAGCCATAGAGCCTACATGCCTTACACATGGGCACACATGCATCCATACAAACACACAAACACACACACATGTGTATGTACAGAGAATAAAAATTCACAGAATAATAAAATGTATAAAAGTGGGTGGAGCCATTCCTAAGAGAGATTTACAATAGAACAAAACCTAGATACATAAGGCCATATAGAATGATGCTAAATGAAAGGACCTCCAGGATATAGAAACAAAAGACATGTAATGAGTGATTGTTCTCCTTAATGTACTATGTTATCTGTCATCTTTTTTGCTGTCCCTTGGTTATCTCATATTTTTACAGTATTTCACCTGGTTATCTGATGTATTGTATATATGAATATTTGGTTATTTGAAGTATGATTGGGAAGGGAGGAAAACAAGATGAGGGCTGGGGGTGGGAGGAGGGAAATGGGGACCAAGACATGAGAAAGTATAACAATGTATGTGAAGTAATTCACCTTCTATCTGGTGAATATAATGTAACATTTCTATTAATTACAATAAAAATATATGGAAAAAATGATGCAGATGTCCAGGAGAAGTTCCGACTGACCGAAAATGAAGCAATACCAACTATATGGGAAAAAGTCTGAACCTTGTTTAGTATATAAAACTATATAAAATTGATTGGTCATCAAAAAATAAAAGGGTAGAGCCAATGAAAGACTTTTATTTATTTTTATTTATGTGGTACTGAGGAATTGAACCAAAGGCCGCCACTATCATTCCTAGGTACACACAAGATCCCTTACCCCTAAGCCACGGGCTCAGCATTCATAACCATGTAACTGGTCTACCTGTGGGCAGTTAGCTCCCGTTTCCCTGAGGTCACCTCCTGGATTGACCCCATCATACCTCCTTATAAATATGGGAGAATCCCAGATGCTGAGTTCACATCTGCATCTGCTAGAGCCACTACTCCCTCCACCTTCTTCCTACATCAACCCCAATACACCGAAAGCCACTATTTTTTTCCCTTCCCTCCATTCTCTCTTCTTCTTCTCTCCCCAACCTCTATCTCTTGTGGGCTGACAACATGCTCTCCCAATAAGTGCTTTTCTGCCTGAATCCTGTGGTGGTTTCCTTTTTGCCAAACCTTCATAATGGTGCTGAAACCCATTAGGGAATAGAGTCAGGAGCTGCTGGAGCCTCTCCTCTTCCCCCGGGATAATCATCTTCTTGAATACTGCTTCTCAGACCAAATTGCTGAAAACCTACATTGGATTTATTGTCATTACAACTGGTGGCCTTGAAATGTCTAACACTTACGGTAGATAATTTAAGATTAGACTCTTATGGACTTTCCTGCCTTGGCTGGTTTTGAACCACAATCCTCAGATATCAGAGCCTATGTAATAACCCAATGTTCACATGAGATTCTTCTCTTATATAACCACAAAAAAAGAGCCACGGTGGCTCATGCCTGTAATCCAGCTACGGTCTGAGAATCAAAGTTCAAAGCCAGCCGGGGCACAAAAGGACTTGAGCTTCTTATCTCTAATCAACCTGTAGAAAACAGGAGGAGGGATTTGGCTCAAAGATAGGGCAATAGCATTGAGCTGAAGAGCTCAGGGACAGAGCTCAGGTCCAGAGTTCAAGCCCCATGACCCACAAAAAAACCCAAAAAAACAAAAGACCAAAAAAACCCTTCAGCTATGAGTTCAAGATCTAAGTACCAGTTCCTTAATTTAAAATAAAAAAGACTTGGAAATTGAGCTTTCACTCTGATTGTACTACTTACACACTGTGTGATGTAAAAACTCTTGGAAGTGATCATGCCCTGAGATCAAGCTCCAGCAGAAGAACCAAAACAGAAGAAAAGAAAATAAACATTCTAGGTTCTTTTATTATAATCCTAGCTACTTAGGAAGCTGAGAGCTGAGGATCACCATTCAAAGCCAGCCAGAGGAAGAAATTCCCTGTGAGAAACATACGTTCAATTATCACTCAAAATCCAGAAATTGTACTGTCCTTCAAAATGTTAGACTGCTAGGTTTGTACAAAAAACAAAAACAAAAACCAGGAACTGTACAATAAATGAAAAGGAAGGTGAAAGAGAGAGGGCCCCATTAAAGAATTTTGAAACATGGCTCCCATGTGGAATCTTACCTGCTCAGGCCACTGACATTGAGAATCAAAGTTCAAGTTGGCAGGAAAGTCCATGAGACATGTTTTAGTGGGCAGCAGTGTTGGTCTTGAACTTGTTGTGTTTGGCTCATGACTAGAGTTCTATTGCTTCCTGGATCTTGGTGCTTAAGAGTCTCATGGACTTTCCTATCCAGGCTGGCTTCCAACTGTAATCTTCAGATTTTGGGATACTATGTAGGACCCTTGGTTTCTCATGGGATTCTTGTCTCCTATTAACCACTGGAAAAGAAAAAAGTAGCAGAACTTTAGATGTGGCTTAAGTAGTCAAGCCTGCTAGCCTGGAATTTAATAAAAGAAAGCCTCAGGGAAAGACACCAAGGTGAGTTCAAGCCCTAAGTACTAGCACACAAATGAAAAATGAAAAGACTCCAAAGATGAATTTTACCTCCAATTGTAAATACTGTTAGCTCTGAGAAAAAAATTAAAATAATCCCCTAATGAACAGTGACCAGGCCCGTAGTTCAAGACCTAGCACAAGAACCAAAAGATCCAAAGCCAGTAGTAGACCTGTGACCCAAATTGTACAACCTGACTGCAATTTTCAGCTAAAGGCCTCAAACACAGAAAAACAAATACACACATTGGGGGTGAGTGGCCATGCTCTAAGCCAAAGGACCTGAATTAAAAATTAAATAAAATGTGAGGAAGTGTTGCTGTGGCTTAAGGTGGGAGCCTTGAGTTTTATATCTCAGGGACAGTGCCCAGGGACAAAGTTCAAGCCACAGAACTGACAAAAAATTATAATAAATTAAAAATAACTAAATAAAATATGAAAGGAGAGGAAACAATTAAAGGAATTTAAACCTCACACCTGTGACCCTATCTTCTTAGACAGCTGAAAGATGAGGATCATGATTTGAAGCCAGACTGGACAGGAAAGTGTATGAGCCCTGTTTTAATGATCAAGAGTGGTGGGCTTGAACTTGCTCTTTTTGGCTCATGGCTAGAGCTATACTACTTTCTGCCTCCTGGAGGTTAACTAGAGGTAAGAATCTTATTAACTCTCCTGCCCAGGATGGCTTCCAACTATGATCCTTAGATTTCAGTCCTCTATGTAGAACCCTTCTCTTCCCAGGGCATTCTCATCTCCTATAAAGCACCATAATAAATAAATAAATAAATCACAGAAGGAGGGAGAGGTGGAGGAGGAAGCTCAATGACAGACTGAGCAGGAAAGTCCATGAGACTTGTTTAAGTGAGTGCCAGTGGTAGGCTTGAACTCCTGGTGTTTTACTTAGGGCTAGATAGAGCTCTACTACTTCGTAGCTCTTGGTGGTTAGAGATAAGAGTCTTTGGGACTTTCCTGGCCAACCGTCTTCAGACTGCAGGGTTTAGATTTTAGGATTCTGTGTAATGCCCTTGGTTTCTCAATGGACACTTCGCTCCTATTTACCAACATAAAAAAAGAGGCAATAGTTAAGTTGTGCCTCAAGTAGACCAGCCTGCTAGCCTGGAATTTAAAACAAGAAAGCCACAGGGGGAGTCACCAGGCCTTATTTCAAGCCCTAAGTACAAGCACACAAATGAAAAAATAAAAAGACTCAGAAGTCAAGTTTTGCCTCCAATTGTAAAAACTGCTAGCTTTGAGGGAAAAAATGATCCTCTCATGAACCAGGCCCAGAGTTCAAGCCCTATTATAGGAATCAAAAGAACAAAAGCCAGTAGTTTCTCCGTGACCCAAAGTGTACATAGTATATTCAAGATAAACACCTCAAATAAAAACAAAAAGAAAAAGTGAGATTAAGTGGCTACCTTATAATATCAAGCCACAAGTCCTGAACTAATTTTTTTAAATAGAAAAATAAAAAATAAAATTTGAAAGGAGAAAGGATCCAATTACAAAAATTCAAATCACGGTGCACACCTGTAATCCTACCTACCTAGCCTGCTGAAATTTGAGGATCCTGGTTTGAAGCCACTCTGGGCAGGACAGTCCATGAGATCTGTTTTATTTAGTGACACTGGTGGATTTAAACTTGTTGTGTTTTGTTTCTGGCTAGAACTCTACTACTTCCTCTATCTTGGTGGTTAATTGAAGAAAAGTCTCATGGACTTTCCTGACCATGCTGGCTTTGAACTATAATCCTCATATTTCTCAGTTTTTGTATGCCCCCATGTTCATATGAGACTTTCTCCTATAAACCACCAGAAAAAGCAAAGAAAGAAGCAAAGAAGAAAGTAAGTAGGCATGGAAGTCCAGAGGAGGGATGTTGGGAGGGAGGATGAGAGAAGGAGGGAGGAAGTAAAAGTAAAGTAAGAGGGCCAGGAGATTGGCCTAGTGGTAAGAGTGCTTGTCTAGCTTGCCCAAATTCCCAGGTTCAATTCCTTGGTACCACATGTATTGAAAAAAGCCAGAAATGCTGCTGTGGCTCCAGTGATAGAGCTCTAGCATTGATAAGCCCAAGGACAGTGCTTAGCCACAAGTTCAAGGCCCAGAACTGGCTAAAAAATGTGAAGGAAGGAAGGAAAGAAAGCCTGAAGTTGAGTGGTGAACCCAGTTGTGAAAACTGCTAGCCATGAGGAAAAAGCAACGCAAAGAAAAACATCTTAGAGAGAGGAGCCAATCCATAACAAGCTATAAATTCAGAACAGACAAATTTTTAAAAGAAACAAAAAAAAGATGAATTAAAAGGAAGGAAAGCCAGGCAAGGTGGCTCACGCCTGTAATCCTATTCATTCAATTGTCTGAAATCTGAGGATTCAGGTTCAATACCAGCCCAGGAATATAAGGAGGTAAGACTCATCTCCAATTAATCTCTAGAAAATGGGAAGTGGGGCAGTAGCCTTGAGTTGCTGAGCACAAGGACAGTGCCCGGGCCTAGTTCAAGCTCCATCACCCACACAAAAAAAAAAACAGAAAGGAGAAGATATCCAAGAGACAAATCAAAATTTTCTAAACTTGGTTCCTGCCTGCCTAAGGTCACTGAAATCAGAGGATGCTTGTTTGAAGCCAGCCTGGGCAAGAAAGTCCATGAGACTTGTTTTAATGTGTGTCTGCCGGTGTTGAGCTTAAACTGATGGTGTTTGTTCATGATTAGGGCCCTACTAGTTGTTTGTTTTTTCCACTCAGGCTTCAACTCAAGGCCTGGGCACTGTCCTTGGACACTTTTTGCTCAAGTCTAGTGCTCTGTCACTTGAGCCACAGTGCAACTTCTAGATTTTTCTGTATTTGTGGTACTGAGGAATTGAACCCAGGGCTTTGTGCATGTAAGGCAAGCAATCTACCAGTAGGGTACACTTCTGGCCCAGGCTCTACTACTTTCTCCCTGTGGGTGGTTCATTAGAGATAAGAGTCTCATGGACTTTCCTGCCCAGGCTGGCCTCAAACCACCATTATAAAATATCAAGCCTCTGCAGTTCCCTTGTGTTCCCAGGGCACTCTTATCTTCTATGAACCACCAAAAAATAAAAAGACAGAAGTTGAAGTATGGCTTATGTGGTAGAGCCAGGGAGTCTTAAATTAAAAACAAAATCAAAACACCAAACTCTGTAAATCATTTACCTCAAATTACCACTCAAAACCCAGAAGTTGCATTGTGGAGCAAAGTCGAAGAGTGTTCACTTTGAGCAAAAGAGCTCAGGGAAAAAAAGGAAAAAAAAAGAGCTCAGGAATACTGCCCAGACCATAAGTTTCAGCCCCACGATGGGGTAAACAACAAAGCCAATAGTTGACCTGTGGCCCAAGTAGCAGAGCGTCTAAATGTTGAGGGGCAAGAAAACAAAAACAAAAATATCTAAACTGTAAAAAAATATTGAGGGAGAGTGGTTATTCTCAAGAAGAAACTAGAGGTCGTGAAATTAACTGAAAAACTGCAAAAAATTGTATATATACAGAAATAGTTAACTAGATGAAAAGGGAAAAGTAAAGAAAAGCAATTAAACACTTTCAAATCATGTTGCACATCTGAAATCCTACCTGCTGAGTTTGAAGATTTCTGAGGAGTGTGTTTGAAAGCCAGCCTTGGCACGAAAGTCCATGAGACTTTTTTTAGTGAGTGGCAGTGGTGGGCTTGCACTTGTATTTTCCTGACTAGAACTTTGGTACTTTCTGTCTGTTGGTGGTTGATTACAGATTAAAGTCATATGAACTTTCCTGCCCAGGCTGGATTTGAATCATAATCCTCAGATTTCAGAGTCTGTGTAATGCCCCCATGTTCACATGAGACTCTTTCTACTATAAACCACCAAAAAAAACAGAAAAGAAAGGGAGAGAGACAGACAGAGAGAGAGACAGAGAGAGACAGAGAGAGAGAGAGAGAGAAAGAAAGAAAGAAAGAAAGAAAGAAAGAAAGAAAGAAAGAAAGAAAGAAAGAAACTTAGGAAGGAAAGAAAGCCTGAAGTTGAGCATTTGCTCCAGGTATGAATCCTGCTAGTCTGGAGGGAAAAAAGCAAAGCAAAGCAAAACAAAGCAAAAAAAGTCAGGGGGACTAGCCAATACCTAACAACAAATTAGAGGACTTGACAAAAGGAGGAGGAAGAGGAAGAAGAGGAGGAAGAGGAAGAGGAGGAGAGGAGGAGGAG
Source organism: Megascapheus bottae (assembly GCA_024803745.1). Lineage (NCBI taxonomy): Eukaryota > Metazoa > Chordata > Mammalia > Rodentia > Geomyidae > Megascapheus > Megascapheus bottae. The sequence continues at coordinate 559,874 of JANJXV010000547.1, read as the reverse complement.
AAGGAGAAGGAGGAGAAGGAGAAGAAGGAGAAGAAGGAGGAGGAGGAGAAGGAGGAGGAGGAGGATAAGAAAAGAAAGAAAAAAATGAATTAATAGGGTGGCTAGGAATTTGGCCTAGTGGCAAAGTGCTTGCCTAGCATAAAGACCAAGGTTCGATTCCTTGGTACCACATACAGAGAAAAAAGCTGGAATGGTGCTAAGATTCAAGTGGTAGATATCTAGCTTGAGAAAGCACAAGGATAGAGTTCAGGCCGTGAGTTCAACCCCTGGACTGGTAAAAAATGAATTAAAATGAAGAAAACTAAAAATTTAGACAATATCGTTCGTACATGTATACTATTGTTGCTCAGATCACTGAGATCACAGGATTGTAATTCAAAGCCAGCCTGGGCAGGAAAATCCATGAGAGTTGTTTTATTGTGTGCCTGTCAGTGGTGGACTTAAACTGGTGGTGTTTTGTTCATGATTAGATTTTGACTACTTTCTGCCTCTGGGAGGTTCACTGGAGATTAAGAGTCTCATGGACCTTCCCACCCAGGCGGGTTTTGAACCATGATCCTCAGATGTCAAGCCTATGTGTAGTGCCCTTGTGTATTCAGGGTACTCTTATCTTTTCTGGACTACCAAAGTAATAAAAGGGAAGAAGTTGAGCTGAGCTTAGGTTGTAAAGCCAGGGAGCTTTGAATTTAAAACAAATAAAGAAAAAAATTGGTTTTGCCTCAAAATGGTACTCTCTGCTATCTTTGAGGAAAAAATATTTTGGACAATAACCAGGCCCTGAGTGTTAGCTTGAAGTATAAAAGCTCAGGAATAGCACAAGATCTTAGGTTCAAGACCCACAGTGGGGTAAACAACAAAGCCAGTAATTGACCTAAGTAGCAGAGCTTCCAAATGTTAAGCTAAAACAAAACAAAAGCAAAATCAGAAACACAACACTAAAAACAAAAATGAGGGTGAGTGAATAATCCCAAACAAAATTCTAGAGAACAAGAAATAATAATGAGCTATTATTTAAAAAAGTAAGGAGAAAGTAGAGAAGAGCCAATTAAAGACTACAAATCATGTGTCACATTGGAATCCTTACCTACTGAGATGGATGAAATCTGAGCATTGTGGTTCAAAGTCACCCAAGGCAGGAAAGTGCATGAAACTCTTTTTAATCAGTGGTAGTGGTAGCGCTTGAATTTGATATGTTGGCTCAAGGCTAGAGCTCTAGTACTTCCTGCCTTTTGATGGTTGATTACAGATAAGGGGCTCAAACTTTCCTGCCCAGGCTGGTTTGAACCACAATCCTCAGATTTCAAAGCCAATGTAATGCCATGTTCCCACGAGACTCTTTTCCCATAAAGTACCTGAAAAAGAAAAGAAGGAAGGAAGAGAGTGTGAGAAGTTGCAAAGGCTAGAAGGAGAGAGGAGAGGAGGGAGGGAAGGAGCAAGAGAGGAAAGAAGGCAAGCCTGAATTTGAGCAATGGTTCAACTTGTGAAGCCTGGTAGCTTTGAGGGAAAACAAAAGTAAACCAATACAGCCCTGAGAGAAGAGACAATCCATAAGAAACTAGAAGACCTGAACAAATTAAAAAAGGAACAAAAAATGAATTAAAAAGGAGAAGATACGAGACAATTCAAAGTAATCGAAACTTGATACTCTAGGTGGCTGATGCCTATAATCCTAGTTACTTAAGAGGCTGAGATCTGAGGATCGCAGGTCAAAGCTAGCCGGGGCACTAAAGACCAAGAGACTTTATTTTTTTTTTGGATTTTTTTGCCAGCCCTGGGGCTTCAACTCAGGGATTCTGTTCAGGCCCAAAGTTCAAGCCCTAGCCCCAAAACCAAAAATAAACAATTCTTTTTAAGAGCCAGGGCAGACACCAATGCCTTACACCTATAAACTTGGCTGTTCAGGGGTTGCAAACTGAGGATCGTGGTTCAAAGCCAGCCTGCATAATAAATTTCCTGTGAGACCCTTACTTCCAATTAACCACTCAAAAACTAGAAGTTGCACTGTGTTACAAGCTGGTGGAGTTATACCCAAATTCCTAGAACCCCAAAAAGACCACCAGAGGCCACAGTCAAAGCTAAAATGCAAGTGTCATTTATTATGAGTCTAAACTCGGACCTCCGTGTACCCATAGCCAGGAATGCTAAGAGGTCCTCGACAAGGATTTTAAACAGCTTTTATAGGGAAATTCCATAGTTAAAATCACCGGATTGGCTATTTGGTAACTCAAACCACTGGTCGCTTTAAGATTAATCAGAGGTCAGGTGTCTAATCACTGAGCATCAAGATGTTGCCACCTGGGGTTCAAGTACATGGGCCCTAAGCAAGGGGGAGAGGGGGTCATTCCCAGAACATGGGACAATTTTGGCACAACATTCTCCTCTTTCACATGATACTTTTAGAGCCAATCTTGGATCTATCTAGTTAAAATCACACAAGGGCTTAAGGGTCCAGCTAAGGCAGAAAACAGGGTTGTCAACCAAGAGGAAAATTCCTTCACTTTGTTCCCTTTTCCTTTTAACACCATTAGGTGGGAATGCACAACTATGAGCATTTGCCTACACAGAGTCCCTGTCCAGACATTGCCCATACCTGTTGTTTCCACACACACTAGGAACTATTATTGGTTTTGGCGGCGCAACTTAATTTTTAGCGGGCTGCTATTGGTCCAATTGGTATCCATACTTCCCTGGTTTTACTTCAGTAAAGCCAACCTCCCAATAAGCTCCTGGCTTGTACACTTGCTGCCTTGCCCCTGGATTTTGCCTATTTCTTCCATACATTGTTTAGCTGACATACTCTGCAACCTGAGATAATCCGATCGATTTTGATGGCTGCCTCAATTTGTAGTCCGGTTTCTGGCTCCCAGATGAGTACTATGGTGAATTTTTTGTAGCACCTTCATCCCTAATTCTTCTGGGAGTACTATGTGATGCCTGGAAATCTCTCCACCATCCATCAAGGAGCTGTGCCATAGGTAGTTTCTCAATCTATTTCAAGTCTTCCTCCATATACCCCGGGATCGGTGGTAAGGCTCTAGGCCCTGGGTCTGGGAGCTGGAGGGGTAGAGCTGGGGTTGGAGATAAGGCCACCTCCCGGGCAGTCTGGTCAGCCAGATGATTACCCCTGGACACAAGATCTACAGGTTTCTGGTGTCCTGGGCAATGGACTATTACCAGTCCTCTTTATTTTTGATAGTCTTTTCCTTCTGCTGTGAGGAGTCCCCTCTCTCTGTATATTGCCCTGTGTACGTGGGTGGTGGCAAAGGCATACCGACTGTCTGTATCAAACTGACAGTCTTTTATTCTTACTCAGTCTTAGAGCTTGGGTTAGAGCCACCAGTTCCTCTCTTTGTGCTGACGTTCCTGCAGGCAGAGACTGAGCCCAGATTATTTCAGTCTGAGACTACTGCAGCCCCCACATACCTCTGGCCTTGGTGCACGAAGCTGCTTCCATAGGTGAACTAGACAATCTCCGCATTTGGCAGAGGCTCATCTGACAAATCCTCTCTTACTCCATGCACTTGGGCCAAAACCTCAGCACAGTCATGAAGTGGGGCTTCCAGGTCTGGATCGGGCAGTCGAGGCCAGGTTAAGGGCAGTTGGAGGCTGGAAGAGAACCAGCTCCCAGGTCCACTGTCCTTTGAGTTGTCCAGGGGTATTTCTTTATTCCTGTAGCCCCCTGCACTCACCATGTAGCTGTGGAGAGTTTTCCTTGAGGCTTAGTAATAACCGAATGCTGAGCACCTATGTCCACTAAAATCTGGACAGGAGTCCCTTCCATCTGCAAAGTTACCCTAGGTTTGGGGAGGGGATCCAAACCCTGTCTCCCCTAGTCCTCTGCGTCATGAGTGTGCCACTGGTCCGACCTGTTCTTTTCCAGGCAGTCCCAAGCCCAGTGATCAAACTCTTTACAGTAGGTACATTGATCTTTGCTCAAATTTTGACCTGGGGGCCTCGAAGGTTGTGTGCCACATGAACCTCTTTGTGGTGGTCTTCCCTACTTCAGTTTTCTGAGTTTGAGTTTACTCAGGTCAGCACTCATATTTGTCTGTACTCAAAGATGTCTTTTAAATTTAAGCTTGCACAATCTCATAATGCTGCCAGTACAGTGACAGACCTTAGCCACTTCTTCCCCAGTATCTTGATACATTGCTTTCACTAGCACTCTGCTGCCAAACTAAACACCACAGTCTCACAGGGACTCTGATTTTCCCGGGCTGGCTCAACACTGCAGCTTTCAGATCAATGAGTCCTTTTTAAGGCCACGTTACTCCAATTAGGAGCAACAAGGTGGTCATCATAGAATTAAGTCTCTAAGCATGATCTTACCTGGAATTTGGTAAGGGCTAAAATTACATCTAAATAAGGACGTGCTGTTCTTTTGTGTGGGCCTGCTGGAAACTGTTACAAACTTACAAGGGCAAATTGAAATAGCAATTAATCATTTTGTTAGCCCTAATTTTCCTTTTTCTTGAAACAAACATTTTCACATTTTCAAATTTTGTTCAGAAACACATTTCTAATGTTCTTTAAAACATTTACTGATCATCTCTCTGTGCACACATATATACAGTTCTAGCAGCCCTGTTACACAAGGCTATCAATTTTGGGCTGTCTGCTATGGCTATGTAAGAGTTGCCTGTGAAGCCTCTCCAGATGGATGTTAATACGTCCCAACAATTCTTATTTCAATAGCTCCTACAACAAAATCCTTCTCTGAGTTCTTCCTCAGTTATTCCTATCTCCAAAACTTTGTAGTTGACTGACTTACTGAGTGAAATGGCTCCTCCATCTGTTTCTCCACATAGCCTGAGTTCACCACATACATGCCTCCATAGGGCTCAAGAAATTACTTTTTGTCTCCAGGCCTCCTAGGGATCAAGGCACTCCCTTTTCTATTCTGCAGTTTAGATTACTGCACAGGGAATAACAGTTTCTAAAATACATTCAATTTCAGTCCAGTAGCATGGAACTAAATCATAGGGAGATAAACCTTTAACACCCTTTTTCCCAATTTAATACATTTTAAGGGACAGTTTAAGAATAATCACATCACCCTCAATTTACCATCAGATTTCTATAGATACGTAAAGTTTCTGCCATCGATAAATTCACATTTACAATGTAAACAGCTCTATCCAATTGCATTTAAAGATCGCAAAATTAGTATCAGCTGTTCATTTCTAGGAAGTTTAAGAGTATTGCCAATCTTACTCTTGCAGGTGAGAACCAAGTTCTTTTACAAGGTAATTTAGTTTGTTACAACTGCAGCCACGCGGGAGTGGACATACCAGGCCCAAGACCCAGAAATACCTCACAAAACAAGACAGAAGCAGAAACCTTTAAGTACCCCCAAATTTTGATGGCATACCTGGCAGCAGTCAGAGTGAGGAAGACACCTGGGGCCCTGAAAACTCTCAGGGGGTTCCTCCCCATGGAGACTTCCATTCTCTGGCCAAGGCCATCCTACCTGCAAAAACTGCTATCAAGGGGGCAAGAGTTTTCAGGAATGGCACAGATTTCAAGAACCACACAGGACCAGACAAATAACCTCAGGGGACCATAAAACAGGGGCAGTGAAGCAGAGACCTTTAAGTAAGCAAGACGAAGTCTAACAGTAAGGAATTTGACCAGGGTGGCCAGATGTTCCCGGTAAGAAAATTTTCTCCCTAACCTTCTGAATCATGGGGAGACTGAAGGTGACCTCTGGGGCCACCCAACTTCAAGGGCTGGCCACCCTGTTTGGCAAAGATCAATTAGTCTCCCTTTCCTGAGTTCCATGCTCCGTTCAGAGCCTCTGCCCTTGATATCCTTAAAATGTAGGAGAGCAAGGGGGGGAGTATTCTGAACCTGACCCATCTCGGCAGGGAGCACGCAAACTACAAGAGGCTCTGCTGCTGGCCCGTCACACCCTCCCCCTCATGCTCCAGGTGGCAGTGGCCTCCCCAGGGGAAAGTATGGGGGTGGGGGTCTCCTGCAACAGTCTGAAAGGGTGAATAACTCCACTCAAGGGGCCCAGAGTCAGGTATGAGCGGAGTCTCTCCCTCTCGGTCCAGGATTGCTGCAATCTGAAAGTGGAACTGTTTACAGAACATGCAGACACAGACACTGACACAGACACAGATCACGAGCATGCTTCAGGCCAATCTCTGCCTGACCAGACAGGCTATGATAAATACAGAAGATGGCCCCAGATGGAGTCCGGGGGACATCTCCCACCAGGCCCGCCAACAGTCTTATAGCGTGTCCGCCAAGACTTTTTGCCGGCCCAGATACACCTGCAGGCAACCCAGATTAACAGATTACACAGAAACACAAAGACAGACAAAGCCGGCCTATTTACCATGGTTTTTCCACGACCTGTTGACTAGGCATTCTGGGTGGGCTTGGGGGTTCCCGGCCCGTGCATCCAATGTTGTACCCGAATTCCTAGAACCCTGAAAAGACCACCAGAGACCACAGTCAAAGCTAAAAAGCAAGGATCATTTATTAAGACTCTAAACTCGGACCTCCACATACACGTAGTTGGGAGTGCTAAGAGGTCCTAAAAAAGGATTTTACACAGCTTTTATGGGGAAATTCCATAGTTAAAATCACCTGATTGGCTATTAGGTTACTCCAACCACTGGTCGCTTAAAGATTTTTTATTTGCCCATTGTGGGCTTGAGCTCAGGGCCTGATCACTGGCCTTATACTTTCTCAAGGTTAGAGCTCTACCACTTGAGCCTCAGCACCATTTCTGGCTTTTTTCTATGTATGTGGTACCGAGGAATTGAACCTGGGTCTTCGTGCATGCTAGGCAAGTACTTTACCCCTAGGTCAAACTCCTGCCCCCTGGTCGCTTTAAGATGAATCAGAGGTCTGGTGTCTAACCATTGAGCATCAAGCTGTTGCCACCCGGGGTTCAAGTACATGGGCCCTAAGCAAGGGGGGGAGGGGGTCACTCCCAGAACATGGGACAATCTTGGCACAACAGAGTGGAGTGCTAAATTTGAGCAAAGAAACTAAGGGTCAGCTCCCAGGCCCTTAGTTCAAGCCACACAATGGGGGCAAAAAAAAGCCAGTAGTTGACCTCTGCAAAGACTCCACTGTTTTTTTCCTTTTTCTTTTTGTCCTTGTCAGTCTGGGGGCTTAAACTCAGGGCCTAGGCACGGTCCTTGGGCTTTCCTCAATACTAGCACTTTACAAATGGAGGCACCACTTCCATATTTCCTTTTTGGAATTGAGGAATGGAAGCTAGGGCTTCCTGAATGCTAGGTGAGCACTCTACCACTAGGCCACAAGCCTCCAAATTGTGAGTTTAAAAAATAAACAAACAAAACATGAGGGTGGGTGGATAGACTAATGACACACCAGATGACCTGAAAACAAAAAAACAACAAAACAGAAAGAGTAAAATAAATGAAAAAAGAAGGTGAAGGTGAAGGGCAGGGTCAAATATAAGCTCAAGTCCCATGATCGACCAAAAAAAGAAGATAGTTATATGGCTAGAGAAATCCAAGGGATGAGAGATACAAAGGTAGGAAGATGCTAGACATTTGGTAAGGTAGAATTCGGGTAAAAAGTAATCCTTCGTGTGTCCATGGATGTCTCCTTGTGTGTATCTCTCTGGGTATGTCTCCCATGGGACCACTCACACAGTTGGAGTGTGCCCCTACCTTTCTATGTGTCTGCCTTTTGTAGGGTTTTTTTTTGCCAGTCTTAGGGCTTGAACTCTGGGCCTGACCACTGTCCTTGGGCTTATTTCTCAAGGCTAGAATTTTACCACTTGGGACACAGCAGCATTTCCCGCTTTTTTCTATGTTTGGGGTACCAAGGAATCAAACCTGCATCTTCATGCATGCTAGGCAAGCATTCTATCACTAAGGCAAACTCCCACCCCTAAGTTAACAATTATAGACTATGTGCCAAGTATTTTTACTATAAAGGTAGTATTTCTCCAATAAACATAACATTTAGTGTGTTTCAGAATAATGTGAACCTCATTCTGTTGGGTTTGTGAAGCGGTGTCAACCCTGCAGAAGGAACCAACTGTGCCCTAACTCCCACTGTCCCCTGGGGCCCCTAGCATTCCCCCATCTGCACCCGTCCTGTGGCTTCTGATCCTAGGGAGCCCTCCTGCCTTGTCCAACACTCACATGAAGTGCATATTTCTTCTCCTGGGGCAACTTCTCCACAGAGGGTACATGACATGCCCACTCTCCAGGCACGGGGAGATCCTGCCAAAGTAGCAAATCAGTGATAAGGACATAAAGTGATGAATATAATTTTAGATCCTGATGGTAGACAGTCTGCAAAATCCAAGGGAGAATGGAATTGGAGGGGACCAGGGATCAGGATGTGGGCATGGAGTTTCCCTGCCAAGGGGGTGGGGGAAGTCACAGGCTGGGGGATGCACAGGATGATCCATGGGCCCTGTGCAGCTACTGGGTCACCCCCTTCTGCATCTCAGCCTTTGGCTTTGAGCTCTGTGATCGTCAAGATGTGCACAGTCTGTACTCTGGCTGGCAGAAGAAAGGACCCTGGGAAGACAATTGTAGACCCTTTGTGAGTGTAGGAAGGGGTAGGCTGGACACCCAGTCCAAGAGGAGCTAAAACTGGAGTCGAGGGGTGTGCAAGGAGTGGGTGTGGGGGTTGTGGGCAGTCACAGTCACGGCAGAGGTAGCTCTGTCTGTGGGGTGAGTGCCTCCCTGCAGGCACAGCACTGGAGATATCAGAGATCCACATGAAAAGGAAAAGCTGGAAATGGCACTATGGTTCAAATGGTAGAGCATCAACCTTGAGCAAAAGAGCTCAGGGACAGTACCCAGGACCTGAGTTCAAGCCTCATGACTGTAAAAGGAAAAGAACCAGGACTATGAGAGGGAACCTGGTACTCTCTTGGTCTAATCAGACACAAGAAGAGGCCGGGATAGCCTGTGGAAAAACACAGAGAACATCTTCCCCCAGCTCATCCTGACTTGCATGCAGGGACAGCCATGTAACTAGGGCTACGGTGAGATCATCTTCACCCCTGTGCTGCCATCTGAATTGTAGGCCTCTGTCCTGGCATGGGGTGTCCTGATGGGGTGCCCTAACCCTAGATGGAGAGCAGCCACTGACTGTGGTAGCTAAGGAGAGATCTGTTCCACAGCTATCAGGCCACCCAGCATGGGAGCCATAACGACCCCTCACCCAGGTAGAGACCAATGGTTCTCCAGGTGCTACTAACATTGCCCCACCCCTAGCTCTGGGTACATGTAACATTCCCTCCACAAGGAGCAGGACAAAGTGAGGGATCAGGAAGCTGCCTATGGGCTTCAGATGATGGCCAGGCTGGCACTACAGATGGCCTCACTCTGTCACCACCTTCCCCTGCCTCCATCTTTCCTCCATCATGCCTCTCTACCAACCACCCATTAACCTTGGAAACCAATGAACTGGGCTCTCATCATTCCTCTCATCTCTTCACCCACCTTGCCATGCGTCCATCCCTCTGTCACTTCTACCCCACACACATCCCACCACCAGCCACCCTGTAGCTTAGGAGGATCCCAGAGGCAGCTCTTGGTGAAGGGCTTGTGACCACAAAACAGTTACTATCACCCGCTCCGGCCTGATCCACCACAGAATAAGAACAGCCAAGTAGGCACACACTGCAGCAGAGTTGCTCTGCTACCACCCTGATTTCTTCATGGCCAGGACTTGGCTCTCCTCAGCCTCTCAGCTCAGTAACCAGAACATTGTGCTTTCACAGAGCCATGGCTTCCAGTCTCCATGGACACAATGACATCAAGGTGATGCCAACTTCCCCATCTCTATATACTTCTAACTATGGGATGGGAGCTGAGGTTCTCTTCTGTCACTCCATCCGCTTAGAGGCTCATGCAGATTTCTATCCTTTGCTCATCATGGTGACTCTTTGGTTAACAAGTCACTGCTGGGCTTCCAGTTCACCACATATAGAACCCATACTCCAACACTTTTCTTAGGAGGACTGATGACTTTTAAATATTCTCTAGTTTTAAATTTCTATTTCCTTCTCTCTTTCATTTATATATTTCCCTTCCTCACATACTTCCCTTTTTTACCTTCCTTCTTTCATTCCTGGCCTTGAACTCAAGACCTGGAGCTTTTTCTTAGCTTTTCTTTGCTCAAGGTAGGACTCTAGCTCTTGAGCCACAGCTCTACTTCAATCTTTGTTCTTGCTCTAAACTGGGAGTAAGAGTCTCATGCATTTTTCCCTTTGCTGGGTTGGTTTTAAACCATAATACTAAGATCAGGATCCTGAATATGCCTCGGATTACAGGTATTATCTAATCAAAACAAATTCCTGATTTCTTTTTTAGACATAATTAGTTCTTTCAGGTGAGCCACCAGCCACTCATGCAAGAGCATTGCAGGATCCCAGCATTCATCTTGTCTCCAGTCTTATTCCATCCATCTCACAATGGCCATCTAAAACACCCTGCTGCATGCCTGAAGTCACAAGGAACGTTCTCAACGCCATGAGAAGCCCCCTTAAGCTCTGCCTCAGATATGCCCAGCCCCCATCCCACTTCCACATGAGCATTTGTTTAGGAGAAATTTCCTGAGTACATCATCATCTTTTCCTCACCATTCAAATTTCATCTTTGGAGTCATTTCTCCCAGATAAAGAGGAACATGATCCATGGTTTGATAGCATCTCCAGCTTCATAGTCCCAGCCACCAACACCCCCCCATTACCCTGCCAGACACCTGAATTCAAGAACAATGTTTTCACTACCCCTGACTCTTATCAAATGTTTTAACTTAACTTATACAGTGCATTAAAATAATTTTACTAAATGGAATAAACACATGGAATCAAGCTTCAGAATCTTTGCACCTGAACATTTGGTGAATAACAGACACACCAGCATTTCTGTAGCCAACAGAAATCTTAGCTTTGAGATTTCAGCATTCCTGGTATCCAAGTTTGGATGTGCTAACACTGCCCTTTATGGGGAACTTCAATCACACAATCCCACAACAATCAATGTCATTTGACATTCACTGGTAGGTGGTGCTAGGAAAAAGACTGATGTGCCAACTCCATGCCTGCTTGACCTATGCCATCTTCAAACCTGGAGCAAGTGGGGCTCCTATCTCCATGACACCTTTTATGTACTACCCCAGGAGGACCTTCACCTTGAGACAAAATTATGAAGAATATCTCTACCAGCAAAGATTCCAGTGAGATGTGCCTACATGGATAAAGCTAAAATCTCACTAAAGTGAGGTTGTTGGCAGTGCTGGAGCCTGAACTCAGGGCCTGGGCACTAAGCATTTGTACTCAAGACTAGCCCTTTACCACTTGAGCACAAACTCCATTCCCAGCTGTTTTTATTTTTGGTAGTAAGAATCTATCAGACTTTCCTGTTCTAGGTGACTTGGAACTTCCATACTCAGATCTCAGCCTCCTGACCAGCCTGGATTAAAAGTGTGGATCAGCCATGCCCCACACCTGAGGACTTCTGCCAGCACATTTTTTCCCAAAAATTGGAAGAGGAAGATGAGGGAGGGTTGGGCTCATCCTGCCCTGCATATGAAGGAGAGCATCAGCGCCTGAACTTCATTCCCTGTTGTAGGCTGCTGGAGGAAAAGGAAGCAAATAGGCACAGGCTGGCAGCAGATGCCACAGAACAACTTGTGACCAAGACTCCCAGAGCAGACCTCAGAATCGATGACAGAGTTGGATCTACCCAGTAACAGAGGCAGTGGTGACACCTGAAACTGCGCGTTTGAGCCTTTGCTGCTAGTAAACAGGGCCACCTATGTCTCAATGAGAAAGGTGAGATTTTGGTGGAGAAGGTGAGATTAAACATTATGTATCATGCAAGAAGACAGACTATAAGGGGTCTTTTATTATTCCAAGTGAAATTGTGAATTTCCTCTTCTGTTTCTTTAAACAATGACATTGGGATATTGATGAATATTGCACTGAATTTGTAGATAGTCCTTATCAAGATTGCCATTTTTACAATATTACTTCTTCCAAACCAGGAGCATAGGTTTTTGCATTTCCTCAGTTCTGCGTTAATTTCCTTCTCCAGGGTTTATAGTTCCATCAAAAAGGTGCTTTACATTCTAAGTTAATTCCAAGGTATTTTATTTTCTTTGATAGCAAAATGAGTTGCTATCCTGATTCTTGCCTCATTCCTCTCATTTGTTGGCATATAGGAAGGCAGTTGACATTGAGGGTTAATTTTATACCCTGCTACCTTACCAAAGTTTTATATCAGCTCAAGCAGCTTCGGAGTAGAGTCTATAGGGTACTTTAAATACAGAATCATGTCATCTGTAAGGAGAGAAAGTTTCAGTTCCTCTTTCCCTTTTCCTCCTCACTCCAGTTAGAATGGCCAAGATCCAGAAATCTAATAACGTATGCTGGAGGGGATGTGGCCAGGAGGGATCACTACTACACTGCTGGTGGGATTGCAAACTCGTTCAACCACTATGGAAAGAACTATGGCAGTATCCCAAAAAGACTAAACATAGAGCTCCCCTGTGATCCAGCAATTTCACTACTTGCCAATCGTCCAGATAGGACATACTAAATTCACTAGAACAATATCATTTATCACAGGACTACTTACTATAGCAAAGGTATGGAACCAACCCAGATGCCCGTCAGTTGATGAGTAGATCAAATATGGTATTTTTACACAATGGAATTCTGTGCTTCTGTCAGAAAGAATGACATAGACGAATTTGTAAGGAAATAGAAAGACTGTAAAGTTTAGAAATTAGTTTCTGTCTCCTTCTCTCTCTCCTTCTCTATCTCTGTAAAATTTAGAAGTTCCTGTTTCTCTCTCTCTTTTCTCTCTCTCTCTCTCTCTCTCTCTCTCTCTCTCTCTCTCTCTCTCTCTCTCTCTCTCTCTCTCTCTCTCTTCAATCCTTAGGCTTGAACTCATGGCCTGAGCTACCTTTGCTCAAGGTTAGCACTCTACCATTTGAACCACAGTGCTGCTTCTGGCTTGCTCTTTTCACGTAGTATTGAGGAATCTAACCCAGGCCTTCATCCTTGATAGGTTAGCACTCTACCACTAAGCCACACAGTCAGCTTTTAGAGGTTTCTGACAAAGGTTTTCCTACATGCTATTATTTCTTCTGTGAGTGCTCTCAATGCTTGCTGAATGTTGACTTTGTTTAGAAGACTTACCGTAATGCTCCCATATACAGAGATTCTATATATAGCTAAATGTTTTTCATTACTCAGAATTTCCCTATTGTGTATGTTCTGAAATGTACTGAAGACTGACTTCTGATTAAAAGTCATTGCACATTTGTTGTATTCATTAGTTTTCTTTTCTTCTATGGGAATCAGGTTTGTGATGAACACAGAAGTATGCCTTCCAGGTCAAACACTTTCCACATTTGTAATATTCATAAGGTTTTTCTCTCCTATGTGCATTTTATACTTAGTCATGCGTTCATGATGGATTTTTCATATTCTTATATTCATACGATTTTTATCCTGTGTCTGTGTGGTATCATGCAAACTCAACTATGAGTTCTTCAAAAAAATTTCCCTTTCATTTTATTCATAGGATTCTATCCTGTGGGTGTTTAGTGATAAATCTTGACTTGTGCCTTCTGGGGAAAAGACTGAACATTTGCTACATTCATTAAGGGTTTTATCTTGTGTTGGTTCTGTGACACAAGCTGAGTTTTCTTCCACAGACTAAAAAGTCTTTCCTATTTATTACATTGCTATGGCTTCTCATAAGTGTGAACTCTCTTACGCTTCCTGAAGGGTGAATACTGCACGAAAGACTTTCAACTTTGGTTATATTCCTAAGGTTTCTAATATGTATGAATTCTGTTATGCCTCCTGTAATGTGACTTCCATCTGAAGGTCTTACCACATTTGATGCACTCGTACAGTTTCTCTCCTGTGTGTGTTCTCTGATGCAATTTGAGGGAAGACTTCCATTTGAAAGACATTCCACATCGGTTACATTCATAAGGTTTTTCTCCTGTTTGAATTGTCTTATGCATGTTGAGGTTTGGCTTCTGTGTGAAGGACTTTCCACATATGTTACACTCATAAGGTGTTTCTCCTGAGTATATTCTCTGATGAACATGGAGTTTTACCTTCCATTTGAAAGACTTTCCGCATTCACTACATGCATAAGTTTTCTCTCCTGTGTGTGTTCTATTATGCCCATCAAGATATGACTTCCACTTGAAGGTCTTTCCACATTTGTTGCACACATAAGGTTTCTCTCCTTTGTGTGTTCTTTGATGCAATTTGAGGGAAGATTTCTGTCTGAAAGACTTTACACATTGGTTACATTCATAAGGTTTCACTCCTGTGTGTATTCTCTGATGAACACGAAGTTTTCCTTCCCTTGGAAAGACTTTCCACATTCATTACACTTATAAGATTTCTCTCCTGTGTGTGTTATTTGATGAACTCGAAGGTGTATCTTCTGGGTGAAAGACTTTTCACATTTGTTACATTCATAAGGTTTCTCTTCTGTGTGTCTTCTCTGGTGCAAAGTGAGGTATGATTTCAGTCTAAAAGTCTTCCCACATTTATCCCATTCATAAGATTTCTCTTCTGTGTGAGATCTCTGATGTGTGCTGAGAGCTGAATTCTGGGCAGAAATTTTATTACGTTCCTCATATTCATAAGGTTTGTCTTCTCTTGGAGATCGAGGTTGGAGCGTCAGGTCTGACTTCTCAGAAATTAATTTTCACACTTGATGTACGCATCACATATCTCAGGATATTTGCTCTGAGGTATTGTAAGGCGTATTTCATTACTGAAAGATTTCTCACATTCACTACATGTATGAGGAGTCTCTCCTGTGTACATTTTCGGATGTGTAGTGATGGTGTTAAGTACAATATTTTTATTCACACAGTACATTTAGCAGTTTTCCTCCCTCCCTGAAGAATTTCTTGGGCAGGGAGAACAGAATTATGATACTGCAGATCTTTTGGACTGTCATAGTCATGAATAAAATGCTCTGAATATCCGATGGATTTTTTAAGAACAGGAGACATACGAGATCTATATGCAGCATGCATCTCATCAGGCTTAGGAGATAGAAGCATGTTCTGACACTTAATGAACTCCTCAGTCCTCACCCCTAAGTTGTTACCGTTATTACTAATCAGCTCTGGATTATGTGTAGAGCTCAAATTTAAAGTTGTTGCTAATCTCACGTTTTCCTCCACTTCGATACTACTTGCAAATGCTACTTCACAAAGACATTCATGTGGACTTTCCTGGCAGGTCTTGAACACATTTTCCATTACCTGGACATCTAAAATGTGTCATAGAAAAAAAGACACAAACATACATGAGATAAAAATATTCCTTACTGTAAAGGTAATGACTTTACTTTCCCATCCTAAGTGTTAGATATTTTAAAATATAAAAGTGGAAATTGATTTGTGAGAAATATATGCTTTTCTCCCTAACATATTAAGAAAATGATATTTTACAATGACCAATAATGTTTTTCTGTGTTTTAGTTCTCTTTTTATATCACAGGAAATATTTATTGAAATTACCCAACTATGTATTGCTACAGTTTTAAGCTGAGTACTACCTATACTATACCTGCAGCTGTTTTTTTTTTCAAATACTGTTTTGTTTATACATTGAGGAATAGCTGCCTTTCTTTTATTTTTGAGAAATAATCTAAATATTGTGCTGTTTTGCATCTTTTTAAAACTTTCTTTTCTTTTCTTTTCTTTTTTTTGTAGTTCATAGGCCTCGGCCCTGTCCCTGAACACTTCAGCAGAAGACTATAACCCCTATCCTTGAGCAACAGCCCCACTTCCTGTTTTCTAGAGTTAACTACAGATAAGAATCTCAGGTCCTGAGTAGCAGATAGGATTACCTTACCCAGTTTCAATGCTGTTTGCTTATTAACCATTAAGTGAGGAACACGAATTTTTTCTAGATTCAGCGGCCACAAGTTTGGTTTATATGTCTGTTTGCCTTTGATCCAAGCAAGAACGATTCTTGAGAGTAAGGACTTACACCTATATCCCTTCAGTTACAATTTCTCACTAAAGTCTCAATTTAGGTATTTGTGGGAATTTTGAAATTTGTTTCTTTCCATTTGAAGTCTTATAAAAATTCCTTTTCTAACACTCCTGTCCCTCAGAACCATGGAAGACCAGAAAATCTCCAGCTCATTGTCTAGTTAATTTTCTTATGTTGATTGAAACTTTGTTGTTTTTTTTCCTTCCATTCCAGGGTTTGAACTTAGGACCTAACTACTGGCCTTGGGTTTTCTCAAGACTAGAACCCTACCAATGAAGTCATTACTTCTGGCTTTTTCTATGTATGTGGTAATAAGGAATCAAACCTGTCTCTTTGTGCATGCTAGGCAAGCACTCTACCACTAGGCTCAATTTCTGGTGGAAAGGTCTGCTTCTGAATACCAGTCTCTTCCTACCAGCAAAAAGATATTATCCTTATCAGAGAATAATGCCCTGACTTATTCCTTGTTTGCTCAATCATTTATAGTCTTAGTTTTGAAGAAATGAAATATTATTCTTTCTCTCTTTCTTTCTTTCTTTCTTTCTTTCTTTCTTTCTTTCTTTCTTTCTTTCTTTCTTTCTTCCTTTCCTTCCTTCCCTCTTTCTTCTTTCTTTCTTTCTTTCTTTCTTTCTTTCTTTCTTTCTTTCTTTCTTTCTTTCTTTCTTTCTTTCTTTCTTGTTTTGCAATCATGGGACTTGAATGCTAGACCTGGCTGTTCTTCCTGAGCTCTTCAGCTCAAGGCTACTGCCCTATGTCTTTAGCCTCAACCCCACTTCTCATTTTCAATTGGTCCATTGGAGAGAAGAGTCTAAGGTGTTTTTGTGATAGGTCAGTCTTTGAACCTTGATCCTCAGATCTCAGCCTCCTAAGTAGCTAGGTTTACAGGCATGAGCCACGGGCTCATGGCTTTCTCATTTTATTTTGTTTCACAGTGATTTATACAGAGAAATCTAACTTTAACTGTACTGCCACATAGAATTCATTATATCACCCTATGATTCTTGGTGCCCGGGGTTTGGGCTAGCACGCACAAAGACCTGGTTCAGTTCCTTGGTACTACATACAAAGAAAAAGCCAGAAGTGGTGCTATGACTCAAGAAGTAGAGAGCTAGCCTTGAGAAAACCCAAGGACCATGCTCAGGCCCTGAGACCAAGCATAGGATTGGGAAAAGAAAATGATTCTTGATTCATTCACAAAGAATTCCATAGGTTCCACACAGGATTTAGGGTAACTAAGAATATTATTGCTCAGTACATCACAACATGAACTTACCAATGGGGCTCAGGCTCCAACATCAATATGAAGATGCATTCACTCACCTGTGATATTCTTGTCAGAGGAATTTCCTATCCAGAGTTCTGCACAGTGCTCTAGCTTGTCAATTAATACAGGTTTGGGAACACAGGGCCCTGTAAATTAGAAACAGTAGAGAATTATTGCTTATGCTGTGTCATCATTGCTTTAAGTTCGCAGACATCCTACTCACAAGTTATCTATTAAATCTTTTTTCTCATTTCTCACTGGCTCCATGGTTGACTTTTCCCCAGCTCTGGATTCATTTTCTATGGCATAAACTTAGCTGTCTTGCTCAAGGCTAGAAAAATACCAGTTTGAGTCCCAGCTCCACTTACATGCATAGGTCTTCATGCATGCTAGGCAAGCACTCAATCACAAAGTCAAACTCTTGATATTCCACTAACATTTTTGAGGGGTTACTTGGAGTTATAGAGTTTCATGGCAATTTTTATGCCATTGCTGGCTTCAAATTAGAATTCTTAGATTTCTTCCTCCTGAATATTTTAAGATTACAGGCCTGAAACATTGCACCTAGTGCCAGGTTTCCATTATAAACTCACTGTTTAGTGATTTGTAGATCCTATTTCCAATAATGATATATATTCTATTCTGGATTGTTTATCCACTTACAATTACTGTGTAAGTTTGGAATGTCATCTCCATTAGAGGAAACATAATTTAGAACTGTTGTCAACGTATCCTGAAGGTATCCTGAAGAATGAGTACAAAATTACCTTAGGTTTTCTTTAGAAATTAATGATACTTCTCAGGGCCTGGAATCTTTCATTTAAATAGTATTGAAAGTTTGATAAACGTTCACATATCTGCAAAATAACAAGGCGTTGGCCTTGCAAGTGAATTTGACTTTTGCTCACCTAAAGACCCCTGGTTGCTGTAGGTCTCCAGCATTACATCTCTGTACAGGTTCCTCTGAGCATTGTCCAGATGCTGCCACTCCTCCCAGCTGAAATCCACAGCTACATCATCAAATGACACCAGCTTCTGGAATGGCACATTTTCATCAAGTAATTAGCACTGAGTTATAAACAAACCATGTCTGGAATTTTATTCTTTTTTTGTTGGAATTTTATTCCTTTACTTAAATGTTTAGACTTACATGAAATATTGACCTGAAAAGCTTAGGGATGGTGCCTAGGCCCAGAGTTCAAGTCCCAAGACCCACAAAAAAATAAAAAGGCAAGCCAGGTGTTGGTGGCTCACGCCTGTCATCCTAGCTACTCAGGAGACTGAGATCTGAGGACCATGGTTCAAAGCTAGCCTGGCACAAAATTCCATGAGACTCCTTTCCAATTGCCCACCATAAAATGTTTAATGGCTTGTGGCATATCATGGTAGAGCAATTGTGGTATCGACAAAAATAAGTCGGGGTAGTAGATTTAGGTTATAAATGGAATTATTCCATTGAAAAGGAACTACATTATATGATGACACATGCTGGTACTGTGAGAATATTGCAAAATCTTAGGGTATCAAGTAATAATACTGTGAAGTACACCCAGAATGTTAATGTTCTATGTCTGGCATAATAATCACTTGGGGAAGAAACTTTTTTTCTTTTTTTTGGCTGGGGGATTTGTAAGGCTTGAACTCTGGGCCTGGGCACTTTTCTTAAGCTCTTCAACTCAAGGCTATCACCCTACCGATGAAGCCACAGTGCCATTTCCCATATTCTAGTGGTTAACTGTAGATGAGAGTCTCATAGACTTTCTATTGCCCAGGCTGGCTTTGAACCAAATCTTTAGATATCAGCTAGATATCTGAGTAGCTAGGATTACAGGTAGAAGTCACTGCACCTGGCAAGAAATTTATTTCTTGCTGTTTTATTCTACAAATTTACTGTATGTTTTACTTTTTCAAAAAGACTGAGGATGACCTTTGTTCTGTATATAATGGGAAGAGGGGTAGGGAGCTGTGAGCAGAAGAACTGAGGGGAAATACTCAGGGTAGGACAATAGCCTTAAACTAAATAGCTCAAGGCCCAAGGTCCAAGCCCCATGACTTTCCCCACTACCCTACAAAAAAAGGGAAAAAAATAGAGATTGGAGTGGATTTTCTAAAAACAATATATAGAAATAGTAGTTCAAAATGTAGAAAGAAGTTCAATATTAACAGTCATGAGAAAAATTAAAATTACAATGAAATCATTACTTTAAATATATTAATATAAATATAGTTTTAAACAAAAAGATCCACATACACACACACAAACACACACACACACGCATACAAAAAAACAACTTTCAAAGTCTAACTATTACTGGGAAGGTAGTGAGAAGAAGTAGAACTTTGGAATAGTTCTGCAAGGAATATAAAACAATCAAAAATTGCGTGGAGTGTGCTAAAAAAGTACTAAATATAGAATTACATAGAAATATGGTCCAACACTTCTATTTCTAGATTTGTACCTAACGGAAGAGAAAGCAGAGACTAGAACAAATATGTGGAGAATCCATTCACAACTATTAATAATAATCCAAAGATAGAAATATGCAAAACAATGCATTGAAAAGGAA
Source organism: Megascapheus bottae (assembly GCA_024803745.1). Taxonomy (NCBI): domain Eukaryota; kingdom Metazoa; phylum Chordata; class Mammalia; order Rodentia; family Geomyidae; genus Megascapheus; species Megascapheus bottae. The sequence continues at coordinate 540,031 of JANJXV010000547.1, read as the reverse complement.
GAACATTTTACTATATTTTACAGATGAATCTTGATTACAGTAAACTAAAAATACAGCAGTCATAAAGGAAGAGGTAGGGTATGTTTTCCCTTCCAGAGCTTCCAAGGATCAACAAACCCTTAGAGCCAAAAAGCACGATGGTTCCAGAGAATGGAGTAGAGAGGAACAGGAGCTGAATGTTTAATGATTATACATGGAAGATGAAAATTGCTCTAGATGGGTAGAATGAAGAGAGAACTGTACCCTAAACAATGGTTATGTAGCCACACAGGATGGGACACACCTATACTCCCTGATCTTGGGAAACTCAAGGAGGATTTCTAGCCATCCTGGATGCATGGAAAGATGTATCATAAAAACTAATGTGGAGGGGCTGGGAGTTTGGCATAGTTGTAGAGTGCTTGTATGAAGACGAAGGTTCAATTCCGCAGTACCACATACACAGAAAAAACCAGAAGTAGTGCTGTGGCTCAAGTAGAAGATCACTAGGCTTGAGGAAAGCTGAAGGACAGTGCTCAGACCGAGTTCCAGCCAAAGGGCTTGTTTAAAAAAAACCCAGAAAGCTGAGCATGATGGGGTGGTGGCTCACTTCTATAATCCTAGCTACTCAGGAGGCTGAGATCTGAGGATCAAGGTTTAAAGCCATCCTGGCACAAAAAGACCTGAGACTCTTATCTCCAATTTACCTTTAGAAAATGGGAAGTGGGGCTTGGCTCCAGGGTAAGGTGGTAGCCTGGAGCTGAAAAGCTCAGGGATAGTGCCCAAGCTGAGTTCAAGATCTATGACCCACCAAAAAAAAAAACAAAAAACAAAAAATAATATGGAAAAATTTGGATTCTGTGAATTTTATCAGGCATATAAATGTCTTTTTTTGCTGTTGAAATAACAAATTGTTTGGAAACATTTTAAAAGTTTTTACCTAGAAATGTACGCTACAAATGGAATTAATAACAAACTCAAAATATGCAAAAGATACAAATTATCACAATATGGGTATCCTGCTTCTGTATCTTTCACTGACTCATGTTCAAATGAGTCACATATTCTGAATCATTTCTCCCAGTCGATATATGCCACAAGTGTTATCTTGTACTGTACTTCTTGGGAAATGAAAAGCAAATACTAAGCAAATGTGTGTTAGATTGTGTCAACAGTGATATTTCAAATATAAATCCCTACTCATTACATTATTTAATATCAATGCCGGGATCTAACTTACGCTGGCAGAATCTTCAATCTTTTGAGAATCTTCAAAAGGGTGTGTAAATATTTAGGATCGTTATGTCTTCCTGGAGGAAAGACACCTTTAGTAGTATGTAGTCACCTTCTTTGTCTTTTCTTAATAATTTTAGTTTCAAGTATATTGTATCTGATATGAGGATGGCAACTCCAGCCTGTTTATGGGGGCAGTTAGCTTGATAGAGATTATTCCAACCTCTCACTTTCAAAAGATGATTGTTTTTGGGTAAGATGTGTCTCTTGAAGACAGCAGAACGATGGCTCTTGCTTTTTGATTCAACTAGACAGCCTATGCTGTTTAATTGGAGAGTTAAGTCCATTCATATTGAGAGTTAGGATTGAGAGATATTTATTAGTTCCTACCATTTTTTCAAAGCTTTTAGTAGGGCCTGTGTCTTGACAGTTCCTTTGGTCCTTAGATGGTATGCTGTTTAGGTGCCATTTCTTTCCCTATATTGCAATGCTTTTGGTTTTCTATGTATAGAGCATCTTTGAGAATTCTCTGTAGTGTTGGTTTTGTATCGACATATTGTTGCAGCTTTTCCTTGGAATGGAATGTTTTTATTGTTCCCTCAGTTATGAATGAGAGCTTAGCTGGCTACAGTATTCTTGGTTGGTAGTTATTTGATTTAAGGGCATGACATATATGCTTCCAGTCACTTCATGCTTGCATGGTCTCTGCTGAGAAATCTGGGGTTATTCTGATTGGTTTGCCTTTATAGGTTACTGATCCCTTTTCCCTGGCTGCCTTTAGGGTCTTTTCTTTCGTTTCTATTGATCCAGTTCGGATCACAATGTGGCGGTGGGATGTTCTTTTCTGGTCAGGTCTGTTTGGGGTTCTAAAAGCTTCTCATATCTGGATGGGCCTTCCCTTCTGGATATTTGGGAAATTCTCTGAGATGATTCCCTGAAGTATATTTCCAATACCATTGACCTCTTTCTCCACGCCCTCCTCAATACCAACTAGCCTTAATTAGGCTTCCTAATTGCATCTTGGACCTCCTGAAGCGATCTCTCAATTTTCCTACATTTGGATTGACTCATTTTCTGTTCTTTCTCTATAATAATTCTCTCCTCTGCATTGTCTAACCTGCTATCAAAGCTATCTACTTTATTTTTCATCTCCCTTGCTTCTAATTGCTCATTTTTGATGCCTTGCATCTCTTGTTTTAGATCATGTATGGATTTCTTTATCTCCTTGATTTCCTTTTGAGTGGTTAGCTCAGTAGCTTTATTTTCTTTGGACATTTGCTGGAGTTTGGTCACATTTTTATTTGTGGATTCTATGAATTCATCCATCTTTCTTTGAAAAACCTTTATTATGGCCTCCTTCATGGCTTCTTCTTTTTCACTTATCACCTTGTTTAAGCTTTCCTCTTGTTCAGCTATGGCTTCCTCCAGTATCTCTTTCTTTATATTTTCAAATTTTCCATTAATGATGTTTATCAATTGCATTTGTGTAGCACTTGGAAGACTCTCCTCTAAGTTTGCCAGTGACAGTTCCATTGTCTGTTTACATTGGGTGGGGGATGTTGTTTCTTGATTTGACATTTTTCTTGAGTTTCTTGTTCTGCCCATTTGAAAATGGGAGCAAGATTACTACTAAATACGATTATAGTTTTTCAGATATAACCAACCTAGACCTCTGTAGCTGGCAGGCACTAGATGTTCACAAGTTTTGATTGGTATTATCATTCTTTCTTTTTGTGCACTTACAGACCAGTATAATACAACCACTGATAAGCGATTTATACCCAAAACAATAAGCCTCTCAATCCAATCTCTATTGTCTTTAAGTCCCTCTGAGCCTAGAGAATAATTAACCACCTACATATACAATATTGCTCAACAGCCATCAAGTGTAGATCCGTGCAGTATAAGGGTTGAAAGACGAGCAGAGGTCCAGAGATAGAAAAAAAGAATGAGAGAGGTCAGGGGAGGTACAAGAGGATTAACGTAGGAGTGTAAGAATATTGTAGTAATGAAGAAAAGCTATAGCATAAGGATAACTGAACTAAGTTGGTAAGTAGGTAGCATATTTGAGTACAAAGTTTGGAAAGTATAAGAATAAAGCTTTTGTGTTGCTGCACGACTACCTCTTAGCCCAACCAGTAGCCTCACAGTAGACCATGGGATGGATCTGTTTTTCTTGTCTACGTTGAGGGAAAGTGGTATTTCACAAGATGTAGAAGCGAAGATTTCAGAAGCAAATGCTATGAGTGAATTAGCTCGTAAAAAGCATTTTTATTTTCTTTTATCTTTCTGCCAGTCTTGGGGCTTGAATTCAGGGCCTGAGCACTGTCCTCGGGTTTTGTCAAGTCTAGCCCTCTGCCACTTGAGCCACAGTGCCACATCTAGGTTTTCTATCTATGTGATACTGAGCAATCAAACCCAGATCTTCATGGAGCTAGGCAAGCACTCTACCACTATGCCAAACTCTCAACCCTGACATAGTAATTATAAAGTCATCATCATCATATCAAAATATCCTTTCTCCTACAAAAAATGAACACTTATCTATGTGTGTAATACTTTTTTTTAAATTTCACTAATTCTTCTGTGTTTTTCCCTCTTGCATTTTTACACATGACAGCAAAGCTAATCATCAGGAAAAAATTGATTAGGATACAGAAACCTAATAATATCCTAGTAGATTGACGTCAAAAATATGTGCAAGATGCCCTGTGTGTTTGACCTAGTGGTAGAGTCCTTGGCTACCAAGCAGTAAGCCTCAGGTTTGATTCCTCATTACCACATACATAGAAAACGCTGCAAGTGGTGCTGTGGCTCGGTGGGACAGCTAAAGCCTAAAGAAAGCCCAAGAACAATGTTCACACTCTGAGGTCAAGTCCCAAGACTAGCAAAAACAAAAAAAATTCGACAAGGGGCAAAATGCAAGCAGAGAAGGCACTGTGAAGCAAATGTTTTGTAAAGGATGAGGGCAATATTGACCCTTAAGTTTGGATCTTACCTAAGAAAGGCTCCTTGAGCCTGAGACCAGACTGGTAGTTGGGCCTAGTGGAAGACATTGGGAATGGACAAATAAGGTGTGCTGTTTACTACATCCACATGTATATTGTGAGATTGGAGGAGAGATTCAGCCTCCAGTATGTCTTTGGTGAGGTCTTCTGTGAGCAAGGATCTTTGGTCATTGGGCCCTGAAAGGTGACCCTGCCTCCCTCACAATGGAACAGAATATGGAACCCTGGTAACCAAGCCACTGTAACTAACAACCAGCACAAGCCATCTCACTTGGCCTGTGGCTCACGAGGAAGAAAGATGTTGCTGTGCTGTTGCCAAAGGTCAGAAAATCGAGTCTTAGGCATGGAAGTTGTGGATGTCTTACTCGAAGATGTACATGCTAGATCATTGCCAAGCCACAAATCCAGTATAACAGGCCTTTCTCTAAGAAGAAGGCCAGGAAAATCCAGGGCAACCAGATGAGGTATATTTCTAAGAAGAAATGTATCTGACCCCATCATCTTCCCCACACACTGCAACTTTCTTTTTTTATTTTTTTATTGTAATTAGTAAAAGGGTTACATGATATTTGCCAGATAGAAGGTGCATTAATTCACATACATTGATACCGTTTCACATGTGTTGGTACCCATTTCCCTCCAACCCCACACCCCCCAACCGTCTTGGTTTTCCCCCCTTCCCTATCAAATTTCAAATATACAAATACAAAAAAATTCAATATATCAGATAACAAAGTGAGATACTATACCAATATGGGATAACCAAGGGACAGCAAAGGAAATGAGAGACAACAGAGTACATTAAGGACAACAATCATTCATTATGTGGCTTTTGTTTCAATATCCTGGAGGCCATTTCAATTAGGTTCACATTATATGACCTTATATATGGCCTTTTGCTCTATTGCAAATCTCTGCTAGCAGAGCCCAAGGTTTCTACTGATTATGACGAATGAGGGAAACCACTGAGCCTAAGTTCCTTTGAGTCTGGCTTACTTCACTTAATATGATTTGTTCTAAGTCTTTCCATTTCCTAACAAATGGGGCGATGTCATTCTTTCTGACAGCAGCATAGAATTCCATTGTGTACAAATACCACAACTTGTTGATCCACTCATCAACTGAGGGACATCTGGGTTGGTTCCATATCTTTGCTATGGTGAACAGTGCTGCAATGAACATTATTGTGCTAGTGGGTTTAGTATGCCCTTGTTTCTGGATTGTAGGGTTAAAGGCAAGTAGTGGAATTGCTGGGTCATAGGGGAGTTCTATGTTTAGCCTTTTGAGGCACTGTCACACTGCTTTCCATAGTGGTTGGACGAGTTTGCACTCCCACCAACAGTGCAGTAGTGATCCCTCCTGGCCACATCCCCTCCAGTATCTGTTGTCATTCCTTTTCCTGATCCTGGCAATTCTCACTGGAGTGAGGTGGAATCTTAGAGTTGTTTTGATTTGCATTTCTTTTATGACCAGAGATGTTGAGCATTTCTTCATGTGTCTATAGGCCATTTTTGTTTCTTCTTCAGAGAAGACTCTCTTTAAGTCTTTGGCCCATTTTTTAATGGGATGGGTGTTACTTTGGAGGTTAGTTTTGGAGTGATTCAATTTTTTGAGTTGTTGATATATTTTAGATATGAGGCCTTTGTCCGTTGTTTGGTTGGAGCAGATCTTCTCCCACTCTGCAGGCTTCCTGATTAGTTTACTAGCTATATCCGTTGCCATACAAAAGCTCTGCAGTTTAGTGCAGTCCCACTTATCCAGCCTTTCTCTGATTTGTTGTGATTCTTGGTCCTTATTAAGAAAGTTTCGACCTGTGCCAAGGAGGCCTAGTGTATCTCCTATTCCTTCCTGTAAACTTTTCAGTGTGTCAGCTTTTACCTCCAGGTCTTTGATCCATTTGGAGTTAATTCTAGTGCAAGGTGACAAAGAAGGATCCAACTTTAGTTTTCTGCAGGTGTTTAACCAGTTCTGCCAGCACAACTTGTTGAAGAGGCTATCTTTCTTCCATTCTATTTTTTTGGCTCCCTTGTCAAAGATTAGGTGGCCATATGTCTGTCGTTTAATATCTGGGTCCGCAGTTCTATTCCCTTGGTCTTCAGGCCCGTTCTTGTGCCAGTACCAAGCTGTTTTGAGAATTATAGCTCTGTAATAGAGTCTAAAGTTTGGAATTGAAATTCCTCCAGCGCTGTTCTTTCTGCTAAGAAGTGTTTTTGCTATACGGAGTCTTTTATTATTCCATATGAAATTTTGAATTGCCTTTTCTATTTCTTTAAAGAATGACGTTGGCATGTTGATGGGTATTGCACTGAATTTGTAGATTGCCCTTGGCAAGATGGTCATTTTCACAATGCTGATTCTTCCATTCCAGGAGCATGGGGGGTTTTTCCATTTCCTTAGTTCTGCTTTAATTTCCTTTTTTAGGGTTTTAAAATTTTCATCTAAACGGTCCTTTACATTCTTAGTTAAGCTAATTCCTAGGTACTTCATTTTTTGAGGTTGTTGTGAAAGGAGTTTCTTTCCTGATTGTTGCCTGGTTCCTCTCACTGTTGGCGTAAAGGAAGGCAGTTGATTTGTGAGGGTTGATTTTATGGCCTGCTACCCTTCCAAAGCTTTGAATCAGCTCAAGGAGCTTGGGAGTAGAGTCTATAGGATTCTTTAAATAAAGAATCATGTCATCTGCAAAGAGGGATAGTTTTTTTTCCTCTTTCCCTACTTGGATCCCCTTTATGCTTGCTTCTTGCCTTATTGCACTGCCTAGGAATTCTAGTACTACGTTAAAAAGGAGTGGAGAGAGTGGGCATAGTTGTCTCGTTCCTGATTTTAGAGGAAATGGCATTAGATTTTCACCTATAAGTATAATACTAGCAGTGGGTTTCTCATACACAGCCTTTATTACATTGAGAAATGTTCCATGGATTCCTAGTTTCTCCACATCTTTTTTTAAATTTTTTTGTTGTGATTAGTAAAAGGGTTACATGATATTTGCCAGACAGAAGGTGCATTAATTCACATACATTGATACCGTTTCACATGTCTTGGTACCTGTTTCTCTCCCCTCCCACAACTCCCTCCCGTCTTGGTTTTCCCCCCTTCCCTATCAAATTTCCAATATCCAAATACAAATAAATTCAATATATCAGATAACAAAGTGAGATACTATACCAATATGAGATAACCAAGGGACAGCAAAGGAGATAAGAGACAACATAGTACATTAAGGACAACAATCATTCATTATATGGCTTTTGTTTCACTATCCTGGAGGTCCTTTCAATTTGCTTCACATTATAGGTCCTCATGTATCAAGATTCTGCTCAATTGCAAATCTCTGCTAGTAGAGCCCAAGGTTTCTACTGATTATGACGAATGAGGGAAACCATTGAGCCTAAGTTCCTTTGAGTCTGGCTTACTTCACTTAATATGATTTTTTCTAACTCTTTCCATTTCCTAACAAATGGGGTGATGTCATTCTTTCTGACAGCAGCATAGAATTCCATTTTGTACAAATACCACAACTTGTTTATCCACTCATCACCTGAGGGACATCTAGGTTGGTTCCATATCTTTGCTATGGTGAATAGTGCTGCAATGAACATTGTTGTGCTAGTGGGTTTAGAATGTCGTTGTTTCTGGGTTGTTGGGTAAATGCCAAGTAGTGGAATTGCTGGGTCATAGGGGAGTTCTATGTTTAGCCTTTTGAGGCACTGCCACACTGCTTTCCATAGTGGTTGAACGAGTTTGCACTCCCACAAACAGTGTAGTAGTGATCCGTCCTGGCCACATCCCCTCCAGCATCTGTTGTCATTCGTTTTCCTGATCTTGGCCATTCTAGCTGGAGTGAGGTGGAATCTTAGAGGTGTTTTGATTTGCATTTCTTTTATGACCAGAGATGTTGAGCATTTATGTGTCTATAGGCCATTTTTGTTTGTTCTTCAGAGAAGACTCTCTTTAAGTCTTTGGCCCATTTTTTAATGGGAAGGTTGTTACTTTGAAGGTTAGTTTTGGAGTGATTCAATTTTTTGAGTTGTTGATATATTTTAGATTGGAGGCCTTTGTCCGTTTTTTGGTTGATGAAGATCTTCTCCCACTCTGTAGGCTCCCTGCTTAGTTTACTAGCTATGTCCTTTGCCATACAAAAGCTCTGCAGTTTAATGCAATCCCACTTATCCAGCCCTTCTCTGATTTGTTGTGTTCTTGGCCCTTATTAAAAAGTTTCGACCTGTGCCAAGGTGGCCTAGTGTATTTACTATTCCTTCCTGTAGAGTTTTCAGAGTGTCAGCTTTTACCTCCAGGTCTTTGATCCATTTGGAGTTAATTCTAGTGCAAGGTGACAAAGAAGGATCCAGCTTTAGTTTTCTGCAGGTGCTTAACCAGTTCTGCCAGCACAACCTGTTGAAGAGGCTGTCTTTCTTCCATTCTATTTTTTTGGCTCCCTTGTCAAAGATTAGGTGGCTATAGGTCTGTGGTTTAATATCTGGGTTCGCAGTTCTATTCCATTGGTCTTCAAGCCTGTTCCTGTGCCAGTACCAAGCTGTTTTGAGAATTGTAGCTCTGTAATAGAGTTTAAAGTTTGGAATTGAAATTCCTCCAGCGCTGTTCTTTCTGCTAAGAAGTGTTTTTGCTATACGGGGTCTTTTATTATTCCATATGAAATTTTGAATTGCCTTTTCTATTTCTTTAAAGAATGACGTTGGCATGTTGATGGGTATTGCATTGAATTTGTAGATAGCTCTTGGCAAGATTGTCATTTTCACAATGTAATTCTTCCAATCCAGGAGCATGGGAGGTTTTTCCATTTCCTTAGTTCTGCTTTAATTTCCTTTTTTAGGGTTTTAAAGTTTTCGTCAAAAGGTCCTTTACATCCTTTGTTAAGCTAATTGCTAGGTACTTTATTTTCTTTGAGGCTATTGTGAAAGGAGTTTGTTTCCTGATTATTGCCTCGTTCCTCTCACTGTTGGCATAAAGGAAGGCAGTTGATTTTTGAGGGTTGATTTTATAGCCTGCTACTCTTCCAAAGCTTTGAATCAGCTCAAGGAGCTTGGGAGTAGAGTCTATAGGATTCTTTAAATACAGAATCATGTCATCTGCAAAGAGGGATAGTTTTATTTCCTCTTTCCCTACTTGGATCCCCTTTATGCTTGCTTCTTGCCTTATTGCACTGGCTAGGAATTCTAGTGCTATGTTAAATAGGAGTGGAGAGAGTGGGCATCCTTGTCTCGTTCCTGATTTTAGAGGTTATGGCTTTAGATTTTCACCATTAAGTATAATACTAGCAGTGGGTTTCTCATACACAGCCTTTATTACATTGAGAAATGTTCCATGGAGTCCTAGTTTCTCCACATCTTTTAACATAAAGGGGTTTTGGATCTTGTCAAATGCCTTTTCCGCATCTATTGAGACAATCATGTGATTTTTGTCCTTGCTCCTGTTGATGTGTTGAATTATATTAATTGATTTGTGTATGTTGAACCAGCTTTGCCTCACTGTGATGAATCCAGTTTGATCATAGTGTATAATTTTTTTGATGAGTTGTTGTAGACGGTTGGCCAGTATTTTGTTGAGAAGTTTTGCATCGATGTTCATCAAAGAAATGGGTCTATAGTTCTCTTTCTTTAATGAATCTCTGTCTGGTTTGGGGATGAGGGATATACTGGCTTCACAGAATGAGTTTGGTAAGGAACCTTCATTTTCAATTTCGTTGAAGAGCTTGAGGAGTATTGGTGTGAGCTCTGCTTTGAAGACCTTATAGAATTCAGCTGTTAATCCATCTGGCCCTGGGCTCTTTTTAAGTGGAAGTTGTCTAATTTCCATTTGTATTTCAGAGCTTGAAATAGGCCTGTTGATTTGGGTTAGCTGTTCTTGGTTCAGTGAGGGTATGTTAATATTGTCAAGGAATTCATCCATTTCTTCTAGATTCTCAAATTTGTTGGCGTAAAGGTTTGAGAAGGATTCCCTCATGATATTCTGGATCTTGGTAATTTCTGTCGTGATATTACCATTTTCATCTGCGATTTTGTTTATTTCAATATGCTCTCTTTTTTTTGGTAAGATTTGCTAAGGGCTTGTCAATTTTGTTAAATCTTTCAAAGAACCACCTCCTTGTTTTGTTGATTCTTTCTATAGTTTTTTTTATTCCAAATCATTTAATTCTGCTTTGATTTTAATAATTTGCTTTCTCCTAATGGGTTTAGGGTTGGTTTGTTGCTCTTTTTCCAGGAGGTTAAAGTGAAACATTAACTAGTTGGTTTGCCATTTTTCCAACTTGCTGTTGTAGGCACTCAACACTATAAATTTTCCTCTGAGTACTGCCTTTGTTGTGTCCCTAAGGAGTTGATATTTGTGTGCTCCTTATTGTTAAATTTCATTAACAGTTGGATATCTGTTCTGTTCTCTTCGATTACCCATTGTTTTTGATTCAAAAATGTGTTGTTCAGTCTCCATGTGTTACATGGTTTTCGTTGGTGGAAATATGTGTTCAGCTCCAATTTGATGCCTTTATGGTCTGAGAGTGTGCATGGAATAATTTCAGTGTTTCTGAATCTGTCCAGGTTTGCTTTATGGCCTAAGATGTGGTCTATTTTGGAAAATGTTCCATGTGCTGCTGAGAAAAACGTCTATTGTGTTGTTACTGGGTGGAATATTCTGCAGATGTCTGTTAGATCTAGTTGGTCTATGTAGTTGTTCAGTTCTAAGGTTTCTCTGTTGAGTTTTTGCCTTGTTGATCTGTCCATAGGTGAGAGTGGTGTGTTAAACTCACCAACAATCACTGTATTTCGATCTATGTATGGGTTCAGTGTAAGTAAAGTTTACTTGATGAAATTTGGAGCTCCGGGATTGGGTGTGTAAATATTTAGGATCGTTATGTCTTCCTGGAGGAAAGATCCCGGTAGTAGTATGTAGTAACCTTCTTTGTCTTTTGGCTCTTGCTTTTTTGATCCAACTAGACAGCCTATGCCGTTTAATTGGAGAGTTAAGTCCATTGATATTGCGAGTTAGGATTGAGAGATATTTATTAGTTCCTACCATTTTTAAAAGCTTTTAGTAGTGCCTATGTCTTGACAGTTCTTGTGGTCCTTAGATGGTATGCTGCTTAGGTGCCATTTCTTTCCCTATATTGCATTTATTTTGGTTTTCTATGTATAGAGCATCTTTGAGAATTCTCTGTAGTGTTGGTTTAGTTTCGACATATTGTTGCAGCTTTTCCCTGGATTGGAATGTTTTTATTGTTCCCTCAGTTATGAATGAGAGCTTAGCTGGCTACAGTATTCTTGGTTGGTAGTTATTTGATTTAAGGGCATGACATATATGCTTCCAGTCACTTCGTGCTTGCATGGTCTCTGCTGAGAAATCTGGGGTTATTCTGATTGGTTTGCCTTGATAGGTTACTGATCCCTTTTCCCTGGCTGCCTTTAGGATCTTTCCTTTCGTTTCTATTGATCCAGTTCGGATCACAATGTGGCGGTGGGATGTTCTTTTCTGGTCAGGTCTGTTTGGGGTTCTAAAAGCTTCTCGTATCTGGATGGGCCTTCCCTTCTGGATATTTGGGAAATTCTCTGAGATGATTCCCTGAAGTGTACTTCCAATACCATTGACCTCTTTCTCCACGCCCTCCTCAATACCAACTAGCCTTAAATTAGGCTTCCTACTTGTATCTTGGACCTCCTGAAGTGCTCTCTCAATTTTCCTACATTTGGATTGACTCATTTTCTGTTCTTTCTCTATAATAACTAAATTATCTTCAGGCCCGGAAATTCTCTCCTCTGCATTGTCTAACCTGCTATCAAAGCTATCTACTTTATTTTTCATCTCCCTTGCTTCTAATTGCTCACTTTTGATGCCTTGCATCTCTTGTTTTAGAACATGTATGGATTTCTTTATCTCCTTAATTTCCTTTTGAGTGGTTAGCTCAGTGGCTTTATTTTCTTTGGACATTTGCTGGAGTTTGGTCAAGTTTTCATTTGTGGATTCTATGAATTCATATATCTTTCTTTGAAAAACCTTTATTATGGCCTCCTTTATGGCTTCTTCTTTTTCACTTATCACCTTGTTTATGCTTTCCTCTTTTTCAGCTATGGCTTCCTCCATTATCTCTTTCTTTATATTTTCACATTTTCCATTAATGATGTTTATCAGTTGCATTTGTGTAGCACTTGGAAGACTCTCCTCTAGGTGTGCAAGTGACTGTTCCATTGTCTGTGTACATTGGGTGGGGGATGTTGTTTCTTGATTTGACATTTTTCTTGAGTTTCTTGTTCTGCCCATTTGAAAATGGGAGCAAGATTACTACTAAATACGATTATAGTTTTTCAGATAAAACCAACCTAGACCTCTGTAGCTGGCAGACACTAGATGTTGACAAGTTTTGATTTGTATTATCACTCTTTCTTTTTGTGCACTTACAGACCAGTCTAATACAACCACTGATAAGCGATTTCTACCTTAAATAATAAGCCTCTCAATCCAATCTCTATTGTCTTTAAGTCCCTCTGAGCCTAGAGAATAATTAACCACCTACATATACAATATTGCTCAATAGCCATCAAGTGTAGATCCGTGCAGTATAAGGCTTGAAAGATGAGCAGAGGTCCAGAGATACAAAAAAAGAATGAAAGAGGTCAGGGGAGGTACAAGAGGATTAACGTAGGAGTGTAATAATATTGTAGTAATGAAGAAAAGCTATAGCATAAGGATAACTGAACTAAGTTGGTAAGTAGGTAGCATATTTGAGTACAAAGTTTGGAAAGTATTAGAATAAAACTTATGTGTTGCTGCACGACTAGCTCTTAGCCCAACCAGTGGCCTCACAGAAGACCATGGGATGGATCTGTTTTTCTTGTCTACGTTGAGGGAAAGGGGTATTTCACAAGATGCAGAAGCAAAGATTTCAGAAGCCAATGCTGTGAGTGAATTAGCTTGTAAAAAGCATTTTTATTTTCTTTTAGCTTTCTGCCAGTCTTGGGGCTGGAATTCAGGGCCTGAGCACTGTCCTCGGGTTTTGTCAAGTCTAGCCCTCTGCCACTTGAGCCACAGTGCCACATCTAGATTTTCTATCTATGTGGGATCCTGAATGCTACCCCTTAGGACTTTTGTGGAAAGGTTAGGCCTGTGGCATTTTAAGCACAATTCAACGCTCTGTTTTTTGCTGGTTAATTAGAGGTAAAAATCTTATGGAATTTATTGCATGGCTGATTTGGAACTGGAATCCTCACGTGTCAGCTTATCTTGAGTAGCCAGGAATACAGTACTTTTACAACCTGTATGCTCATACACATCGCTTCTGATGCAAACACTCATTGTTCAATTTACCTAACAAGATGTGAGGAAAGATGATTGACTGAAATTTACTAGATGTGCTTCTAGTGAGTATATATTTCCACTTCCACTCTGAAGCCAGGGAAATGTTTCTGGTACATGTTTCAACTATCTCCCAAAGAGGAAATAATGTGTGAGTACGTTTGCTAGTATTTCAGATAGGAGATGGACTTTGCTGTTTGGAACCTGTTGGGCAGAGTGTATCAGCTGGGCTGTGATAACAGAGATGATGTTTCAGACAGGAATATTTTCATCCCAGACAGAGTTAATCCAGATCCTTGGATATCAGGCCTTGAGTAGATAGAATTACAAGTGTGAGCTGCCACCACCCCCTGGTTCATTTTGGAAACCTTAATTGCTCCTCATTTGTTCCTTTCCTTTTTTGGAAGATTGATCTAAGCTGGCTGATTGTGCATCACAATGAAGTGATTGGCCTCAGGAATTGCAAATATTTGTTTCATCAGCACGGAATGAATGAAGTTGATCTAAACCCAATAGTATTTTCCTTCTGATAAATAGGGAACTTACTTATATCATTTTTCCTTGCCTTTGCTTTCCCAAAGCAAGCAACATGTTTCTTAAAAACTATACTTCATGAGAATATTATAATTAGAAGCTATCTTCTGCACACTTCAGAATAGTCCTTGCATTTATAAACTTATATTACAATATTAGGTAGAAGAATGGTGACTGTTACTTTCATAACTATTTCATATGTTTTACTCTTTAAGGCTCATTAACTCAAGAAGGGATGAAATACATTTAGATAATAGTAGAACATAGCTGCTGCTGATTTGATGTGTGTGCAGATGATACACAGATTTATTAGGATTACTCAAAAGTTTTCTTCAAATTTTCAGTAGTAGACTGCTATGCTAACTGGAAGGTGATAGTAATGATGCTGAAATTCTATGAATCAGCTATGAAGCAGAATTTCAGGGGAGAGTATTTGCTAGGGACTTAATTTCTAAGACGCATATCAAGAATATTGAACTATAACACCAAATGATGGAGGACTCAGCGTCACATTTTGTTTGTTTTATGCAAGTCCTGGGACTTGAACCCAGGGCCTGGGAACTGTCCTGAAATGTTTTTTTTTTTTTTGCTTCAGGCTAGTGTTCTACCACTTGATCCACAGCTCCACTTCCTGATTTTTGGTAATGAACTGTAAATCAGAACATCATGCAATTTGTTTGGGCTGGATTCAAACCTGATTCTGTGTAGATAGGATTCCAAGTGTGAGCGCACAGAGCCTGGCTAGTATCATTCATCATTCAAGTCATGGGACTGCAATTCTGCACCTGGGTCTTGTCACTGAGCTTTTCAGCTCAAGACTACTGCCCTATCCCTTGAGCCATAGGGCCACTTCTGGGTTTCTGGTGGTTAATTGGAGATAAGAGTCACATGGACTTCAGTGCCCAGGCTGACTTTGAACTGCTATCCTTGGATCCCAGCCTCTTGAGTAGATACATTTGCAAGTGTGAGCCACCATACCCGGCTAAATTATTTTTTAAGTTAATTTTTTTTGTTAAGTCAATATATAGTTGGCATACGGTTACATAAGTAATGAACACATTTCTTAAGAAAATTGTTATCCCCTCCCTCATTTTTCTCTGTTTTCCTACCCTCAGCCCCCTCTCCACCCAGATTGTTCAGTTCATTTCCGTTTAGTGTCTTCCAAGTATCACTGTTCAATTGGTTCACCCTTCTTCCTTTGTTTTTTTTTTTTACCATTTAATTATAACCTCTCCATTCCCCAAATCACATAAACGTATGTACAAGACACAGGGTACCCGAATTCAACACAGTGACTACAGAGAATAAAACTAAAGGGAAAAAGAAGAAAAGAGGTAAAAAGCAAAGAAAATGAAAGAACATCATACAGTACCTTAGAAGCAACAACACTGAAAAAACAAAACATAAAACCTTGGGCTGAAAATGTAGCTCGCCTAGCATGTATGAAACCCTGGATTCCATTCCTCAGCACCACATAAACAAAAACTGGAAGTGCCACTGTGACTCAGCTGGTAGATTTCTAACGTTCAGCACAGAGTGTCTCCAAGTGACAAAAATCTGTCACATTTAAGTCAGGCTTCAAAACTTTGCTAGGAACCAGTTACGTGATTTGGAAGAAAGTCCAATTTTCAAAAAATCACTAGCCAGGCGCTGGAGGGTCATAATTGTCATTCTACTAGCCAGGGAGAAGGTGATTCAAAGCCTTTGCAAGCAAAAAAGAGAAAACAAAAAAAAACTGTAAGATTCTTCTCTCCACTTATCCACCCAAAAACTAAGTGGAGTTGTGGCTAAAACTGGTACAGCATTAGCCTTGAGGAAAAAGAACTAAGAGACTTTGCCCAGGTCCAAAGTTCAAGCTCCCCACCAAGAAAGAAAAAAAAGGAGTCCAGATACCTTAGTTTCAAAAGTGTATCTGGATATCTTAGTAGATTTTTCTGATCTTTCCTCATTCATCTCATGGAACCACATAATCTTGATCCTGATCTGACTAAGAGCCTGCATTGTGCTTAATAAATTCATTCCACATATTCCAGTAGAATCTGGACAGCTAACAGCCACTTACCAATGCTTTATTCTACGTTTAGGCCAGTATGTCTTCATACCATCTACACAGTCAGCTATATCATCTTTCCAGAAGTATCATTGAGTGTAGAACACTCAGAACTAAAATAATTGCATAAAGATGTAATAAAACCCCTTGATTCATTAAGAAAATTTCTGTACCACTTAGAGCAAGTACATTAGTGGTATTTACCTCTAGCCTCTTTTTTAAAAAAAATTTATTAACATTGAATTTTACATCATATTTCAAATGTCATGTTTAACCAACAAGTATTCAAGAAGGGAATCGCTATACAATCACTGGCACATAAATTTTAGAATATGGTAAAAATTAAGCTGAGTCTTTGTTGTCATAGATACAGATTAATCTATAATAAAACACATGTCTATAGAGTGTATAGTCTATCCTTGATTTTTATGTCTATGTAGTTATGTTTATATCTCCAAAATTATGTCCAGAACTTTGGGTATCAATCATCGCTCTACTACTGTTTGAAACTAATATCCATATATTAAGGATACCATGTACCTTTTTTTCCTTTGTCTTGACTTATCTCACTCAACAGGATTCACTCTAATTTCATCCACTACCCCAAAAATGCCATTATTATTTTTTCTGTGCAGATCTTCTTTTTATGTATTTATTTTTATTGTAATTTATAGAAGGGTTACATTATATTCACCAGATAGAAGGTGCATTACTTCTCAAACTTTGATACCCCATGTAATGATATGGTCCCCATTTCCCTTCCCCTACCCCCACTCATGTTCATTTCCCCCTTCCCTAAACAATTTCAAATAACCAATTAGGCACATATGAAATATAGCAGAAAACAAGGTGAAATATTGTAACAATATGATATAACCAAGGGATAGCAAAAGAGATAAGAGATCACATAGTTCATTAAGGACAACAATCACTCATTATATGAGTTTTGTTTCTTTATCTTGGAGGTCCTTACATTTAGTGTCATACTATTTGTCACGATGTCTCTAGATTTTGTTCTATTGTAAATCTCTGGTAGCAGAGCCCAAGGTTTCTACTGAATTTGACAAATGAGGGAGACTCTTGGGCTTATGTTCCTTTGAGTTTGGCTTACTTCACTTAATATGATTTTTTTCCTTTTCATCCACTTCCCCGAGAATGCCATTATTTTATCTTGTCGGTTGGCTATGTATCATTCCATTGTGTGTGTGTGTGTGTGTGTGTGTGTGTGTGTGTGTGTGTGTATCACATTTTTTGTAGTAGGGCATCTGGTTGTTTCCATCATCCAGCCTCATTTTCTACAGATATTTTTATAGTCTTTTTTTTATATTCAGGGTAGTGTATAGAGGGGTTACGATTACATTTACAGGTAGTGGACTGCATTACTTCTCACACATTTATTCCACTCCACATGTTTTTGTCCCCAGTTCCCTCTCCCCTCCCCTTCCCAATCATCTTGTTTCCCCCCTTCCCTTTCCTATTTGACATAAACAAATAAACATATATACAATATGCCAGGGAAAAAAATCAGATACAGTAACAATCTGACATTAACCAAAGGGCAAAATAAGAGATGAAAAATAACATAGTAGATTAAGGACAAAAATCACACAAGATTAAGAGCAACGATGACATAAGATATAGCTCTGGTTCCCATATCCTAGAGATCCTTTCATTTAGTCTCATCCTATATGACCTTATATACCTAGGTTTTTGAGTTATTGTAATCCTAGGCTAGGAGAGTCCTAGATGTGAACAAATTATTACAAATGAGGGAAACCATTGAGCTTATGTTTCTTTGGGTCTGGCTTGCTTCACTTAATATGAATTTTTCCAAGTCTTTCCATTTCCTTACAAATGGGGCGATGTCATTCCTTCTGATGGCAGCATAGCATTCCATTGTGTATAAGTACCACATCTTCTTGATTCAGTCATCTACTGAGTGGCATCTGGGTTGGTTTCATATCTTTGCTATGTTAAATAGTGCTGCAATGGGCATCATTGTGCTAGTGGCTTTAGTATGCCCTTTTTTCTGGACAATTGGGTAGGTGCCAAGTAGTGGATTTGCTGGATCATAGGGGAGCTCTATGTTCAGTCTTTTGAGGAACCACCACACTGCTTTCCCTAGTGGTTGAATGAGTTTACACTCACACCAACAGTGTAGGTGTGATCCCCCCTGGTCACTTCCCCACCAGTATCTCTTATTAGATTTTTTGATAATGGCCATTCTGACTGGAGTCAGGTGGAATCTCAAAGTTGTTTTGATTTTCATTTCCCTTAGATAACTACATATATTTTTTGTAGAAAAAAGAATGGAAGCCATCATGCTGGCTCACAACTTAATTTCAGATACTTAGGAGGCTCAGGACTTAGGATCACAGGTCAAAGCCAACCAGGGCCCTACAGTGTGTGAGATCAAACTCTGTGAACATACAATGACTGTAAGAGGAATCTCACTGCCTGGGATTGTAGCCTAATGGTAGAGTGCTCACCTAGAATGCATGAAAACCTAGGTTCTATTCACCGGTACCGCATACTCAGAAAAAAGCTAGAAGTGGCGCTGTGTCTCAAGAGGCAGAGCACTCACCTTGGGCAAGCGAGTAGAAAATGTCTAGGCCCTGAGTCCCAGCCCTAGGACTGTCAAAAAGAAAAAAAAAGAGCAATCTTACTTACGTAACAAGGAATGTACCCTATATATATACAGACTGAAAAATTCATTAAGAAATTAGAAAATATGTATAAAGTGCCTAATTTCTTTTGTGTGTTGGCACTGGGTCTTCAACTGAGTGCTTCAGCTCTATCCCTGACCTTTTCTGCTCAAGGCTAGCACTCTACCAATGCAGCCCCAAATCAACTATCTTCAATTGAGATATAAGCGATGAATATTTCAGGGTGCTTCATGAAAAACATTTTTATAAATTGAAACTTTCAACACAGTTTTATTTTAGTATGAATGTTGAGATGGGAAGAGACAGAAAAAGTGAAATGTTTCCTGATCCCCATAGAGAAGAGACTCAGCAGAACCACTGTGGTCTGCAGGCTTCTTTGTGAGTTTTGTTTGCTTTTTTGATTTTTGTCAATTGTGGGGCTTGAACTCTGGGCCTGGGCACTGTCCCTGAGCTCTTCAGCTCAAGGCTAGTGCTTTAATCTGTGAGCCACAGTGCCACTTCTGGTTTTTCTGGCAGTTAACTGGGTACTTTGGCTGGCTTTAAACTTTGATTCTCAGATCTTAGCCTCCTGAGTAGCTAAGATTATAGGTGTGAGGTACCATCACCAGGCTGCTGCTCTGTTACTATGCAGGTTCTGGATCAAGAACTTCAAGTTCTTACTTCAATTTTTTCTTCTCTTGCCTGAAACTCTGCCATTTGAACGAAGCCCCAGTTCCTGGTCTTTGTTGGCTAATGAGAGATATCATGATTTTCTAATATTCAGAGCAATGATTATAAAACCCAGCATTTTACTTACTTGAATAAATTAAGAGACAGGACCTAGTGAGATGGAAAATAAAATTTTTTTTCAAGTTGCTATCCTGTTCTAATGCATAAGTCTGGCTATTTTGCTTACACACAAATATGTATTTTACCAGTTTCTACTCTATTTTTGCTTAGCTTAAAACCACCACTGCCATTTCATAGATTTTGTTGTTGTTGTTTGCGGTGCTTGAACTCTGTGCCTGGGCTGTTCCTCAGATCTTCAGTTCAATGCCAGTGCTCTACTACTTTTGATTTGGCCAGTTCTGGGCTTGAACTCAGGGACTGAGCACTGTCCTTATATTTTCTCAAGGCTAGGGCTCTACCACTTCAGCCTCAGCACCACTTCCAGCATTTTTCTATGTATGTGGTATTGAGGAATTGAACCCAGGTCTTCGTGCATGCTAGGCAAGCACTCTACCACTAGGCCAAACTCCCAGCACAAAATTATTCATCATTACTATTAGCTATCTTCTTTTTTTATTATTGATTCGTCATGGTGCTTGGACTTTGGGCATGGACACTGTCCCTGAGCTCTTCAGCTCAAGGCTAGCGCTCTTCCTCTACAGCTCCATTTTTGGTTTCTGGTAGTTAATTGGTGATGTAAGTCTCACAAACATATGTGTCCAGGCTGGCTTTGGGCTTTGAACCAAGATCCTCCAATCTCAGCCTCCATAGTAGCTAGAATTACACGCTTCAGCCAGCAGTGCCTGACTGTTTGATGTCTCTGTCTCTGTCTCTCTTTCTCTGTCTGTCTCTGTCTGTCTGCCTGTCTCTCTGTCTGTCTCTCTCTCTGTCTGTCTCTCTCTCTCTGTCTCTCTCTGTCTCTGTCTCTGTCTCTGTCTCTGTCTCTCTCTCTCTCTCTCTCTCTCTCTGTCTCTCTCTCTCTCTATTTTGGTTGTAAGACTTTAATTGTGCACCTGCACAGTGTCCCTGGGCTCTTCAGCTCAAGGCTACAACCTTAAACACCTTGAGCCACAGTGTCACTTCTGGTTTTCTGGTGCTTAAGTGGAAGTAACAGTTTCATGGACTTTAGTGTCTGGCCTGGCTTTGAACTGTGATACTCAGAACCCAACCTTTTGAGATCATTTCCAGCTTTTTTTTTTGGTGTAAGTGGTGTAGAGTAATTGAACACAGGGCTTTGTGCATACTAGGCAAGCAAACTACTACTAGTGTGCACTCCAGCCTTAGATAAGGGCTTTCTTTTTCTTTTTCTTCTTTTCACTCATGGGGCTTGAACTCTGGGCCTGGATGTCTACCTTAAGCTCTTCAGCTCAAGGCAAGAGCTCTACCACTTGAGGCACATTGTCATTTTGAATTTTCTGGATTATTTGGAAATAAGATTCTCACAGATTTTTATGCCTGGGCCGTCTTTGAACCTCGATCCTCCAGGGTAGCTAGGATTACCAGGGTGAGCCACCAGTCACGGGCATTAAATTATTATTTTTTGCATGTCCTATGGCTTCAACTCATGGCCAGAGCACTGTCCTAGGGCTTGCTCAAGGATATCACTTTACTTCAGCCAGCCAACTCCCGGTCCAAATAGGCCACTCTTGAAGTTAGAATTACAGACATCTGCCATAATACTGGCATGTTGTTATCTAAGTATATAATTTTTCTTCTATTTTTGATGGCTTTTCCTTAGTATACATATTTCCTACATATTTTATGGAAAACTTCCTTCCCACTGGGGCCATAAGTTAAGCCTAGTGGAAGCATTCTTGCCGAGCATGAATGAAGACCCAAGTTCAATTCCTCAGCAGAACATAGATAAAAAAAGATAAAAGTGGTGCTGTGGCACACGTGATAGAACTTGTGCCTTAAGAATAAACAAAAACAAAAACAAGGATCGTGCTCAGGTCCTGAGTCTAAGCCCAGTACTGGCAAAAAAAATTCTGCCCAAAGTAGACATTTAAACTTATTGTACTTTTCAAAAAATTTGTTGTTGAAGGTGATATACAAAGAGATTGCTGTTACATATGTAATGAGTACATTTCTTGTAAACACTGTTACCCCCTCCCCCCTTTTCTCTTTCCCTTCCCCCAAAGTCATAAATTTCATTTACAACAAATATATATGTATTTTCATTCCTGAAAAAAAATAGTTTAAAATGTGTTCAAATAAATGATGTAGGTTGATATATTTATCAAAATGGATTACTTGAACTGTAAAATAAACATTCTAAGTAATTTTTCTCATAAAATTGTAGTAATGCTATAAAACTAATAAAAAAGGAATTTTAGTTATTAATTTCTTATGTTTTACCTTTAACATTATTACACTAAGCATACTGTTTATGGTATTAATACAGACAGCATGAAATATGATTATGTAAAATAATTAAATGATTAAAAATAGTAAGGTTGGGGGCCAGTAGTTTGGCTTGGTGGCACACACCCTGGACTGGCAAAAAAGAAGTAGGTTTAGATAAAACAGATTTATTTCCAAATGTGTGGAAAATGGTATGATTTCTTGTTTGGCTAGTCCTGCGGCTTGAACTGAGGGACCAGGAACTGTCCTTGGCCACATTTGTTCAAGGGTGGCACTCTTACACCTGAGCAACAGTGCCCCATCTGCTTTTTCTGTGTATGCAGTGTCGAGGAATTGAATCAAGGTTTTCTTGTATACTAGGCGAGCACTCTACAACTAGGCCACATTCAAAGCCAAAGTAGATTTTTGATGCTATTGTGGAGTTTTAATTTTCTTAAATATTTGTACAAAGCACAATGGATATATAAACAGACTTGAACTCACAGAACAGAGTCCCACATAATATTACAGTTACTCTGGCACTTCTCCCGATTGACAAAACACATTTCCAGGCATCTGCTCTGTCCTTAAGCTTTGGTAGCTGACTTGTCTTTCCATGGAGGCCTGGCCTGGATTCCTGGTGATTCCATGCATTTCATAGTTCCCTGTATATCCAGTAAGGTTGTCTTCTATGGGACCAGACCTGTCTGGTTTTTGGCCCACCCAGGACCTATGTGTCTGAGGTCTCACATTATATGTGGAAAATAAAACAGAGTATAATAAGCACTGAAGAACTGCACACCATAATATTAACAATGAGAGTTTAATAGTTAGCAAAGTAAATACAATGAATACTTGACAAGAATCATGAGAGCAAGATAAAGAGATGTCTTTTTAGGAAGGGGACAGGGAAGCTCTAAGGCCTCCAAGTTGCCTTCAGACAGTAATTCTCCTTCAGAGTCCTCAGAAGGGTCTCCTTCCTCATGAGAAACAGAATGTCCTTCCTGAGTTAAGAGGGGGATGGATTCTGGTTTGTCGAATGGAGATTGAGTCTCTTTTAGTGAGATGGATGGGTCTGGATATTCTGTGAGGATGGATTCATTTTCCTCCAATGAATCCAGTATTGAGAGTACACTTGCTGCTTCCCATGGGGACATTTTCCATGAGCCCAGTGTGTGCCCCTTCAGCTTGCACAATAAGTGGAGTGTTACTCTGACTCAGATGGACTGAATCTGGGTGGAGTGTGAAAGGAAACGGAAGGAAATCTGGCTGCTCTTTTTCTTCCTCCATAGTATCTGCAGGTTCAACTGTGTCACACATGGGGTTCCGAGCAAACGGTATATCCACAGGACTCTAAACCTGTTTGGTAATTTCTACAGAAGGCCCATGCTTTCTGGAGTGCAGTGATGATTCTCAGTCTCCATCAGTCACCAGCTCCATTGGTGGGTTTTTCATCCGGAGTTCAGGATAAGCTCTTCCATGATGACCCAAACCTAAGAATGGAAATAGGTACAGAGTGGACAGAGTGGACTCTGCAAGTTGAAGTGTCACTCAACTTCCATGAGGATCTAATGGAGGAACCTGTAGAACTGGAGTTTGGACTGAACACTGAGGAGGTGTAGGGTCTTTCTAATGAGTGCTTATTCCCGAGTCCTTTCAGAGGACAGACATTACCTGGCTGACACCACCCATAAAGGGCATTTTGCCAAGCTCTGTAGAAGTAAGGGCCAACCAATATCTAGACCACATGGGCTTCCTACTCACAGGCTCTGAGGCACCCACACCAGGACTTCTAATTTTTCTTCTTCTTACTGGTCGCATATTCCTCCAGCTGGTCAAAAAGTTTGTGTTTAGAAGAGCAGGTCCAAAGCTGGCATGTGGAGCCTCATATAGAGGTTGAGTTGTGTCAGGGTGTGGCAGTTCTTGAACTCATAGAAATCACTGGGGTAGAAGTCCATTCACATCGTATAGATGGAACACATGATGCTGTGGGCACATTCGGTACAAGGAAAGTGAGAGCCTTCTCTCTCCAGTCTGAGCCTTTTACCAAACCCCCTTTCTTGCAGGATTCTAATGCTGTGGCTGTCCTGCAGAGATGTGCACTTATGTGCTGGGAGGGGGGTAAGAGACACTCGAGAACAGGATGACTTTTACACCCCACTTCCAGAAGCTTCTGAGAGAGGCCTCTATGCATCTGTCCAAAGTAAACGCACCTTAAATTAACTAAGTAAATGCTCTAAATAAATCAATAAGTGAATGCTCTAAATAAAGAACTAAATGCTCATTCCTCTAATCTTAGCCACCCAGCAGGCTGAGCTCTGAAGATCACAGTGGAAAGCCAGTCTAGTCAGTAAAAGACTAAAGGCACTTGTCTTCAATTAGGCAGCAAAAAGCCAGAACTTGACATATGACTCAAATGGTACAGTGCTAATTTTTGAACACCAAAGGAATGGCATTCAGACCTGGGTTTAGGTTCAAGTGGCAGCACTGGACCACACACCAAAATGTAAATGCTTTCAGGTTCTAACAGGCAAAGCTATCACAATCCCTCCCTGATGGCTCAAAAGTGATTCAGCCCCCAGCTTTTCCTCTGACTCCAGTATTTCACAGGTCTCGCCATTAGTACTGACACCTCATTTCTTACTGGGAAATGGGATTTCCTAGGATGTCACCTAGGTGAGGGCTGCAGTTGGGAGCCACTTACTCATGCCTGAAATCTAACTTCTCAGTAAGCACACTGTTGAGACTACAGTAGCTTGTGAGGGAAATGAAATGGCATGGTGTCCCAGTCATAAGAAAGTAGTTTGTGCACTTGTATCATGCTTAGCTCCCCTGTGAACACCCCAGTGAACCAAACAGGCTCAGAGAGGAGCTAAGTATTCCAAGACTTGGCCAGGAGGGGTGAGCAAACATGGGTTTGGAGGGGGAACACTCACTTTTTCAAGAGAATTTCCAGCAACTACTACATTGTCCTCCACTATTTGAAATTGTGCAGGAAGTTTCCCACATAAAAGAGATCACCTTTCTGGTAGGCAGGGATCAGTTTGTCAGCAGCATCTCCAACAGGCCTTCCTCCAGGATCCATAGGTTACAAGGCTCATTCAGAGTCTGAGCTGACTTACCATCACACTGTATTGGCAAAACAGTGGATCTTTCAAACATAGGAATGGGACCACACTTCACACTGAGGAATTGGAATAGAGTAGATTGGAAATGACACACTCTAATCTCAGTATAGTCACTTGAAAGCACACAAGAAGGTTGTAGTGTGTGGGCAGGATGATGGGTTCAAATAGGTTTCCTCTCAATATACCTCATCTGAGTTGCCCTGGAGTTTCCTGGCTTTCTTCCTAGAGAAATGCCTGATATACTGGAATTTTGGCTTGGCACTGATCCAGCATCTACTTCTTCAAGTGAGACATCCATATCTCTCATGCCTGAGATCCGAGCCTCCTGACCTTTGGCAACAGCACAGCAACATCTTTCTGGTTCCTGAGCCACAGGCCAAGGGAGCTGGCTTGAGCTGGTTGTCACATACAGTGGCTTGGTTACCAGGGTTCCATATTCTGTTCCATTGTGAGGGAGGTAGGGTCACCTTTCAAGGCCCAATGACCAAAGCTCCTTGCTCACAGAAGACCTCCCCAAAGACATACTGGAGGCTGAATCTCCCTTCCCACCTCACATATGGATGTAGTAAACAGCACACCTTTTTGTTCAAATCCCAAGTCATTAACTAGGCGTAAGTGCTAGCCTGGTCTCAGGCTCAAGGAGCCTTTCTTAGGTAAGATCCATACTTAACTGTCACTATTCCCCTTACCCTTCACAAGACATTTTGCTTCACAGTGCCTTCTCAGCTTGCATTTTGCCTCTTGCACATTTTTTTGCTAGTCCTGGGACTTGACCTCAGAGCCTGACCATTGTTCTTAGGCTTTCTTTAGGCTATAGCTGTCCCACCAAGCCACAGCACCACTTCCAGCGTTTTCTATGTATATGGTACTGCAGAATCAAACCGGACTCTTTTTGTGTGGTAGCCAAGCACTCTACAAATAGATGAAACACCCAGGCCATCTTGCACATATTTTTCACTTCAATCTACTAGGACGTTGTTAGGTTTCTGTATCCTAATCTATTTTTCTTCCTGATGAATATCTGTGCTGTCATCTGTAAAAATGCAAGTGGGAAAATCACAGAAGAATTGGTGACATAAAAAAAGTCTTACAGACATAGATAAGTGTTCATTCTTTGTAGGAGAAAGGATATTTTGATATGATGAAGACGACTATTTATAAATACTTATCGGGGTTTAGAGTTTGGCCCAGTGGTAGAGTGCTTGCCTACCATCCATGAAGATCTTGGTTTGAGTCCTTAATATCACACAGATATAAAAATCCATATGGCAATGTGGCTCAAGTGGCAGAGGGCTAGACTTGGGAAAAGCCAAGAGCAGTGCTCAGGCCCTGAGTTCAAGCCCCAGGAATGGCAGAAAAAACAAAAGAAAAGAAAAGAAAAGAAATGTGCTTTTTACAAGTTATTCACTCACAGCATTTGCCTCTGAATTCTTCGCTTCTGCATCTTGTGACTTATCCTTTCCCTCAATGTAGACAAGAAAAACAGATTTTATTACTTGCTATCCTGTTGTCCAATCTTTGGATATCAATTCAAAATACAATATTGCCTGAGATATTGTGTGTGTGCATGTGTGTGTGTATCTGCCAATGTGTGCATGCACACATGTGTACAGGGTTTAGGGCTTACTCATAGGGCCTGTGTGATAACCCTCAGCATCTTTTCCTCAAAGGTATTGGTCTTTCACTTATAGCTTATTATAGCTAATTGGAGTTGAGAGATTCACTCAATTTCTTCCCTGTGCATTGGAACCCAGTGCTGGGGTCTCATATTGTTAATTGTAGCTATAGAGAAGGCTGAGGTCTGGGGATCCTCGTTAGAATCCAGCCCCTGAAAGAAAGTCACTGATAGAAATCTTTATCTTCAGTTAAGCACGAATAAATAAGGCAAAAGTGGAACTGTGGCTCAGTTCCTCTTGTACCAGCCATGAGAAAATTAGTAATTGGCAGCACCTGGTCCCTGAGAGAAATCCTTAGCACTGGTTCAAAAAAAGAAAGAAAATAATGAAAAAAATTAAAACTTGCTGAGGAATCCATAAGGATAAACGTGCCTGTCAATAATCTTGTCATTTCAGATTCCCTCAAGAGCTTATGTCTCTCTATATTTTTTTGAAGTTTTTTAAAGATATTTACATATTTTCTATCTTTCTTAAACAGAGATAGCCATCCACAAAACACAAACACAAACTCTCACACAGTATACCACCCACCCATAAGTGTCTGGCTATGTATATATGTATAGTCATATGTATTGATCTGTCTCTCTATACTAATATATAAATGCATAAACATATGTATTTAGACAAACAGGAAACATACATAGATAGGTCTCAGGCATTTCCAGATTTTGTGCAAGTCTTCTGAGTGCAACTTACCATTGTATTGTTTGTCAAGATAGAGTACCTCTAACTTTTGGCCAGCTTCTTGTCCTTTGATACTTTTTTCTGCCAGTCCTGGGTTTTGAACGCTAGGCCTGGATGCTGTCATTGAGCTTGAGCTTCTTGCATTCAGTAGTTTATTGCAGATAAGAGTCTCATGGAGTTTCTGTCCTGGGCTGGCTTTGAATTGTGATCCTCAGATCTCAAACTCCTGAGTAGCTAGGATGACAGTCTTGAGCTACCAGTACCTGCTTCCTTTGCCTCTTTTACCCTTTTTTTTGGCCCCACCACAGCCATGGTATCTACCTTCCTATGTTCTCTCCACCTGCCCCCAGACAGGGGTCTGACAGATGCTTTCCACCCACTTATTCATGTCCTCCTCTGCATTGGCTGACAGCTAAGACATGCACTCACTTGTCTGGATGCCAAACACAAAGCCATGTGATTGTTTCTCAGTCTGGAACATCCTATCAGATTTATAGCACCACAGAGGGTCAGGTTGATGCTCCTCCAGGGCTTCTTAAATTGTTCTCATATTAATCCTCAACACGATTGTCATCACTTGTCCAGCTAATTCATGGACTATACCAGCATTCCCTACAAACTTAGATCCCAATACCATGAGGACACTCAAGGGTGCATTAGGAGTGTGACCTGCAGGTGGATGTGAGCCTGTCTAACTTGGAAGGGATATCTCCACCACAGGAAATGGAATACAAATTTAGAATCTGCTTTCATGAGGGGACAATCTCTGGCAGATGTTCTTATCAAATGTGGCACTGCCTACTTCCAGCTTAAAACATGGGTTGATGACCCAGCATAACAGAGAATGTATTCACCCCGGCCCAACACATAGGCTGGGACCCTGAACTTTCAGGTAGCATTTGGCTTTGAAGGTCATGAGATCTTAGTCTACAAATGATGAGCCCCCTCCCGTGAGGCATAGCAAACGGAGCCAAAGTGCAACCCAGTTAAGCACCAGATCAAGCTTCCCTTCTACAGTAGGGTATGGTTTGAAAACTGTGCATAGCTTCTGTTTGAAGCCAGTCCAGAAAGGAAAGTCCATGAAACTCTCATTTCCAGTTAACTGCCAAGAAAAAGCCAAAGATAGAGATGAAGCTCAAGAGAGCTAGAGAGCCATCTGAAAAGAATGGTTACACCCTGCAACATCCTCATTATCTGATCTTGAAAACATCTCTGCGTGCATCCCAGCATGCAGCCAGCATTTGGGGGTGACAGTGAAGCCTGCGCCCATTGGCAATCTGCACTGTCTCTGACATCTGTAATGTGAACCTCATTCTGTTGGGTTTGTGAAGCAGTGTCAACCCTGCAGAAGGAACCAACTGTGCCCTAACTCCCACTGTCCCCTGGGGCCCCTAGCATTCCCCCATCTGCACCCCTCCTGTGGCTTCTGATCCTAGGGAGCCGTCCTGCCCTGTCCAACACTCACATGAAGTGCATATTTCTTCTCCTGGGGCAACTTCTCCACAGAGAGTACATGACATGCCCACTCTCCAGGCACGGGGAGATCCTGCCAAAGTAGCAAATCAGTGATAAGGACATAAAGTGATGAATATAATTTTAGATCCTGATGGTAGACAGTCTGCAAAATCCAAGGGAGAATGGAATTGGAGGGGACCAGGGATCAGGATGTGGGCATGGAGCTTCCCTGCCAAGGGGGTGGGGGAAGTCACAGGCTGGGGGATGCACAGGATGATCCATGGGCCCTGTGCAGCTACTGGGTCACCCCCTTCTGCATCTCAGCCTTTGGCTTTGAGCTCTGTGATCGTCAAGATGTGCACAGTCTGTACTCTGGCTGGCAGAAGAAAAGACCCTGGGAAGACAATTGTAGACCCTTTGTGAGTGTAGGAAGGGGTAGGCTGGGCACCCAGTCCAAGAGGAGCTAAAACTGGAGTCGAGGGGTGTGCAAGGAGTGGGTGTGAGGGTTGTGGGCAGTCACAGTCACGGCAGAGGTGGCTCTGTCTGTGGGGTGAGTGCCTCCCTGCAGGCACAGCACTGGAGATATCAGAGATCCACATGAAAAGGAAAAGCTGGAAATGGCACTATGGTTCAAATGGTAGAGCATCAACCTTGAGCAAAAGAGCTCAGGGACAGTACCCAGGACCTGAGTTCAAGCCTCATGACTGTAAAAGAAAAAGAGCCAGGACTATGAGAGGGAACCTGGTACTCTCTTGGTCTAATCAGACACAAGAAGAGGCCGGGATAGGCTGTGGAAAAACACAGAGAACATCTTCCCCCAGCTCATCCTGTCCTGCATGCAGGGACAGCCATGTTACTAGGGCTACGGTGCGATCATCTTCACCCCTGTGCTTCCATCTGAATTGTAGACCTCTGTTCTGGCATGGGGTGTCCTGATGGCTGAGCAGGTGCCCTAACCCTAGATGGAGAGCAGCCACTGACTGTGGTAGCTAAGGAGAGATCTGTTCCATAGCTATCAGGCCACCCAGCATGGGAGCCATAACGACCCCTCACCCAGGTAGAGGCCAATGGTTCTCCAGGTGCTACTAACATTGCCCCACCCCTAGCTCTGGGTACACGTGACATTCCCTCCACAAGGAGCAGGACTAAGTGAAGGATCAGGAAGCTGCCTATGGGCTTCAGATGATGGCCAGGCTGGCACTACAGATGGCCTCAATCTGTCACCACCTTCCCCTGCCTCCATCATTCCTCCATCATGCCTATCTACCTCCCACCCATTAACCTTGGAAACCAGTGAACTGGGCTCTCATCATTCCTCTCATCTCTTCACCCGCCTTGCCATGCGTCCATCCCTCTGTCACTTCCACCCCACACATATCCCACCACCAGCCACCCTGTAGCTTATGAGGATCCCAGAGGAAGCTCTTGGTGAAGGGCTTGTGACCACAAAACAGTTACTATCACCCGCTCCGGCCTGATCCACCACAGAATAAGAACAGCCAAGCAGGCACACACTGCAGCAGAGTTGCTCTGCTGCCACTCTGATTTCTTCATGGCCAGGACTTGGCTCTCCTCAGCCTCTCAGCTCAGTAACCAGAACATTGTGCTTTCACAGAGCCATGGCTTCCAGTCTCCATGGACACAATGACATCAAGGTGATGCCAACTTCCCCATCTCTATATACTTCTAACTATGGGATGGGAGCTGAGGTTCTCTTCTGTGACTCCATCCGCTAAGAGGCTCATGCAGATTTCTATCCTTTGCTCATCATGGTGACTCTTTGGTTAACAAGTCACTGCTGGGCTTCCAGTTCACCACATATAGAACCCATACTCCAGCACTTTTTTTAGAAGGACTGATGACTTTTAAATATTCTCTAGTTTTAAATTTCTAGTTCCTTCTCTCTTTCATTTATATATTTCCCTTCCTCACATACTTCTCTTTTTTTACCTTCCTTCTTTCATTCCTGGCCTTGAACTCAAAACCAGGAGCTTATTCTTAGCTTTTCTTTGCTCAAGGTAGCACTCTAGCTCTTGAGCCACAGCTCTACTTCAATCTTTGTTCTTGCTCTAAACTGGGAGTATGAGTCTCATGCATTTTTCCCTTTGCTGGGTTGGTTTTAAACCACAATACTAAGATCAGGATCCTGAATATGCCTCGGATTACAGGTATTATCTAATCAAAACAAATTCCTGATTTCTTTTTTAGACATAATTAGTTCTTTCAGGTGAGCCACCAGCCACTCATGCAAGAGCATTGCAGGATCCCAGCATTCATCTTGTCTCCAGTCTTATTCCATCCATCTCACAATGGTCATCTAAAACACCTGCTGCATGCCTGAAGTCGCAAGGAACGTTCTCAACGCCATGAGAAGGCCCCTTAAGCTCTGCCTCAGACATGCCCAGCCCCCATCCCACTTCCACATGAGCATTTGTTTAGGAGAAATTTCCTGAGTACATCATCATCTTTTCCTCACCATTCAAATTTCATCTTTGGAGTCATTTCTCCCAGACAAAAGGAACATGATCCATGGTTTGATAGCAGCTCCAGCTTCATAGTCCCAGCCACCAACACCCCCCCATTACACTGCCAGACACCTGAATTCAAGAACAATGTTTTCACTACCACTGACTCTTATCAAATGTTTTAACTTATACAGTGCATTAAAACAATTTTACTAAATGGAATAAACACATGGCATCAAGCTTCAGAATCTTTGCACCTGAACTTTTAGTGAATCACAGACACACCAGCATTTCTGTAGCCAACAGAAATCTTAGCTTTGAGATTTCACCATTCCTGGTATCCAAGTTTGGATGTGCTAACACTGCCCTTAATGAGGCACTTCTATCACACAATCCCACAACAATCAATGTCATTTGACATTCACTGGTAGGTGGTGCTAGGAAAAAGACTGATGTGCCAACTCCATGCTGGCTTGACCTATGCCATCTTCAAACCTGGAGCAAGTGAGGCTCCTCTCTCCATGACATCTTTTGTGTACTACCCCAGGAGGACCTTTACCTTGAGACAAAATTATGAAGACTATCTCTACCAGCAAAGATTCCAGTGAGATGTGCCTACATGGATAAAGCTAAAATCTCACTAAAGTGAGGTTGTTGGCAGTGCTGGGGCCTGAACTCAGGGCCTGGGCACTAAGCATTTGTACTCAAGACTAGCCCTTTACCACTTGAGCACAAACTCCATTCCCAGCTGTTTTTATTTTTGGTAGTAAGAATCTATCAGACTTTCCTGTTCTAGGTGACTTGGAACTTCCATACTCAGATCTCAGCCTCCTGACCAGCCTGGATTAAAAGTGTGGATCAGCCATGCCCCACACCTGAGGACTTCTGCCAGTAAACTTTTTCCAAAAATTGGAAGAGGAAGATGAGGGAGGGTTGGGCTCATCCTGCCCTGCATATGAAGGAGAGCATCAGCGCCTGAACTTCATTCCCTGTTGTAGGCTGCTGGAGAAAAGGAAGCAAATAGGCACAGGCTGGCAGCAGATGCCACAGAACAACTTGTGACCAAGACTCCCAGAGCAGACCTCAGAATCGATGACAGAGTTGGATCTACCCAGTAACAGAGGCAGTGGTGACACCTGAAACTGCGCGTTTGAGCCTTTGCTGCTAGTAAACAGGGCCACCTATGTCTCAATGAGAAAGGTGAGATTTTGGTGGAGAAGGTGAGATTAAACATTATGTATCATGCAAGAAGACAGACTATAAGGGGTCTTTTATTATTCCAAGTGAAATTTTGAATTTCCTCTTCTGTTTCTTTAAACAATGACATTGGGATATTGATTGAAGATTGCCATTTTTACAATATTACTTCTTCCAAACCAGGAGCATAGGTTTTTGCATTTCCTCAGTTCTGCGACAATTTCCTTCTCCACGTTTTATAGTTCCATCAAAAAGGTGCTTTACATTCTAAGTTAATTCCTAGGTATTTTATTTGCTTTGATAGCAAAATGAGTTGCTATCCTGATTCTTGCCTCATTCCTCTCGTTTGTTGGCATATAAGAAGGCAGTTGACATTGAGGGTTAATTTTATACCCTGCTACCTTACCAAAGTTTTATATCAGCTTAAGCAGCTTCGGAGTAGAGTTTATAGGGTTCTTTAAATACAGAATCATGTCATCTGTAAGGAGAGAAAGTTTCAGTTCCTCTTTCCCTTTTCCTCCTCACTCCAGTTAGAATGGCCAAGATCCAGAAATCTAATAACGTATGCTGGAGGGGATGTGGCCAGGAGGGATCACTACTACACTGTGGTGGGATTGCAAACTCGTTCAACCACTATGGAAATCACTATGGCAGTATCCCAAAAAGACTAAACATAGAGCTCCCCTGTGATCCAGCAATTTCACTACTTGCCAATCGGCCAGATAGGACATACTAAATTCACTAGAACAATAACATTTATCACAGCACTATTTACTATAGCAAAGGTATGGAACCAACCCAGATGCCCGTCAGTTGATGAGTAGATCAAATATGGTATTTTTACACAATGGAATTCTGTGCTTCTGTCAGAAAGAATGACATAGATGAATTTGTAAGGAAATAGAAACACTGTAAAGTTTAGAAATTAGTTTCTGTCTCCTTCCCTCTCTCCTTCTCTATCTCTGTAAAATTTAGAAGTTCCTGTTTGTCTCTCTTTCTCTCTCTTTTCTCTCTTTCCCTCTCTCTTTCTCTCTCTTTCTCTCTCTCTCTCTCTCTCTCTCTCTCTCTCTCTCTCTCTCTTTCTCTCTCTCTCTCTCTCTCTCTCTCTCTCTCTCTCTCTCTCTCTCTCTCTCTCTCTCTCTCTGTCTCTCTCTCTGTCTCTCTCCAATCCTTAGGCTTGAACTCAGGGCCTGAGCTACTTTTGCTCAAGGTTAGCAGTCTACCATTTGAACCACAGTGCTGCTTCTGGCTTGCTCTTTTCACGTAGTATTGAGGAATCTAACCCAGGCCTTCATCCTTGATAGGTTAGCACTCTACCACTAAGCCACACAGTCAGCTTTTAGAGGTTTCTGACAAAGGTTTTCCTACATGCTATTATTTCTTCTGTGAGTGCTCTCAATGCTTGCTGAAGGTTGACTTTGTTTAGAAGACTTACCGTAATGCTCCCATATACAGAGATTCTATATATAGCTAAATGTTTTTCATTACTCAGAATTTCCCTATTGTGTATGTTCTGAAATGTACTGAAGACTGACTTCTGATTAAAAGTCATTGCACATTTGTTGTATTCATTAGTTTTCTTTTCTTCTATGGGAATCAGGTTTGTGATGAACACAGAAGTATGCCTTCCAGGTCAAACACTTTCCACATTTGTAATATTCATAAGGTTTTTCTCTCCTATGTGCATTTTGTACTTAGTCATGCGTTCATGATGGATTTTTCATATTCTTATATTCATACGATTTTTATCCTGTGTCTGTGTGGTATCATGCAAACTCAACTATGAGTTCTTCAAAAAAATTTCCCTTTCATTTTATTCATAGGATTCTATCCTGTGGGTGTTTAGTGATAAATCTTGACTTGTGCCTTCTGGGGAAAAGACTGAACATTTGCTACATTCATTAAGGGTTTTATCTTGTGTTGGTTCTGTGACACAAGCTGAGTTTTCTTCCACAGACTAAAAAGTCTTTCCTATTTATTACATTGCTAAGGCTTCTCATATGTGTGAACTCTCTTACGCTTCCTGAAGGGTGAATACTGCACGAAAGACTTTCAACTTTGGTTATATTCCTAAGGTTTCCAATATGTGTGAATTCTGTTATGCCTCCTGTAATGTGACTTCCATCTGAAGGTCTTACCACATTTGATGCACTCGTACAGTTTCTCTCCTGTGTGTGTTCTCTGATGCAATTTGAGGGAAGACTTCCATTTGAAAGACATTCCACATCGGTTACATTCATAAGGTTTTTCTCCTGTTTGAATTGTCTTATGCATGTTGAGGTTTGGCTTCTGTGTGAAGGACTTTCCACATATGTTACACTCATAAGGTGTTTCTCCTGAGTATATTCTCTGATGAACATGGAGTTTTACCTTCCATTTGAAAGAATTTCCGCATTCACTACATGCATACGTTTTCTCTCCTGTGTGTGTTCTATTATGCCCATCAAGATATGACTTCCACTTGAAGGTCTTTCCACATTTGTTGCACACATAAGGTTTCTCTCCTGTGTGTGTTCTTTGATGCAATTTGAGGGAAGATTTCTGTCTGAAAGACTTTACACATTGGTTACATTCATAAGGTTTCACTCCTGTGTGTATTCTCTGATGAACACGAAGTTTTCCCTTCCCTTGGAAAGACTTTCCACATTCATTACACTTATAAGATTTCTCTCCTGTGTGTGTTATTTGATGAACTCGAAGGTGTATCTTCTGGGTGAAAAACTTTTCACATTTGTTACATTCATAAGGTTTCTCTTCTGTGTGTCTTCTCTGGTGCAAAGTGAGGTATGATTTCAGTCTAAAAGTCTTCCCACATTTATCCCATTCATAAGATTTCTCTTCTGTGTGAGATCTCTGATGTGTGCTGAGAGCTGAATTCTGGGCAGAAATTTTAATACGTTCCTCATATTCATAAGGTTTGTCTTCTCTTGGAGATCGAGGTTGGAGCGTCAGGTCTGACTTCTCAGAAATTAATTTTCACACTTGATGTACGCATCACATATCTCAGGATATTTGCTCTGAGGTATTGTAAGGCGTATTTCATTACTGAAAGATTTCTCACATTCACTACATGTATGAGGAGTCTCTCCTGTGTACATTTTTGGATGTGTAGTGATGGTCGGTGTTAAGTACAATATTTTTCATCACACAGTACATTTAGCAGTTTTCCTCCCTCCCTGAAGAATTTTTTGCGCAGGGAGAACAGAATTATGATACTGCAGATCTTTTGGACTGTCACAATCATGAATAAAATGCTCTGAATATCCGATGGATTTTTTAAGAACAGGAGACATACGAGATCTATATGCAGCATGCATCTCATCAGGCTTAGGAGACAGAAGCATGTTCTGACACTTAATGAACTCCTCAGTCCTCACCCCTAAGTTGTTACCGTTATTCCTAATCAGCTCTGAATTATGTGTAGAGCTCAAATTTAAAGTTGTTGCTAATCTCACGTTTTCCTCCACTTCGATACTACTTGCAACTGGTACTTCACAAAGACATTCATGTGGACTTTCCTGGCAGGTCTTGAACACATTTTCCATTACCTGGACATCTAAAATGAGTCATAGAAAAAAAGACACAAACATACATGAAATACAAATATTCCTTACTGTAAAGGTAATGACTTTACTTTCCCATCCTAAGTGTTAGATATTTTAAAATATAAAAGTGGAAATTGATTTGTGAGAAATATATGCTTTTCTCCCTAACATATTAAGAAAATGATATTTTACAATGACCAATAATGTTTTTCTGTGTTTTAGTTCTCTTTTTATATCACAGGAAATATTTGTCGCGACTCCCTCGGCCGGCAAGGAAGGACACGACAAAGATAACTTCTTCTCGAGCAGCAGTTTATTCAGCAAGCTAGTACAGCCATGCTGGGTCGACCCCAACTTCCTCAAACATAGACCTTAAATAGGCTTATTAACCAGTCACAATTATTTCCTTAACACTAACATCCAATCAACTACAAGCATGTCTCCAGCACACTCCGGACACACAGCAATATGGCTACATGCATACTTCCGATCACACATTAAAGGCATGAACAATCAAATCTCTTCCTGGACACTTTTAGATAAACAACTCAGAAAAACAACCACGGAGGCGGATGTCAGCGCCATCTTGTAATGGCGATTGCAATGGCTCTCTACATCTCCCCCTTTTTTCTTTTGGCCAAAATAAAACAAAAGCAGAGTGGAAATCCGGAGGCCGGCCGAACCTTCGGACGTCCCTCTTGCTCTTAAGAAGGTAAGGGATCATGCCTGTCTTAGGTTGGAGAGATGCCTCTTGGTTCTTACCCGTCATCAACATCCGATGCTTAAGTATCGGAGTCTGTCTTAGGTTGATACCAAGATCAATCTCTACACTTACCCGTCCTTGACTACTGATCCAGCATACCCAGCCAAACCTGGGGGGAGAGATTCGATTCCAGAGCAATAAGAGCTTGTTTCACAATATACTTATCACGTCTCCTCTGTGCCTGAAGTTGTCTATACATGATTACAACAAACCAACAAAATAAAACAAAACTCACACATAATATTACAATTAAAGACACAAATCCAGCCCACTCTTTGATCCAATTAAAGGAGTTGGAAATCCAATTTACAAAATCTTCAACTGTAGCAATATTAACACGGGTAGAATTTACAATCATAATTTCATAGCGAAGTTGAGTGGTTAAATTCTCAAAATCCTTGGACCAAGATTCTCTCAACATATTTCCTAATTGTCTGGACAAATTCGCTGCTCGAGAATAATTATAATAGGGTAAAGAAGTAATACACAACCCAGTGCCTATACCCACACAAGACAATTGAGCATAGGAAAACATCAAATCCACTTGTTCCTGAAGTAAGTCCACTCTTTGATTCAATAACATGACACCATGTGCCAAATGCTGGTTAATCTGTAAGTGCGTGTCCATAGTTTGAGATACCGCCTCGGACAGGGTATTCACGGTAGTTGCGGTCTGAACTGTGGTGACTAACGCGGCGGCGCTGGCTGCGGCGGTGGCGAGTAATGAAGAAACCAGGACCACCAAAGCAGTGATTCCAAGATCACGACGAGGTCTCTTCAACAGCACAATTAAATCCTTCTCAGACACTTCTACAGGAACAGGAATAAATGTTGGCAAACGCATAACTACAACAGAATTAAACTCACTAGCATTCCAACACTGACTTAAAAAGCAGGGACAACTAGAACAATTCAATAAAGAATTATTTCCAATACAATTACTTTCAAAAACTAAAAACATAAAGGGGGGCCAAACACACACAGGACTAGCTTTATACTTAGTCTTAAATTTACAATTATCTTCCAAAGTAACATTTAAGCTTTCTCCTACTAGGGCAGCTCCTTTCTTTATAACCGAATTACTCACTGTAACGGAGCAGTTACAGTACCAAATTTCTCCCTCTTGAATAAATCCCAAAGCATTTGCTGTGGTACAGGCAAATTGTCCACATAACAGCCAAGTATTAAAAGGATTTTCAGCATCTTCCCGAGTACCTTGAAAATTAAATTTAGACTCATGAATAAAAGTAGTATTTCCAGCAGTATGAATTTTAGGAGAAAAGGTAAATCCATATCCTATCGAGCAATATCGCGGGCTTTGACACCCTGTCCATTCCCAGGGCCAATTCAATGGACTAACACATTTCTGATACACTAAGGGAGGAGGAGGGTTCCAAGCTTTATAAGAAAATATAGGGATTCTAGCACTAAATCCTACCACTACAGTTTTGGTCACATTCCCATTCTTAACACTAGGATATTCTGTACTATTAAACTTTCCTACCTTATGCTCTTGTAAGTATAAACAAATATCACTATAAAATTGATTCAGGGTGAAACACAAGGATGAAGATAACATTACAGATAACGAATAATTTCCTTTCTCATAACTATAAGGTAAAAATGGCAATTTCAAGGACCTACTACTGGTAAAAAGGTATGGAAACACTCTGGAGGTATTAGTCACAGGCATTGGAAGTGGGAAGGTCTTCATTACTGCCCATAGTAGGCGAGGCTCCACCAGCGGACAAAGTAGTATTATCAGTAATATCTTCTTTGCGGCCATCTTCTTGCGCTTTTCTCACCAGGCGTTCCGGCACCCAAATGGGATCTTGTGAATTCTGTGGAAACACACAAACAGCTCCTCGTGCCCAGGAGAGCACGGGGTCTGGCCCATTCCATTGGCCTGTTAATATATCTTTCCATTTTACCATTCCTTTATATAGTCCCACAATTGGAAAAGTATGCCGCTCCGCAGCGGAGTGGCCTTGAGTGTCCAAATTTAAAAAATTTATGGTAAAAAGGGCTAAGGAAATTCTTTCTTTTGGTGTCCTATTCTGCCCAATTCCCTCTTTTTGTTTTTGTAAATAAATTTTTAAGGTGCGATGAGGACGTTCCACAATGCCTTGCCCTTGAGGATTATATGGTAATCCATGAGAAATTTGTACTCCCATGGTTTGGCAGAAGGCAAGAAATTGTTTACTAGTATAGGCAGGGCCATTATCAGTTTTTAATAAGTAGGGCATTACCCAGGAAGCCCAGGCTTCCAAGTAATGAGTAATTACATGATGAGCTGTTTCTCCACCCAAAGGGGTAGTATGAATAATTCCAGAACATGTATCAGTTGATACGTGTAAATATTTTAACTTTCCAAATTCCATAACATGGGTAACATCCATTTGCCAAATTTTTAGTGGAAGTAAACCACGGGGATTAACACCTAATGGCACAACTGGAAGATGGGTAACACATTTTGGGCAATTTAAAATAATTTGTCTGGCTGTCTGTCGAGACAGCTTAAATTGAGATTGTAAGGTGCAAGCATTAACATGAAATTGATGATAAAATTCTTGTGCCTGCATTTCTGGGGTAAGAGTAACAAAGGCCATTTGCATACGTGTACATTTATCCACTACATCATTGCCCAAACTTAAGGGCCCAGGTAAACCAGTATGAGCACGAATATGCAATGGAAAAAAGGGGGCTCTACGAGCGCAAATTAATTCCTGCAACTGAATAAACAAATTACATACAGTGCTATTTTTATTTATGGGTCCTGCAGCTTCTAAGAACTTCAAAGCATTAACTACAAATGCAGAATCAGAAATAAGATTAAAAGGAAAATGACAATTTTTAAAAACAGAAATTACAACCTGCAATTCTATTCTCTGTGCTGATCCAGGCTGAAACTGGCATAAAACTGGCTCTTGGCCTTCAACCAAATATGCTCCCATTCCATTCTTGGAACCATCCGTAAAAATATTGATGGCTCCAGGTATAGGTTGTCTGGCAGTAATAGTTGGGAAAATAATAGGGTGTTCCTTAAAAAACTGCAAAATTGGACTTTTTGGATAATGATTATCATTTTTTCCTGTAAATGAACAAATTAAAACAGCCCACTCAGTAAAGGTGGAGCTTAAAACTTGTATTTGCTGACTGTTATATGGAATTATAAGAAAATTGGGCTGAGTGCCAAAATGCTGCATGCTAAATTTTATTCCCAAAATAGCTAGATTGGCAACGGCAGTGGGATAATACTCGATAGATTTTGCAGGAGATATTTTCGGATGAATCCATGCTAAGGGACCATCCTGCCACAACACCCCTGTAGGCTGTTGAGATGAGGCCAAAATAACTAAAGAAATTTCTTTTCCCAATTCTATTCTTTTTTGAAAGGCCAGTTGTAACTTTTCTTCTAAAGTTTCTAAAACTTTTCTTGCTGCAGGGGTTAATTCCCTAGGCGAATCCAAACCTGATGGGCCTTGCAATAACTCATACAAAGGTTGCAACTCCTGATTACTCATAGGCAGGGAGGTTCGAATCCAATTTATATCTCCCAAAAGTTTTTGGAAATCATTCAAGGTCTTTAAATTGTCTTTTCGCAACTGCCAATTTAATGGAATAATTTTTTGGGCTGTTATTCTACTTCCCAAATAATGTACAATATTGTTCTTCTGTACCTTTTCTGGGGCTATAAATAATCCTTTATTTTCCAGACACTTTATTAATAAAATAAAAGCCTCGTTCAATACCCTTTGATCTTTGGAAGTCAACAAAATATCATCCATATAGTGTAAACACCGTACTGATGAAAACTTTTCCCGCACAGGAATTAAAGCTGCATGTACATACAATTGACACAAAGTGGGGCTATTGGCCATTCCCTGAGGTAACACAACCCATTCAAATCGCTTATCAGGGCTCTCTTGATTAATGGAGGGCAGGGTAAATGCAAACCTACAAGTATCTTTATTATTTAAAGGAATAGAAAAAAAGCAATTTTTTATATCCAGAACAATTATGGGCCATTCTTGAGGCAAAGTAGAAAGTAAAGGCAGTCCTCGCTGAACAGGCCCCATGATTTGCATTTGACTATTAATTGCTCGCAAATCATGTAATAGTCGCCATTTCCCAGATTTCTTTTTAATAACAAATATAGGAGTATTCCAAGGCGACACTGAGGGGCGTACATGTCCTAATTTTAACTGTTCTTTTACTAAATTATGGGCAGCTGCCAATTTCTCGGGCGGGAGGGGCTACTGAGGAACCCAAACAGGCTCCTTGAAAAACTGGGCATTCCTCCAAGTTCCTCCCTTTTCGACCTTGATTGAGGCAATGGCCCTGGGTCTGCGGGAAACTCTTCAAGGTCAGACTCCGCCAAGTCTCCGTCTCTTGGCAGTGGTGGATAGATAGAGGTTATATGCCTTTCACTTTTCACACTACTCTGCCTGGATGCCGTTCTTTCTTCTTTAAATTCCTCCAGAGCTATTTTTCCTTCCACTAGAGCGCCGGAGCAGCGCTCATCGGCCAGACAACTCCTGACTAACCTCCATATAGGTTTCACTCCAGGCCCCAGTCTACTCTTCTCGTCAGCGCTATCTAAATCGTTTCCTAATTTATCCCAAGCTGGCAAGGATAGATTTCCTGAGACTGAAAACCAAGGAGCTACCTCCTCCACATTTGACAAGAACAGTCTCAAAGTACTTTGTTTCACTTTTAAATTCTTAGCACGCAATAATGCGTCCAAGGCTATAACTAATTGAGATGACTCTGAGGCTCCCATCTTAAAACTGGAGCTTCTCCCCGCTCTTTCTTTATCTACAGAAAAGAGCAGAAGTAATTGGTCCCCTTACCTGGGACTTTAATTGGTTTCCCTTACCTGGGAAACTTACCGGTGCACCACCTGGAGTTCTGAAGTCTGCTGGAAATGAAGGTCTTGGCGTACGGGCGTCCCCGTACGGGCCACCAGCTGTCGCGACTCCCTCGGCCGGCAAGGAAGGACACGACAAAGATAACTTCTTCTCGAGCAGCAGTTTATTCAGCAAGCTAGTACAGCCATGCTGGGTCGACCCCAACTTCCTCAAACATAGACCTTAAATAGGCTTATTAACCAATCACAATTATTTCCTTAACACTAACATCCAATCAACTACAAGCATGTCTCCAGCACACTCCGGACACACAGCAATATGGCTACATGCATACTTCCGATCACACATTAAAGGCATGAACAGTCAAATCTCTTCCTGGACACTTTTAGATAAACAACTCAGAAAAACAACCACGGAGGCGGATGTCAGCGCCATCTTGTAATGGCGATTGCAATGGCTCTCTACAAATATTTATTGAAATTACCCAACTATGTATTGCTACAGTTTTAAGCTGAGT
The DNA here is from genome assembly GCA_024803745.1 of Megascapheus bottae. Taxonomy (NCBI): domain Eukaryota; kingdom Metazoa; phylum Chordata; class Mammalia; order Rodentia; family Geomyidae; genus Megascapheus; species Megascapheus bottae. Next base: position 497,915 of record JANJXV010000547.1, on the reverse strand, counting down.
ACTACCTATACTATACCTGCAGCTGTTTTTTTTTCAAATACTGTTTTGTTTATACATTGAGGAATGGCTGCCTTTCTTTTATTTTTGAGAAATAATCTAAATATTGTGCTGTTTTGCATCTTTTTAAAACTTTCTTTTCTTTTCTTTTCTTTTTTTTTGTAGTTCATAGGCCTCGGCCCTGTCCCTGAACACTTCAGCAGAAGACTATAACCCCTACACTTGAGCTACAGCCCCACTTTCTGTTTTCTAGAGTTAACTACAGATAAGAGTCTCAGGTCCTGAGTAGCAGATAGGATTACCTTACCCAGTTTCAATGCTGTTTGCTTATTAACCATTAAGTGAGGAACACGAATTTTTTCTAGATTCAGCGGCCACAAGTTTTGTTTATATGTATGTTTTCCTTTGATCCAAGCAAGAACGATTCTTGAGAGTAAGGACTTACACCTATATCCCTTCAGTTACAACTTGTCACTAAAGTCTCAATTTAGGTATTTGTGGGAATTTTGAAATTTGTTTCTTTCCATTTGAAGTCTTATAAAAATTCCTTTTCTAACACTCCTGTCCCTCAGAACCATGGAAGACCAGAAAAATCCCCAGCTCATTGTCTAGTTAATTTTCTTATGTTGATTGAAACTTTGTTGTTTTTTTTCCTTCCATTCCTGGGTTTGAACTTAGGACCTAACCACTGTCCTTGGGTTTTCTCAAGACTAGAACCCTACCAATGAAGTCATTACTTCTGGCTTTTTCTATGTATGTGGTAATAAGGAATCAAACCTGTGTCTTTGTGCATGCTAGGCAAGCACTCTACCACTAGGCTCAATTTCTGGTGGAAAGGTCTGGGTCTGAATACCAGTCTCTTCCTACCAGCAAAAAGATATTATCCTTATCAGAGAATAATGCCCTGACTTATTCCTTGTTTGCTCAATCATTTATAGACTTAGTTTTAAAGAAATTAAATATCATTTTTTCTTTCTTTCTTTCTTTCTTTCTTTCTTTCTTTCTTTCTTTCTTTCTTTCTTTCTTTCTTTCTTGTTTTGCAGTCATGGGACTTGAATTCTAGACCTGGCTGTCGATCCTGAGCTCTTCAGCTCAAGGATACTGCCCTATGTCTTTAGCCTCAACCCCACTTCTCATTTTCTATTGGTTCATTGGAGAAAAGAGTCTAAGGTGTTTTTGTGATAGGTCAGTCTTTGAACCTTGATCTTCAGATCTCAGCCTCCTAAGTAGCTAGGATTACAGGCATGAGCCACGGGCTCATGGCTTTCTCATTTTATTTTGTTTCACAGTGATTTCTACAGAGAAATCTAACTTTAACTCTACTGCCACATAGAATTCATCTTATCATCCTATGATTCTTGGTGCCGGGGGTTTGGGCTAGCATGCACAAAGACCTGGTTCAGTTCCTTGGTACTACATACAAAGAAAAAGCCAGAAGTGGTGCTATGACTCAAGAAGTAGAGAGCTAGCCTTGAGAAAACCCAAGGACCATGCTCAGGCCTTGAGACCAAGCATAGGATTGGGAAAAGAAAATGATTCTTGATTCATTCACAAAGAATTCCATAGGTTCCACACAGGATTTAGGGTAACTAAGAATATTATTGCTCAGTACATCACAACATGAACTTACCAATGGGGCTCAGGCTCCAACATCAATATGAAGATGCATTCACTCACCTGTGATATTCTTGTCAGAGGAATTTCCTATCCAGAGTTCTGCACAGTGCTCTAGCTTGTCAATTAATATAGGTTTGGGAACACAGGGCCCTGTAAATAAGAAACAGTAGAGAATCATTGCTTATGCTGTGTCATCATTGCTTTAAGTTCGCAGACATCCTACTCACAAGTTATCTATTAAATCTTTTTTCTCATTTCTCACTGGCTCCATGGTTGACTTTTCCCCAGCTCTGGATTCATTTTCTAGGGCATAAACTTAGCTGTCTTGCTCAAGGCTAGAAAAATACCAGTTTGAGTCCCAGCTCCACTTACACGCATAGGTCTTCATGCATGCTAGGCAAGCACTCAACCACAAAGTCAAACTCTTGACACTGCACTAGCATTTTTGAGGGGTTACTTGGAGTTATAGAGTTTCATGGCAATTTTTATGCCATTGCTGGCTTCAAATTAGAATTCTTAGATTTCTTCCTCCTGAATATTTTAAGATTACAGGCATGAAACATTGCACCTAGTGCCAGGTTTCCATTATAAACTCACTGTTTAGTGATTTGTAGATCCTATTTCCAATAATGATATATGTTCTATTCTGGATGGTTTATCCACTTACAATTACTGTGTAAGTTTGGAATGTCGTCTCCATTAGAGGAAACATAATTTAGAACTGTTGTCAAAGTATCCTGAAGGTATCCTGAAGAATGAGTACAAAATTACCTTAGGTTTTCTTTAGAAATTAATGATACTTCTCAGGGCCTGGAATCTTTCATTTAAATAGTATTGAAAGTTTGATAAACATTCACGTATCTGCAAAATAACAAGTCACTTGGCCTTGCAAATTAATTTGACTTTTGCTCACCTAAGGACACCAGGTTGCTCTAGGTCTCCAGCATTACATCTCTGTACAGGGTCCTCTGAGCATTGTCCAGATGCTGCCACTCCTCCCAGCTGAAATCCACAGCTACATCATCAAATGACACCAGCTTCTGGAATGGCACATTTTCATCAAGTAATTAGCACTGAGTTATAAACACACCATGTCTGGAATTTTATTCTTTTTTTGTTGGAATTGTATTCCTTTACTTAAATGTTTAGACTTACATGAAATATTGACCTGAAAAGCTTAGGGATGGTGCCTAGGCCCAGAGTTCAAGTCCCAAGACCCACAAAAAAATAACAAGGCAAGCCAGGTTTTGGTGGCTCACGCCTGTCATCCTAGCTACTCAGGAGACTGAGATCTGAGGACCATGGTTCAAAGCCAGCCTGGTACAAAATTCCATGACACTCCTTTCCAATTACCCACCATAAAATGTTTAATGGCTTGTGGCATATCATGGTAGAGCAATTGTGGTATCGACAAAAATAAGTTGGGGGAGTAGATTTAGGTTATAAATGGAATTATTCCATTGAAAAGGAACTACATTATATGATGACATATGCTGGTACTCTGAGAATATTGCAAAATCTTAGGGTATCAAGTAATAATACTGTGAAGTACACCCAGAATGTTAATGTTCTATGTCTGGCATAATAATCACTTGGGGAAGAAATTTTTTTTCTTTTTTTTGGCTGGGGGATTTGTAAGGCTTGAACTCTGGGCCTGGGCACTGTTCCTGAGCTCTTCAACTCAAGGCTATCACCCTACCGATGAAGCCACAGTGCCATTTCCCATATTCTAGTGGTTAACTGTAGATGAGAGTCTCATAGACTTTCTAATGTGCAGGCTGGCTGAACCAAATCTTTAGATATCAGCCTGATATCTGAGTAGCTAGGATTACAGGTAGAAGTCACTGCACCTGGCAAGAAATTTATTTCTTGCTGTTTTATACTACAAATTTACTATATGTTTTACTTTTTCAAAAAGACTGAGGATGACCTTTGTTCTGTATATAATGGGAAGAGGGGTAGTGCCGGGGCCAGCCGGCAGCAAACCAGGGTTCGCGGATTGGGATTCCTGAAATAGGGGCAAGGACTAGGAAAAAATAGAAGAGAGACAAACAGATGGAGTTCGGGAGGACTACAGCCCAAGTCAGCAGTCCAAGAAGACTGTGAGCTCCAGACTGCCGCCTAAGAGACTCCCTCGTTTATTTTAAGTTCCGATCTTAAATACTCTTCTTAAAACTAGGGAGTTGCCAGAGGCTACATTCATACAAAATAGTAAACAAATCACATATAGGATAAATGAGAAAGGATTAACATTGCTTAAAGTCATCATGATAAGAACTGATTGACATTGCTTAAAGTCATCATGATAAGAACTGATTGACATTGCTTAAAGTCATCATGATAAGAACTGATTGACATTGCTTAAAGTCATCATGATAAGAGTTACTTCCTTGTGTATACAGTTGCTAGGTCCAAGGTCAGGTCCAAGTTCATTGACCCCACAGTTGGTCCCCAACAGGGTAGGGAGCTGTGAGCAGAAGAACTGAGGGGCAATACTCAGGGTAGGACAATAGCCTTAAACTAAAGAGCTCACGGCCCAAGATCCAAGCCCCATGACTTTCCGCACTACCCCACAAAAAAGGGAAAAAAATAGGAGATTGGAGAGGATTTTCTAAAAAGAATATATAGAAATAGTAGTTCAAAATGTAGAAAGAAGTTCAATATTAACAGTCATGAGAAAAATTAAAATTACAATGAAATCATTACTTTAAATATGTTAATATAAATATAGTTTTAAACAAAAAGATCCACATACACACACACAAACACACACACACACACACACACACACACGCGCATACAAAAAACAACTTTCAAAGTCTAACTATTACTGGGAAGGTAGTGAGAAGAAGTAGAACTATGGAATAGTTCTGTAAGGAATATAAAGCAATCAAAAATTGCGTGGAGAGTGCTCAAAAAGTGCTAAATATAAAATTACATAGAAATATGGTCCAACACTTCTATTTCTAGATTTGTACCTAACGGAAGAGAAAGCAAAGACTAGAACAAATATGTGGAGAATCCATTTACAACTATTAATAATAATCCAAAGATAGAAATATGCAAAATAATGCATTGAAAAGGAAGAACATTTTACTATATTTTACAGATGAATCTTGATTACAGTAAACTAAAAATACAGCAGTCATAAAGGAAGAGCTAGGGTATGTTTTCCCTTCCAGAGCTTCCAAGGATCAACAAACCCTTAGAGCCAAAAAGCACGATGGTTCCAGAGAATGGAGTAGAGAGGAACAGGAGCTGAATGTTTAATGATTATACATGGAAGATGAAAATTGCTCTAGATGGGTAGAATGAAGAGAGAACTGTACCCTAAACAATGGTTATGTAGCCACACAGGATGGGACACACCTATACTCCCTGATCTTGGGAAACTCAAGAAGGATTTCTAGCCATCCTAGATGCATGGAAAGATCTATCATAAAAACTAATGTGGAGGGGCTGGGAGTTTGGCATAGTTGTAGAGTGCTTGTATGAAGACGAAGGTTCAATTCCGCAGTACCACATACACAGAAAAAACCAGAAGTAGTGCTGTGGCTCAAGTAGAAGATCACTAGGCTTGAGGAAAGCTGAAGGACAGAGCTCAGACCGAGTTCCAGCCAAAGGGCTTGTTTAAAAAAAACCAGAAAGCTGAGCATGATGGGGTGGTGGCTCACTTCTATAATCCTAGCTACTCAGGAGGCTGAGATCTGAGGATCAAGGTTTAAAGCCATCCTGGCACAAAAATACCTAAGACCCTTATCTCCAATTTACCTTTAGAAAATGGGAAGTGGGGCTTGGCTCCAGGGTAAGGTGGTAGCCTGGAGCTGAAAAGCTCAGGGATAGTGCCCAAGCTGAATTCAAGATCTATGACCCACCAAAAAAAAAACCAAAAAAGAAAAAATAATATGGAAAAATTTGGATTCTGTGAATTTTATCAGGCATATAAATGTCTTTTTTGCTGTTGAAATAACAAATTGTTTGGAAACATTTTAAAAGTTTTTACCTAGAAATGTACACTACAAATGGAATTAATAACAAACACAAAATATGCAAAAGATACAAATTATCACAATATGGATATCCTGCTTCTGTATCTTTTCACTGACTCCTGTTCAAATGAGTCACATATTCTGAATCATTTCTCCCAGTCGATATATGCCACACATGTTAGCTTGTACTGAACTTCTTGGGAAATCAAAAGCCAATACTAAGCAAATGTGTGTTAGATTTTGTCAACAGTGATATTTCAAATATAAATCCCTACTCATTGCATTATTTAATATCAATGCCGGAATCTAACTTACACTGGCAGAGTCTTCAATCTTTTGAGAATCTTCAAAAGGGTGTGTAAATATTTAGGATCGTTATGTCTTCCTGGAGGAGAGATCCCTTTAGTAGTATGTAGTAACCTTCTTTGTCTTTTCTTACTATTTTTTAGTTTGAAGTCTATTGTATCTGATATGAGGATGGCAACTCCAGCCTGTTTATGGGGGCAGTTAGCTTGATAGAGTTTATTCCAACCTCTCACTCTCAAAAGATGATTGTTTTTGGGTAAGATGTGTATCTTGAAGACAGCAGAACGATGGCTCTTGCTTTTTGATCCAACGAGACAGCCTATGCCGTTTAATTGGAGAGTTGAGTCCATTGATATTGAGAGTTAGGATTGAGAGATATTTATTAGTTCCTACCATTTTTAAAAGCTTTTAGTAGGGCCTGTGTCTTGACAGTTCTTGTGGTCCATAGATGGTATGCTGTTTAGGTGCTTTTTCTTTCCCTATATTGCATTTATTTTGGTTTTCTATGTATAGAGCATCTTTCAGAATTCTCTGTAGTGTTGGTTTTGTTTCGACATATTGTTGCAGCTTTTCCCTGGAATGGAATGTTTTTCATGTTCCCTCAGTTATGAATGAGAGCTTAGCTGGCTACAGTATTCTTGGTTGGTAGTTATTTGATTTAAGGGCATGACATTATGCTTCCAGTCACTTCGTGCTTGCATGGTCTCTGCTGAGAAATCTGGGGTTATTCTGATTGGTTTGCCTTTATAGGTTACTGATCCCTTTTCCCTGGCTGCCTTTAGGATCTTTTCTTTCGTTTCTATTGATCCAGTTCAGATCACAATGTGGCAGTGGAATGTTCTTTTCTGGTCAGGCCTGTTTGGGGTTCTAAAAGCTTCTCGTATCTGGATGGGTCTGCCCTTCTGGATATTTGGGAAATTCTCTGAGATGATTTCCTGAAGTATATTTCCAATACCATTGACCTCTTTCTCCACGCCCTCCTCAATACCAACTAGTCTTAAATTAGGCTTTCTAATTGTATCTTGGACCTCCTGAAGCGCTCTCTCATATTTCCTAGATTTGGATTGAATCATTTTCTGTTCATTCTCTATAATAACTAAATTATCTTCAGCCCCGGAAATTCTCTCCTCTGCATTGTCTAACCTCCTATCAAAACTATCTACTTTATTTTTCATCTTCCTTGCTTCTAATTGCTCACTTTTGATGCCTTGCATCTCTTGTTTTAGATCATGTATGGATTTCTTTATCTCCTTGATTTCCTTTTGAGTGGTTAGCTCAGTAGCTTTATTTTCTTTGGACATTTGCTGGAGTTTGGTCACGTTTTTATTTGTGGATTCTATGAATTCATCCATCTTTCTTTGAAAAACCTTTATTATGGCCTCCTTTATGGCTTCTTCTTTTTCACTTATCACCTTGTTTATGCTTTCCTCTTGTTCAGCTATGGCTTCCTCTATTATCTCTATCTTTATATTTTCACATTGTCCATTAAGGATGTTTATCAATTGCATTGGTGTAGCACTTGGAATACTTTCCTCTAGGTTTGCCAGTGACTGGTCCATTGTCTGGTTACATTGGGTGGGGGATGTTTTTTCTTGATTTGACATTTTTCTTGAGTTTCTTGTTCTCCCCATTTGACAATGGGAGCAAGATTACTACTAACTACGAATATAGTTTTTCAGATATAACCAACCTAGACCTCTGTAGCTGGCAGACACTAGATGTTCACAAGTTTTGATTGGTATTATCACTCTTTCTTTTTGTGCACTTACAGACCAGTCTAATACAACCACTGATAAGCGATTTATACCCAAAACAATAAGCCTCTCAATCCAATCTCTATTGTCTTTAAGTCCCTCTGAGCCTAGAGAATAATTAACCACCTACATATACAATATTGCTCAACAGCCATCAAGTGTAGATCCGTGCAGTATAAGGGTTGAAAGACCAGCAGAGGTCCAGAGATAGAAAAAAAGAATGAGAGAGGTCAGGGGAGGTACAAGAGGATTAACGTAGGAGTGTAAGAATATTGTAGTAAAGAAGAAAAGGTATAGCATAAGGATAACTGAAATAAGTTAGTAAGTAGGTAGCATATTTGAGTACAAAGTTTGGAAACTATTAGAATAAAACTCATGTGTTGCTGCACGTCTAGCTCTTACCCTAACCAGTGGCCTCACAGTGGACCATGGGATGGATCTGTTTTTCTTGTCTACGTTGAGGGAAAGGGGTATTTCACAAGATGCAGAAGCGAAGATTTCAGAAGCAAATGCTGTGAGTGAATAAGCTCGTAAAAAGCATTTTTATTTTCTTTTATTTTCTACAACTTTTGGGGCTTGAATTCAGGGCCTGAGCACTGTCCTCGCGTTTTGTCAAGTCTAGCCCTCTGCCACTTGAGCCACAGTGCCACATCTAGATTTTCTATCTATGTGATACTGAGCAATCAAACCCAGATCTTCATAGATGCTAGGCAAGCACTCTACCACTATGCCAAACTCTCAACGCTGACATAGTAATTATAAAGTCATCATCATCATATCAAAATATCCTTTCTCCTACAAAGAATGAACACTTATCTATGTGTGTAATGCTTTTTTTTAAATTTCACTAATTCTTCTGTGTTTTTCCCTCTCGCATATTTTACACATGACAGCAAAGCTAATCATCAATAAAAAAGTGATTAGGATACAGAAACCTAATAATATCCTAGAAGATTGACGTCAAAAATATGTGCTGTGGCTCGGTGGGACAGCTAAAGCCTAAAGAAAGCCCAAGAACCATGTTCACACTCTGAGGTCAAGTCCCAAGACTAGCAAAAACAAAAAAAAATCGACAAGGGGCAAAATGCAGGCAGAGAAGGCACTGTGAAGCAAATGTTTTGTAAAGGATGAGGGCAATATTGACCCTTAAATCTGGATCTTACCTAAGAAAGGCTCCTTGAGCCTGAGACCAGACTGGTAGCTGGGCCTAGTGGAAGACATTGGGATTGGACAAATAAGGTGTGCTGTTTACTACATCCACATGTATATTGTGAGATTGGAGGAGAGATTCAGCCTCCAGTATGTCTTCGGTGAGGTCTTCTGTGAGCAAGGATCTTTGGTCATTGGGCCCTGAAAGGTGACCCTGCCTCCCTCACAATGGAACAGAATATGGAACCCTGGTAACCATGCCACTGTAACTAACAACAAACTCAAGCCAGCTCACTTGGCCTGTGGCTCAGGAGGAAGAAAGATGTTGCTGTGCTGTTGCCAAAGGTCAGGAAACTCGAGTCTCAGGCATGGAAGTTGTGGATGTCTTACTCGAAGATGTACATGCTAGATCATTGCCAAGCCACAAATCCAGTATAACAGGCCTTTCTCTAAGAAGAAGCCAGGAAAAATCCAGGGCAACCAGATGAGGTATATTTCCAAGAAGAAATGTATTTCACCCCATCATCCTCCCCACACACTACAACTTTCTTTTTTTTTTCATTTTTTATTGTAATTAGTAAAAGGGTTACATGATATTTGCCAGATAGAAGGTGCATTAATTCACATACATTGATACCCTTTCACATGTCTTGGTACCCATTTCCCTCCAACCTCCCACCCCCCACCCGCCTTGGTTTTCCCCCTTCCCTATCAAATTGTAAATATCCAAATACAAATAAATTCAATATATCAGATAACAAAGTGAGATACTATACCAATATGGGATAACCAAGGGACAGCAAAGGAGATGAGAGACAACATAGTACATTAAGGACAACAATCATTCATTATATGGCTTTTGTTTCAATATCCTGGTGGTCCTTTCAATTAGCTTCACATTATATGGCCTTATATATGGCCTTTTGCTCTATTGACAATCTCTGTTAGTAGAGCCCAAGGTTTCTACTGATTATGACGAATGTGGAAAACCACTGAGCCTAAGTTCCTTTGAGTCTGGCTTACTTCACTTAATATGATTTGTTCTAAGTCTTTCCATTTCCTAACAAATGGGGCGATGTCATTTTTCTGACAGCAGCATAGAATTCCATTGTGTACAAATACCACAACTTGTTGATCCACTCATCAACTGAGGGACATCTGGGTTGGTTCCATATCTTTGCTATGGTGAATAGCGCTGCAATGAACATTGTTGTGCTAGTGGGTTTAGAATGCTATTGTTTCTGGATTTTTGGGTAAATGCCAAGAAGTGGAATTGCTGGGTGATAGGGGTGTTCTATGTTTAGCCTTTTGAGGCACTGCCACACTGCTTTCCATAGTGGTTGAACGAGTTTGCACTCCCACCAACAGTGTAGTATTGATCCCTCCTGGCCACTTCCCCTCCACCATCTTTTGTCATTCGTTTTCCTGATCCTGGCCATTCTAACTGGAGTGAGGTGGAATCTTAGATTTGGTTTGATTTGCATTTCTTTTATGATCAGAGATTTGGAGCATTTCTTCATGTGTCTATAGGCCATTTTTGTTTCTTCTTCAGGGAAGACTCTCTTTAAGTCTTTGGCCCATTTTGTAATGGGATGGGTGTTACTTTGGAGTTTAGTTTTGGAGTGATTCAATTTTTTGAGTTGTTGATATATTTTAGATAGGAGGCCTTTGTACGTTGTTTGATTGGTGAAGATCTTCTCCCAATCTGTTGGCTTCCTGATTAGTTTACTAGCTATATCCGTTGCCATACAAAAGCTCTGCAGTCCCACTTATCCAGCCATTCTCTGATTTGTTGGTCCTTATTAAGAAAGTTTCGACCTGTGCCAAGGAGGCCTAGTGTATCTCCTATTCCTTCCTGTAAACTTTTCAGTGTGTCAGCTTTTACCTCCAGGGCTTTTATCCATTTGGAGTTAATTCTATTGCAAGGTGACAAAGAAGGATCCAACTTTATTTTTCTGCAGGTGCTTAACCAGTTCTGCCAGCACAACTTGTTGAAGAGGCTATCTTTCTTCCATTCTATTTTTTTGGCTCCCTTGTCAAAGATTAGGTGGCCATAGGTCTGTGGTTTAATATCTGGCTCCGCAGTTCTATTCCATTGGACTTCATGCCTGTTCTTGTGCCAGTACCAAGCTGTTTTGAGAATTATACCTCTGTAATAGAGTCTAAAGTTTGGAATTGAAATCCTCCAGCGCTGTACTTTCTGCTAAGAAGTGTTTTTGCTATACGGTGTTTTTATTATTCCATATGAAATTTTGAATTGCCTCTTCTATTCTCTTTAAAGAATGACATTGGGATGTTGATGGGTATTGCATTGAATTTGTAGATAGCCCTTGGCAAGATTGTCATTTTCACAATGTTGATTCTTCCAATCCAGGAGCATGGGAGGTTTTTCCATTTCCTTAGTTCTGCTTTAATTTCCTTTTTTAGGGTTTTAAAGTTTACATGTAAACGGTCCTTTACATTCTTATTTAAGCTGATTCCTTGTTACTATATTTTCTTTGAGGCTATTGTGAAAGGAGTTTCTTTCCTGATTATTGCCTCGTTCCTCTCAATGTATGCTTGCTTCTTGCCTTATTGCACTGCCTAGGAATTCTAGTACTATGATAAAAAGGAGTGGAGAGAGTGGGCATCCTGAATGCTACCCCTTAGCACTTTTATGCAAAGCTTAGGCCTGTGGCATTTTAAGCACAATTCAACGCTCTGTTTTTTGCTGGTTAATTAGAGGTAAAAATCTTATGGAATTCATTGCATGGCTGATTTTGAACTGGAATCCTCAGGTCTCAGCTTGTCTTGAGTATCTAGGATTACAGTACTTTTACAACCTGTAAGCTCATACACATCGCTTCTGATCCACACACTCATTGTTCAATTTAACTAACAAGATGTGAAGAAAGATGATTGTAATTTACTGGATGGGCTTCGAGTGAGTATATATTTCCACTTCCACTCTGAAGCCAGGGAAATTTTTCTGGTACATGTTTCAACTATCTCCCAAAGAGGAAATAATGTGTGAGTATATTTGCTAGTTGTAGGCTGTTGTAGGCTGCTCAGGAAAAGGAAGCAAATAGGCACAGGCTGGCAGCAGATGCCACAGAACAACTTGTGACCAAGAGTCCCAGAGCAGACCTAAGAATCGATGACAGAGTTGGATCTACCCAGTAATAGGGGCAATGGTGACACCTGAAACTGCGCGTTTGAGCCTTTGCTGCTAGTAAACAGGGCCACCTATGTCTCAATGAGAAAGGTGAGATTTTGGTGAAGAAGTTGAGATTAAACATTATGTATCATGCAAGAAGACAGACTATAAGGGGTCTTTTATTATTCCAAGTGAAATTTCGGATTTCCTCTTCTGTTTCTTTAAAGAATGACATAGGGATATTGATGAATATTGCACTGAATTTGTAGATAGTCCTTATCAAGATTGCCATTTTTACAATATTACTTCTTCCAAACCAGGAGCATAGGTTTTTGCATTTCCTCAGTTCTGCGTTAATTTCCTTCTCCAGGGTTTATAGTTCCATCAAAAAGGTGCTTTACATTCTAAGTTAATTCCTAGGTATTTATTTTCTTTGATAGCAAAATGAGTTGCTATCCTGATTCTTGCCTCATTCCTCTCATTTGTTGGCATATAGGAAGGCAGTTGACATTGAGGGTTAATTTTATACCCTGCTACCTTACCAAAGGTTTATATCAGCTCAAGCAGCTTTGGAGTAGAGTCTATAGGGTTCTTTAAATACAGAATCATGTCATCTGTAAGGAGAGAAAGTTTCAGTTCCTCTTTCCCTTTTCCTCCTCACTCCAGTTAGAATGGCCAAGATCCAGAAATCGAATAACGTATGCTGGAGGGGATGTGGCCAGGAGGGATCACTACTACACTGCTGGTGGGATTGCAAGCTCGTTCAACCACTATGGAAAGCACTATGGCAGTATCCCAAAAAGACTAAACATAGAGCTCCCCTGTGAACCAGCAATTTCACTACTTGCCAATCGTCCAGATAGGACATACTAAATTCACTAGAACAATAACATTTATCACAGCACTATTTTCTATAGCAAATGTATGGAACCAACCCAGATGCCCGTCAGTTGATGAGTAGATCAAATATGGTATTTTTACACAATGGAATTCTGTGCTTCTGTCAGAAAGAATGACATAGACGAATTTGTAAGGAAATAGAAAGACTGTAAAGTTTAGAAATTAGTTTCTGTCTCCTGATCTCTCTGTAAAATTTAGAAGTTCCTGTTTCTCTCTCTTTCTGTCTCTTTTCTCTCTTTCTCTCTCTCTCTCTTTCTGTCTCTCTCTGTCTCTGTCTCTGTCTCTGTCTCTCTCTCTCTCTCTCTCTCTCTCTCTCTCTCTCTCTCTCTCTCTGTCTCTCTCTCTCTCTCTCTCCAATCCTTAGGCTTGAACTCAGGGCCTGAGCTACTTTTGCTCAAGGTTAGCACTCTACCATTTGAACCACAGTGCTGCTTCTGGCTTGCTCTTTTCACGTAGTATTGAGGAATCTAACCCAGGCCTTCATCCTTGATAGGTTAGCACTCTACCACTAAGCCACACAGTCAGCTTTTAGAGGCTTCTGACAAAGGTTTTCCTACATGCAATTATTTCTTCTGTGAGTGCTCTTAATGCTTGCTGACGGTTGACTTTGTTTAGAAGACTTACCCTAATGCTCCCATATACAGAGATTCTATATATAGCTAAATGTTTTTCATTACTCAGAATTTCTCTATTGTGTATGTTCTGAAATGTACTGAAGACTGACTTCTGATTAAAAGTCATTGCACATTTGTTGTATTCATTAGTTTTCTTTTCTTCTATGGGAATCAGGTTTGTGATGAACACAGAAGTATGCCTTCCAGGTCAAACACTTTCCACATTTGTAATATTCATAAGGTTTTTCTCTCCTATGTGCATTTTGTACTTAGTCATGCGTTCATGATGGATTTTTCATATTCTTATATTCATACGATTTTTATCCTGTGTCTGTGTGGTATCATGCAAACTCAACTATGAGTTCTTCAAAAAAATTTCCCTTTCATTTTATTCATAGGATTCTATCCTGTGGGTGTTTAGTGATAAATCTTGACTTGTGCCTTCTGGGGAAAAGACTGAACATTTGCTACATTCATTAAGGGTTTTATCTTGTGTTGGTTCTGTGACACAAGCTGAGTTTTCTTCCACAGACTAAAAAGTCTTTCCTATTTATTACATTGCTAAGGCTTCTCATATGTGTGAACTCTCTTACGCTTCCTGAAGGGTGAATACTGCACGAAAGACTTTCAACTTTGGTTATATTCCTAAGGTTTCTAATATGTGTGAATTCTGTTATGCCTCCTGTAATGTGACTTCCATCTGAAGGTCTTACCACATTTGATGCACTCGTACAGTTTCTCTCCTGTGTGTGTTCTCTGATGCAATTTGAGGGAAGACTTCCATTTGAAAGACATTCCACATCGGTTACATTCATAAGGTTTTTCTCCTGTTTGAATTGTCTTATGCATGTTGAGGTTTGGCTTCTGTGTGAAGGACTTTCCACATATGTTACACTCATAAGGTGTTTCTCCTGAGTATATTCTCTGATGAACATGGAGTTTTACCTTCCATTTGAAAGAATTTCCGCATTCACTACATGCATACGTTTTCTCTCCTGTGTGTGTTCTATTATGCCCATCAAGATATGACTTCCACTTGAAGGTCTTTCCACATTTGTTGCACACATAAGGTTTCTCTCCTGTGTGTGTTCTTTGATGCAATTTGAGGGAAGATTTCTGTCTGAAAGACTTTACACATTGGTTACATTCATAAGGTTTCACTCCTGTGTGTATTCTCTGATGAACACGAAGTTTTCCCTTCCCTTGGAAAGACTTTCCACATTCATTACACTTATAAGATTTCTCTCCTGTGTGTGTTATTTGATGAACTCGAAGGTGTATCTTCTGGGTGAAAGACTTTTCACATTTGTTACATTCATAAGGTTTCTCTTCTGTGTGTCTTCTCTGGTGCAAAGTGAGGTATGATTTCAGTCTAAAAGTCTTCCCACATTTATCCCATTCATAAGATTTCTCTTCTGTGTGAGATCTCTGATGTGTGCTGAGAGCTGAATTCTGGGCAGAAATTTTATTACGTTCCTCATATTCATAAGGTTTGTCTTCTCTTGGAGATCGAGGTTGGAGCGTCAGGTCTGACTTCTCAGAAATTAATTTTCACACTTGATGTACGCATCACATATCTCAGGATATTTGCTCTGAGGTATTGTAAGGCGTATTTCATTACTGAAAGATTTCTCACATTCACTACATGTATGAGGAGTCTCTCCTGTGTACATTTTCGGATGTGTAGTGATGGTCGGTGTTAAGTACAATATTTTTCATCACACAGTACATTTAGCAGTTTTCCTCCCTCCCTGAAGAATTTCTTGGGCAGGGAGAACAGAATTATGATACTGCAGATCTTTTGGACTGTCACAATCATGAATAAAATGCTCTGAATATCCGATGGATTTTTTAAGAACAGGAGACATACGAGATCTATATGCAGCATGCATCTCATCAGGCTTAGGAGACAGAAGCATGTTCTGACACTTAATGAACTCCTCAGTCCTCACCCCTAAGTTGTTGCCATTATTACTAATCAGCTCTGGATTATGTGTAGAGCTCAAATTTAAAGTTGTTGCTAATCTCACGTTTTCCTCCACTTCGATACTACTTGCAACTGGTACTTCACAAAGACATTCATGTGGACTTTCCTGGCAGGTCTTGAACACATTTTCCATTACCTGGACATCTAAAATGAGTCATAGAAAAAAAGACACAAACATACATGAGATACAAATATTCCTTACTGTAAAGGTAATGACTTTACTTTCCCATCCTAAGTGTTAGATATTTTAAAATATAAAAGTGGAAATTGATTTGTGAGAAATATATTCTTTTCTCCCTAACATATTAAGAAAATGATATTTTACAATGACCAATAATGTTTTTCTGTGTTTTAGTTCTCTTTTTATATCACAGGAAATATTTATTGAAATTACCCATCTATGTATTGCTACAGTTTTAAGCTGAATACTAGCTATAATATACCTGCAGCTGTTTTTTTCAAATACTGTTTTGTTTATACATTGAGGAATAGCTGCCTTTCTTTTATTTTTGAGAAATAATCTAAATATTGTGCTGTTTTGCATCTTTTTAAAACTTTCTTTTCTTTTCTTTTCTTTTTTTTTGTAGTTCATAGGCCTCGGCCCTGTCCCTGAACACTTCAGCAGAAGACTATAACCCCTATCCTTGAGCTACAGCCCCACTTCCTGTTTTCTAGAGTTAACTACAGATAAGAGTCTCAGGTCCTGAGTAGCAGATAGGATTACCTTACCCAGTTTCAATGCTGTTTGCTTATTAACCATTAAGTGAGGAACACGAATTTTTTCTAGATTCAGCGGCCACAAGTTTGGTTTATATGTCTGTTTGCCTTTGATCCAAGCAAGAACGATTCTTGAGAGTAAGGACTTACACCTATATCCCTTCAGTTACAACTTCTCACTAAAGTCTCAATTTAGGTATTTGTGGGAATTTTGAAATTTGTTTCTTTCCATTTGAAGTCTTATAAAAATTCCTTTTCTAACACTCCTGTCCCTCAGAACCATGGAAGACCAGAAAATCCCCAGCTCATTGTCTAGTTAATTTTCTTATGTTGATTGAAACTTTGTTGTTTTTTTTTTTCCTTCCATTCCTGGGTTTGAACTTAGGACCTAACCACTGTCCTTGGGTTTTCTCAAGACTAGAACCCTACCAATGAATTCATTACTTTTGGCGTTTTCTATGTATATTGTAATAAGTAATAAAACCTGTGTCTTTGTGCATGCTAGGCAAGCACTCTACCACTAGGCTCAATTTCTGGTGGAAACGTTTGGTTTTGAATAACAGTCTCTTCCTACCAGCATAAAGATATTATCCTTATCAGAGAATAATGCCCTGACTTATTCCTTGTTTGCTCAATCATTTATAGTCTTAGTTTTAAAGAAATGAAATTTCTTTCTTTCTTTCTTTCTTTCTTTCTTTCTTTCTTTCTTTCCTTCTTTCCCTCTTTCTTCCCTCTTTCTTACCTCTTTCTTCTTTCTTTCTTTCTTTCTTTCTTTCTTTCTTTCTTTCTTTCTTTCGTTCTTTCTTTCTTTCTTTCTTGTTTTGCGGTCATGGGACTTGAATTCTAGACCTGGCTGTTCTTCCTGAGCTCTTCAGCTCAAGGCTACTGCCCTATGTCTTTAGACTCAACCCCACTTCTCATTTTCTATTGGTTCATTGGAGAAAAGAGTCTAAGGTGTTTTTGTGATAGGTCAGTCTTTGAACCTTGATCCTCAGATCTCAGCCTCCTAAGTAGCTAGGATTACAGGCATGAGCCACGGGCTCATGGCTTTCTCATTTTATTTTGTTTCACAGTGATTTCTACAGAGAAATCTAACTTTAACTCTACTGCCACATAGAATTCATCATATCACCCTATGATTCTTGGTGCCGGGGGTTTGGGCTAGCATGCACAAAGACCTGGTTCAGTTCATTGGTACTACATACAAAGAAAAAGCCAGAAGTGGTGCTATGACTCAAGAAGTAGAGAGCTAGCCTTGAGAAAACCCAAGGACCATGCTCAGGCCCTGAGACCAAGCATAGGATTGGGAAAAGAAAATGATTCTTGATTCATTCACAAAGAATTCCATAGGTTCCACACAGGATTTAGGGTAACTAAGAATATTATTGCTCAGTACATCACAACATGAACTTACCAATGGGGCTCAGGCTCCAACATCAATATGAAGATGCATTCACTCACCTGTGATATTCTTGTCAGAGGAATTTCCTATCCAGAGTTCTGCACAGTGCTCTAGCTTGTCAATTAATACAGGTTAGGTAACACAGGGCCCTGTAAATTAGAAACAGTAGAGAATTATTGCTTATGCTGTGTCATCATTTCTTTAAGTTCGCAGACATCCTACTCACAAGTTACCTATTAAATTTTTTTCTCATTTCTCACTGGCTCCATGGTTGACTTTTCCCCAGCTCTGGATTCATTTTGTATGGCATAAACTTAGCTATCTTGCTCAAGGCTAGAAAAATACCAGTTTGAGTCCCAGCTCCACTTACATGCATAGGTCTTCATGCATGCTAGGCAAGCACTCAATCACAAAGTCAAACTCTTGATATTCCACTAACATTTTTGAGGGGTTACTTGGAGTTATAGAGTTTCATGGCAATTTTTATGCCATTGCTGGCTTCAAATTAGAATTCTTAGATTTCTTCCTCCTGAATATTTTAAGATTACAGGCATGAAACATTGCACCTAGTGCCAGGTTTCCATTATAAACTCACTGTTTAGTGATTTGTAGATCCTATTTCCAATAATGATATATATTCTATTCTGGATGGTTTATCCACTTACAATTACTGTGTAAGTTGGAATGTCGTCTCCATTAGAGGAAACATAATTTAGAATTGTTGTCAAAGTATTCTGAAGGTATCCTGAAGAATGAGTACAAAATTACCTTAGGTTTTCTTTAAAAAGTAATGGTACTTCTCAGGGCCTGGAATCTTTCATTTAAATAGTATTGAAAGTTTGATAAACATTCACATATAGGCAAAAGAACAAGGCACTTGGCCTTGCAAGTGAATTTGACTTTTGCTCACCTAAGGACACCAGGTTGCTGTAGGTCTCCAGCATTACATCTCTGTACAGGGTCCTCTGAGCATTGTCCAGATGCTGCCACTCCTCCCAGCTGAAATCCACAGCTACATCATCAAATGACACCAGCTTCTGGAATGGCACATTTTCATCAAGTAATTAGCACTGAGTTGTAAACACACCATGTCTGGAATTTTATTCTTTTTTTGTTGGAATTGTATTCCTTTACTTAAATGTTTAGACTTACATGAAATATTGACCTGAAAAGCTTAGGGATGGTGCCGAGGCCCAAAGTTCAAGTCCCAAGACCCACAAAAAAATGAAAAGGCAAGCCAGGTGTTGGTGGCTCACGCCTGTCATCCTAGCTACTCAGGAGACTGAGATCTGAGGACCATGGTTCAAAGCCAGCCTGGTACAAAATTCCATGACACTCCTTTCCAATTACCCACCATAAAATGTTTAATGGCTTGTGGCATATCATGGTAGAGCAATTGTGGTATCGACAAAAATAAGTCGGGGGAGTAGATTTAGGTTATAAATGGAATTATTCCATTGAAAAGGAACTACATTATGTGATGACATATGCTGGTACTGTGAGAATATTTCAAAATCTTAGGGTATCAAGTAATAATACTGTGAAGTACACCCAGAATGTTAATGTTCTATGTCTGGCATAATAATCACTTGGGGAAGAAACTTTTTTTTGGCTGGGGGATTTGTAAGGCTTGAACTCTGGGCCTGGGCACTGTTCCTGAGCTCTTCAACTCAAGGCTATCACCCTACCGATGAAGCCACAGTGCCATTTCCCATATTCTAGTGGTTAACTGTAGATGAGAGTCTCCTGGACTTTCTAATGCCCAGGCTGGCTTTGAACCAAATCTTTAGATATCAGCCTAATATCTGAGTAGCTAGGATTACAGGTAGAAGTCACTGCACCTGGCAAGAAATTTATTTCTTGCTGTTTTATACTACAAATTTACTGTATGTTTTACTTTTTCAAAAAGACTGAGGATGACCTTTGTTCTGTATATAATGGGAAGAGGTGTAGGAGCTGTGAGCAGAAGAACTGAGGGGCAATACTCAGGGTAGGACAATAGCCTTAAACTAAAGAGCTCACGGCCCAAGGTCCAAGCCCCATGACTTTCACCACTACCCCTCAAAAAAAAGGGAAAAAAATTGGAGATTGGAGAGGATTTTCTAAAAAGAATATATAGAAATAGTAGTTCAAAATGTAGAAAGAAGTTCAATATTAACACTCTTGAGAAAAATTAAAATTACAATGAAATCATTACTTTAAATATATTAATATAAATATAGTTTTAAACAAAAAGATCCACATACACACACACAAACACACACACACCCACGCATACAAAAAGACAACTTTTAAAGTCTAACTATTACTGGGAAGGTAGTGAGAAGAAGTAGAACTTTGGAATAGTTCTGCAAGGAATATAAAACAATCAAAAATTGCGTGGAGAGTGCTAAAAAAGTACTAAATATAGAATTACATAGAAATATGGTCCAACACTTCTATTTCTAGATTTGTACCTAACGGAAGAGAAAGCAGAGACTAGAACAAATATGTGGAGAATCCATTCACAACTATTAATAATAAGCAAAAGGTAGAAATATGCAAAACAATGCATTGAAAAGGAATAACATTTTACTATATTTTACAGATGAATCTTGATTACAGTAAACTAAAAATACAGCAGTCATAAAGGAAGAGCTAGGGTATGTTTTTAGTTCCAGAGTTTCCAAGGATCAACAAACCCTTAGAGCCAAAAAGCACGATGGTTCAAGAGAATGGAGTAGAGAGGAACAGGAGCTGAATGTTTAGTGATTATACATGGAAGATGAAAATTGCTCTAGATGGGTAGAATGAAGAGAGAACTGTACCCTAAACAATGGTTATGTAGCCACACAGGATGGGACACACCTATACTCCCTGATCTTGGGAAACTCAAGAAGGATTTCTAGCCATCCTGGATGCATGGAAAGATCTATCATAAAAACTAATGTGGAGGGGCTGGGAGTTTGGCATAGTTGTAGAGTGCTTGTATGAAGACGAAGGTTCAATTCCGCAGTACCACATACACAGAAAAAACCAGAAGTAGTGCTGTGGCTCAAGTAGAAGATCACTAGGCTTGAGGAAAGCTGAAGGACAGTGCTCAGACCGAGTTCCAGCCAAAGGGCTTGTTTAAAAAAAACCCAGAAAGCTGAGCATGATGGGGTGGTGGCTCACTTCTATAATCCTAGCTACTCAGGAGGTTGAGATCTGAGGATCAAGGTTTAAAGCCATCCTGGCACAAAAAGACCTAAGACTCTTATCTCCAATTTACCTTTAGAAAATGGGAAGTGGGGCTTGGCTCCAGGGTAAGGTGGTAGCCTGGAGCTGAAAAGCTCAGGGATAGTGCCCAGGCTGAGATCAAGATCTATGACCCACCAAAAAAAAAACCAAAAAACAAAAAATAATATGGAAAAATTTGGATTCTGTGAATTTTATCAGGCATATAAATGTCTTTTTTGCTGTTGAAATAACAAATTGTTTGGAAATATTTTAAAAGTTTTTACCTAGAAATGTACACTACAAATGGAAGTAATAACAAACACAAAATATGCAAAAGATACAAATTATCACAATATGGGTATCCTGCTTCTGTATCTTTCACTGACTCCTGTTCAAATGAGTCACATATTCTGAATCATTTCTCCCAGTCGATATATGCCACAAGTGTTAGCTTGTACTGTACTTCTTGGGAAATCAAAAGCAAATACTAAGCAAATGTGTGTTAGATTTTGTCAACAGTGATATTTCAAATATAAATCCCTACTCATTGCATTATTTAATATCAATGCCGGAATCTAACTTACACTGGCAGAATCTTCAATCTTTTGAGAATCTTCAAAAGGGTGTGCAAATATTTAGGATCGTTATGTCTTCCTGGAGGAAAGATCCCTTTAGTAGTATGTAGTAACCTTCTTTGTCTTTTCTTACTAATGTTAGTTTGAAGTCTATTGTGTCTGATATGAGGATGGCAACTCCAGCCTGTTTATGGGGGCAGTTAGCTTGACAGAGTTTATTCCAACCTCTCACTTTCAAAGATGATTGTTTTTGGGTAAGATGTGTCTCATGAAGACAGCAAAACGATGGCTCTTGCTTTTTGATCCAACTAGACAGCCTATGCCGTTTAATTGGAGAGTTAAGTCCATTGATATTGAGAGTTAGGATTGAGAGATATTTATTAGTTCCTACAATTTTTAAAAGCTTTTAGTAGGGCCTGTGTCTTGACAGTTCTTGTGGTCCTTAGATGGTATGCTGTTTAGGTGCCATTTCTTCCCTATGTTGCATTTATTTTGGTTTTGTATGTATAGAGCATCGTTCAGAATTCTCTGTAGTGTTGGTTTTGTTAAGACATATTGTTGCAGCTTTTCCCTGGAATGGAATGTTTTTATTGTTCCCTCAGTTATAAATGAGAGCTTAGCTGGCTACAGTATTCTTCGTTGGTAGTTATTTGATATAAGGGCATGACATATATGATACAGTCACTTTGTGCTTGCATGGTCTCTGCTGAGAAATCTGGGGTTATTCTGATTGGTTTGCTTTTACAGGTTACTGATACTTTTTCCCTGGCTGCCTTTAGGATCTTTTCTTTCGTTTCTATTGATCCAGTTCAGATCACAATGTGGCGGTGGGATGTTCTTTTCTGGTCAGGTCTGTTTGGGGTTCTAAAAGCTTCTCGTATCTGGATGGGCCTGCCCTTCTGGATATTTGGGAAATTCTCTGAGATGATTCCCTGAAGTATATTTCCAATACCATTGACCTCTTTCTCCACGCCCTCCTCAATACCAACTAGCCTTAAATTAGGCTTCCTAATTGTATCTTGGACCTCCTGAAGCGCTCTCTCATATTTCCTAGATTTGGATTGACTCATTTTCTGTTCTTTCTCTATAATAACTAAATTATCTTCAGCCCCGGAAATTCTCTCCTCTGCATTGTCTAAACTGCTATCAAACTATCTAGTTTATTTTTCATCTCCCTTGCTTCTAATTGCTCATTTTTGATGCCTTGCATCTCTTGTTTTAGATCATGTATGGATTTCTTTATCTCCTTGATTTCCTTTTGAGTGGTTAGCTCAGTAGCTTTATTTTATTTGGACATTTGCTGGAGTTTGGTCCCGTTTTTATTTGTGGATTCTATGAATTCATCCTTATTTCTTTGAAGAACCTTTATTATGGCCTCCTTTATGGCTTCTTCTTTTTCACTTATCACCTTGTTTATCCTTTCCTCTTGTTCAGCTATGGCTTCCTCCATTATCTCTTTCTTTATATTTTCACATTTTTCATTAATGATGTTTATCAATTGCATTTGTGTAGCACTTGGAAGACTCTCCTCTAGGTTTGCCAGTGACTGTTAAATTGTCTGTTTACATTGGGTGAGGGATGTTGTTTCTTGATTTGACATTTTTCTTGAGTTTCTTGTTCTGCCCATTTGAAAATGGGAGCAAGATTACTACTAAATACGATTATAGTTTTTCAGATATAACCAACCTAGACCTCTGTAGCTGGCAGACACTAGATGTTCACAAGTTTTGATTGGTATTATCACTCTTTCTTTTTGTGCACTTACAGACCATTCTAATACAACCACTGATAAGCGATTTATACCCAAAGCAATAAGCCTCTCAATCCAATCTCTATTGTCGTTAAGTCCCTCTGAGCCTAAAGAATAATTAACCACCTACATATACAATATTGCTCAACAGCCATCAAGTGTAGATCCGTGCAGTATAAGGGTTGAAAGACGAGCAGAGGTCCAGAGATAGAATAAAAGAATGAGAGAGGTCAGGGGAGGTAGAAGAGGATTAACGTAGGAGTGTAAGAATATTGTAGTCATGAAGAAAAGGTAGAGCATAAGGATAACTGACCTAAGTTGGTAAGTAGGTAGCATATTTGAGTACAAAGTTTGGAAAGTATTAGAATAAAACTTATGTGTTGCTGCACGACTAGCTCTTAGCCCAACCAGTGGCCTCACAGTGGACCATGGGATGGATCTGTTTTTCTTGTCTACGTTGAGGGAAATGGGTATTTCACAAGATGCAGAAGCGAAGATTTTAGAAGCAAATGCTGTGAGTGAATTAGCTCGTAAAAAGCATTTTTATTTTCTTTTATCTTTCTGCCAGTCTTGGGGCTTGAATTCTGGGCCTGAGCACTGTCCTCGGGTTTTCTCAAGTCTAGCCCTCTGCCACTTGAGCCACAGTGCCACATCTAGATTTTCTATCTATGTGATACTGAGCAATCAAACCCAGATCTTCATGGATGCTAGGCAAGCACTCTACCACTATGCCAAACTCTCAACCCTGACCTAGTAATTATAAAGTCATCATCATCATCATCATATCCAAATATCTTTTCTCCTACAAAGAATGAAACACTTAACTGTGTATAATGCTTTTTTTTTAATTTCACTAATTCTTCTGTGTTTTTCCCTCTTGCATTTTTTACACTTGAAAGCAAAGCTAATCATCAGGAAAAAATTGATTAGGATATATAAACCTAATAATATCCTAGTAGATTGACGTCAAAAATATGTGCAAGATGCCCTGTGTGTTTGACCTAGTGGTAGAGTACTTGGCTACCAAGCAAAAAGACTCAGGTTTGATTCTGCCGGGGCCAACCGGCAGCAAACCAGGGTTCGCAGATTGGGGTTCCTGAAATACGGGACAAGGACTAGGAAGAAAAAGAAGAGAGACAGACTCACCGGGTCCGGGATGTCCGCAGTCCAGGCAAAGACTGCCGAGACTGCCGCGTTTATTTTCCACTTCTTCCCTCCTCCTCTCCCAGGGAACCTCCAGGTGTTACATTCATATGGTAATTCTCAGGTCATTTACATAGAATAGGGCCAGAAAGCAATAAGACAATATAGCCATCATCTGATGCAAGTCAAGGTACAGTTTGATTCCACTCTGGCTCCCAACATGTCCCCCGTTTTTTATTTTAAAGGAAACACAAGTGCAATTTTTACTCTTTTCTATACCCCTAATTTATCCTGTCACATTTTCCAAAAATGACTTTGGTCCCTTGGTCCAACGGGGATTTGATGGGCGGAGATTCAACTTCCGTGACTTCTTCAAGCTGACTCAGGGGCGCCGTCTCCAGGCTTGACCAGGGACCTTAAGAAGCCCAGCCTGTTTTATCAAGGGGTTGCAAGGACTAGACACCAGGAACAACAATCTACTCCAAACTAGAAATCATACTTGACATTCAACAACTGCACACACCATCCTTGGCCACAACAGCGCAGCCTACCTAGCACCCATTTGCAAAGGCTTTTTCTTGATTGTCTGGGGAACTAAATTTCTGCAACCTTAACAATGCTTCAGTTGTCAGATCTAAACAGATTAATAGAGACACAAGCCTCAGATCCACAAACTTTTCCTGAATTTATGGCTGGTGTCAAAAATAAAAAATAAAAATTTTACTCAATTAGGACTTTAAACTACCCGCTATCACAGAAGATTGACAAGTTCCTGCCCAGTTATGAAAGGCACGGGCATTAGTAAGGCATGCTTACAAACTATTCTATGACCTCCCGGCTCTGATTAATTTGAATGGCCAAGCACAAGTGACTCTAAGATCTGACACCATCTCTGCCATCCAAGCAGAGGCTTTCCTGTCCCAGTAGTGTCTCTCCACACAGGGATAAACATCCCATTGGCATTTCACTTTGTTGATTGCTGGATTTGAACTCAGGGTCTGGGCGCTGTCTCTCAGCTCTCCAGCTCAAGGCTAGCACCCTGCCACTGTGAGTCCCGAGCTTGGTGCTTGAGTGCTTTCCCCCAGCTTTTCAGCTCAGAGCTAGCACTCTGCCACTTCGAGCTCCAAAGCAACTCTGTCCCAGCATCCTGCTGGCAGATTAGACACCACAGTCTCACAGGGACTTTGCTTTGCCCGGGCAGGCTCAAAACTGTGGCTTTCAGATCAATGAGTCCTACAAAAGGCCACTTTACTCCAATTAGAAGCAACAAGGTGGTCAATACAGAAATAGTCTCTAAGCATGAGCTTACCTAGAACCTGGTAAAAGCCAAAGTTACATCTGAATAAGGATTGCTGTCCTTCTCCATGGGCTAGCTGGAAGTTGCTATAAGGTAACTTACAAGAGCAAGCTGAAATAGCAATTAAGCAATTACTTTGGTAATCCTAATTTTCATTTTTTCT
Source organism: Megascapheus bottae (assembly GCA_024803745.1). Taxonomy (NCBI): domain Eukaryota; kingdom Metazoa; phylum Chordata; class Mammalia; order Rodentia; family Geomyidae; genus Megascapheus; species Megascapheus bottae. The sequence goes on along the minus strand of JANJXV010000547.1, from coordinate 472,221 downwards.
CTTTCTTTAAACATTTAAGACAACTTCACTTTCAAATATTGTTTAGAAACCCATTTCCAATGTTCTTAATAACTTTTACTGCTACTGGCTTAAACAATTAACACCTTAGCCTTTATTTGCAATTGAAAAACCTTTAAGGGCACAAAGAACTCCTTCTGCCTTCAGGCCCCCTAAGGCTCAAGGCACTCCTCTTGCCTTTTAGAAAAAAGGGCTCTTTTGCAGTTTAGATTACTGTCTAGAACTCCAACAACAGTTTAAACTCAAATAACAGTTTTTCCCTAATTCAAGAACTATACACATCAGTGCACCAAAAGTCTAAGTCTGGACTTAGTTTCCTCTCCTTTTTTTTAAAAAATACACCCAATAGCATGGAGATAAACCTTTAAACATTCCTTTAAAATACTAATCACATTATCCACATTTTACCATCAGATTTCTAGTGTCAGTTTGCAAGAAAGGACAGGCAAAATTTCTGACGTTAATGAACAATTTTACATTTAAATTTCTAATACATGTTTCCAAACTTTAACTTAAAGTAATAAATCCCAAATTCCCTAACACCTCTGTGCTGAACAGGATACAATGTTTACAATGTAAACAGCTGTATGTATTGCAATACCAGATTTTTTAAAATGCAGATTTCAGGATCTTTAGAAAAATACTTTTTACCAGTTTTTCTTTAAAACAATGCAATAATACTTTTAAGACATAGGAAACATTCAAGCATAATAATTTTCTTGAAGTTTAAACTTAGATTTACCCAATTGCCTTTGTTTCAAATGAGTTCAACCATTGTTTTATACAGCATGCTGACAATTTAACCTTGAACATGTTCACTCACTCATTCACACACATTCATACTCAAAGATCATAAAGTGTGCAAAATTAATATTGGCCGTTCGTTTTCTGGAAGTTTGTGTCAAGAGAGTTTTGCCAATTTTACTCTCACAGGTGAGAACCAGGTTCAAAACAAAACTTTTTGCAAGGCAACTTAGCTGGAATTTATTTTTCCAGGGCTTGTTACAACTGCAGACATGGGGGAGCGGCCATGCTAGGCCCAGAAATGTTCAAATAAATAACAAGGATGTGTGCTTGAGTATGCACAAAAAAACCCATAAGGATCCATACTTAGAAATGGTACCAATTTTAAAGACAAAACTGGACAAGAAAAAATATGTAACACGAACAAGACAGAGAAACGGAGACTTTTAAATAATCAGACATTGACATATAACAAGAAAATTGGACTCAATCAGATACACTTAACACAAAAAACATGAGCTCAAATGAATGTTTTCACCAAACAGTTATTTTTAGATTTAGACATGTCTTGCTGGTGGGACTCTCAGGTATGCCTTGTTATCGACAAGAAACTCAGAAGGGGAGGGGGGGTCAAGGCGTCCCTTGACCACCCAGGCCTCTGTTTTAGGCCCACAGTGCACCTTTTCAAACAAACAAACAAAAATAAAATAAAATAAAATAAAACGCAGACATACAAGGGGGTCGGCCGACTTCTGCTTACCTCTGGAGGCCTTTGCTTTTCACCTGGGCATCTTTTACAAAAAAGGTTATTAAGAAGAGGGCTGGTAAAGACAAAATAATGTCACATATTAAATTGTGTAGAGTCAATAAATATGTTAAAAGGTCCCTACATAATAGTAAAAGGAGGAGAAACACAGCTCATATGAATGTGTGGAACAAGTGGATCAGTAGCAGTCCCGATTGACATGCACAAATAACTCAGGTCCTTCCCACGTCGCAGGATGCACCACTGGAGGGTTGGGGGTGTAGGCCCAGTGAGTCGCTGCTTGGATGGCCACTGTCACTCTCCACGATCCGAACGCAGCGTTCAGGCAGCCAGCGGGCGTCATTTTCTCCTTGTGAAAAAACACATACATGCCCTCGACCCCAGGTTAGAACAGGATCGGGTCCATGCCAAGCACCAGTTAGGGGATCCTTCCATTTTACTAAGGCAAAAGGACGCTGCGCTCTTTTTTCCCAGAATCGCTGAGCAGCAGATAAATTATTTGAATCCAAATTCAAAAAATTTAAAACAAATAAAGCATGATTAAGTATATTCACAGGGGTAGTGGGATATGACTCTCCTTTCTGTATTTTAGCAATTTGATGTTTTAATAATCCATTAGCTCTCTCCACAATGCCTTGACCTTGAGGATTGTAAGGAATGCCTGTAATATGAGTGATATTATAGGAATGGCAGAAGGATTGAAATGCTCGGCTTGCATAGCCAGGGCCATTATCTGTTTTTATTTGCGAGGGAATCCCCATCTCAGCAAAGCATCGAATGCAGTGAGAGATACAATGTTTAGTGGCTTCCCCAGCAAGGGGGGTGGCAAAGATAAAATTAGAATAAGTATCTACAGTAACATGAACATATTTTAATCGGCCAAATGATGGAACATGTGTGACATCCATCTGCCAAATGTGATTAGAAAGCAGTCCTCGTGGATTTATGCCTAAATGGGGGGCTGGTGAAAAAGGGACACAGTTGGAGCAAGTCTTAACTATTTGACGTGCCGCTTCTCTAGATAATTTGAACTGTCGGCGCAAGGCTCGACTGTTTTGATGATGGATGGCATGTGACTGCTTAGCAAGTTCAACCTGAGTTAAGTAAACTCTGGTGGCGGAGTCAGTAACTGCATTGCCCTCACTTAAAGGGCCAGGAAGATTAGTGTGAGCTCGAACAAAGCCAAAAAAACAGGGGTGGTTGCGAGAACAAAGCAAAGTTTGTACTTGGCGAAATTGGGTCTGAATATTGGAGTTAGTAGTTCCAATAAAGGGAACAGTTTCTATGACTTGAAGAGCACGAATTACATATTGACTGTCTGAGTATAAGTTAAAGGGCTCGTCTTGTAACAGGACGAGTGCTTGTAAAACAGCCTCTAATTCCACCTCTTGGGCGGAGGAAAAACCCGTAACCCAAGATTGAGTTTTCCCATTAATGGTCAAAGCAGCCTTTCCATTAGAGGATCCATCTGTAAATACCAAAGCAGCAGAAGATAAAGGCGAGGCCTGTACTATGGAAGGAAATAGAAACGTATGACACGCAGCAAATTGGAGAAGTTTGTTAGACGGGTAGTGATGCAAAATTTTCCCCGTATAATTGGCCCAAGCAATGGCCCAAGAATCGCAATGGGCGAATAGCCAATCTTGTTGTTGTAGATTATATGGGACACAGATAAAATGAGGTTCCTGACCTAAATATTTACGGGAATCCACTCGGCACATATGTATCAAATTAGCTACCAATTCGTAGTAGGGGGTCAGCACTTTGCAGGGTGTTGATGGTAGATAAAGCCATAAAAGTGGGCCATCCTGCCACAATACAGCAGTTGGGGAGTGAGAAGTAGCTAAAATATAAAGTCCCCATGGTTTAGAATAGTCACAATAGGTCACTTGTTGCTGGGAAATTGCCTTTTCTACAATTTGGATGGCCCTCCTGGAGTCAGGATTTAATTCACGCAAGGATGTAGGGTTGGTATCTCCTTTTAAGAGATCAAAAAGGGGTTTTAACTCTCCTGTGGAGAGCTTTAGATAAGGCCGAAGCCAATTTATATCTCCTAAAAATTGCTGAAAATCATGAAGAGTTCTTAAGTGTGAAGTTTTTAATTGTATTTTTTGGCTTTTAAAATAGTGTGGGCCTAATATATGGCCTAGATATGTAAAAGGGGGGTGTTCCTGAACCTTTTCAGCTGCTATTATAAGGCCAAAGAGGCTCAGATCTTGCTTTAGTTGTCCAAAGGCTTGTCGTACGATGATAGGGTCAGAACAAGCCAACAAGATGTCATCCATATAATGAACAATATAAACAGAAGAAAATTTTTCACGAGTGGAAGAAATGGCTCTAGCTACAAAACTTTGACATAAAGTTGGGCTATTTGCCATGCCTTGTGGGAGCACAAGCCAGTGATATCGCTTCATGGGTTCTTTAAAATTAACAGAGGGGACGCTGAAGGCAAAGCGCTTACAGTCTTGAGGCGCCAGGGGTATAGTATAGAAACAATCCTTCAAATCTATAATAATCTTATAAGTATCCTTTGGGATTGCCATGGGTGAAGGCAAGCCAGGCTGTAGGGCCCCCATCAGTTCCATTGTCGCGTTAACCTTTCTCAAATCCTGTAACAGCCTCCATTTACCTGACTTTTTCTTTATAACAAAAATTGGAGAATTCCATGGAGAGTTAGAAGGGGCCACATGTCCCAAGTCCAGCTGTTCCTGTACCAGCTGCTGAGCTGCAATGATCTTTTCTAGAGAAAGAGGCCACTGTTCAACCCATACCGGTTGTTCAGAGAGCCAATTTATGGGATCAGCATGAGGGGGAGGGCAAACGACAGCTCCCGTCAAGGGATACACCAATCCTTGTCTCGTAGGGTGAGACTGGGGTTGGAGTGGCTCTAGCTCCCCCTGTGCTGCTCGGCCTAGTCCCCTAAAGGGGAGGAGGCCTTGATCAAGTAACTGCTTAGTGACCGCAGCACTAGGACTAAACATATACACTCCCATTTTTTCCATGATATCACGACCCCATAAATTAATTGGCAGATGATCCAAGACAAATGGCTGAAAATGACCAGAGTGCCCTTCCTCATCTCTCCAAACAAGGATCGCACTGCTCTGCTGTGGGTCAGTTGCTTGCCCAACCCCCTGTAGGGAAGTCATAGAGGTGGTCAGGGGCCATTGGGCTGGCCAATGTTTTTTAGATATCACAGACACATCTGCTCCAGTGTCTAATATTCCTTTAAAGGGCTTTTCTTGTATAAATATAGTCATCTCAGGCCTCTCTTGTTTTATGCTTTGTACCCAATAGATATCAGAAGATCTAAATCCTCTCTGTCCACATGGGGAATTAGCAGTCTCCCCGGGAGGTAAAGGCACAAGTATTAATTGTGCTAATTTTTGACCGGCTGGGATCGATACCACGTGTTTCGGGGCAGAGGCCATAACTTTGATTTCTCCAGTAAAATCCTGGTCAATTTTGCCAGGTGTAATCTGTATCCCTTTAAGGGCTGAGCTACTTCGCCCTAACAGCAATCCAGCCACTCCCAGGGGAAGGGGGCCGAAGACCCCCGTGGGGAGAGCTTGTGTCCCCATCTCTGGGGTCAATACTGAGCAGGTGGAGGAACAGAGGTCCAATCCTGCACTTCCTGGGGTGGCACGGAGGAGGCCAGAGACTGATCTTGGGGGGTTGTTAGAAGATGCACTTGTGGCCGAGAAGAGGGAGGGACTGCCCCATGGTTTTGCGGGGCCAGGGGCTGGCCCCTTCTCCAGTTTCCCAAATACGGGCGGCCATTGCGATTTGTTGCTGACTTGCAATCTTTAGCCCAGTGCTTCCCTTTACCACAGCGTGGACATGTGCCAGGTGATTTTTCTCTCTTTTGCCTGGCCTGGCGTGGGCATTGCGTCATCCAATGTCCTATTTGTCCACAAGAAAAGCAACGCCCTGGGGGTCTAGCATCCCGAGAATGCCGCTGACCTCTATATTTTAGAGACTCACTAACAGTCTTTCCTTGAGGAGCAGCGGCTAAAGTAAGGCCTTGTACATGGGAGGGTCCAATATCAGCACACAGTGAAATAAAGTCCGTGATTCCTCCCTTATTCCTATGGGGTCTGATCGCCGCCTGACAGGCGGCGTTGGCATTTTCATAGGCTATGTGTCTAACTATACTCTGCCTTGCATTCTCATCTTGTACTAGGCAGTCTGCAGTCTCCATTAATCGAGACAAAAATTCTAGATAAGGTTCATTCGGTCCCTGTTTAACTTCTACTAGATTTTTTGTACGATTGGAATTGCGTAACTTTTTCCAAGCCTCTCTCGCAGCAGCATTTATTTGTAAATAGGCCTCCTTTGCATAACCCAATTGATCTTCGGTGTTTTTATAGGTTCCCTCTCCTAACAACTGATCAACAGTGTAAGGCAGGTTCTTAGACCTATTTGTTTCAATTTTAGCCCGACACTGTGCAGTGAACTCTGTCTCCCATAATAAGTACTCTCCTGCACTAAGGCATGCTCTGGCAAGCCGCTTCCAGTCATTTGGGCATGCAATACCAGTACACGCGGCCTCCAATATTACTTGAGTAAAAGGGGCAGTTGGCCCATATTGGGAGCAGGCATTTTTTAAATCCTGTAATAGTTTAACAGGAACAGGTTGATGGTATACTTGTTCATCATGATCAACTAAACTAGGGAAGCATCGAGGCCCTGAAATACCTTCCCTCTCTCTAGCAGCCTGAGTCAGGTTTAATTGCGATGCACTGTGCCTGGTTGTAGTGCCTGTTAAAAGGGACTTGTTGCTAGGGCCTTTAGGCTTGCCTAAAGGTTGAGAAAGGGATTGAGGCCGTAAGGCTGCAGCTGGAGGCGGTGGGTGTGAGGGGTAAGGTTTAGAATCAGACACCATAGTGGCCTGAGGGTCATATTTCTTTCCTACTTCTGGGGGGGCTCTCTGCTCTGTCCCCATTTTCAATAGAAGATGTAGCATTTCTTCTAACTTCTTCTCTATCGTAGCCACCCGGCCCTCCAATGACTCATCATAACTTTCCTCCTTGGTATTCAAACCTGAATTCTGATACTCAATATCTACTGGTTGTTGTTCCCTTTGCAAGATCTTACTTAGACTCTCTTGGGCTGCAGCATATGGCTCAGCCTCAGGTTCTTCAGAAGGGTCCTTTAACTCATAAAGTTCCCTTAATTCAAGATTAAGTTCAGCATCTTCATGTAGAGGATCTATGTATTTACTTACTAAATTCCATACAGTAGTAGCCTCTACTGGGGTATTTTCAGGGCCATATACATCATAATAATCTTGAATTCTTTTTCCTATCCGCTGCCAGGCTTTTTGGAATTCCTCCTCTATAGACCTCAGGCATGCCTCCTTGAGAAACTGTAGGAAGCTCTGAAGCACCCCTTCTTCCACCCACGTTCCGTGGGCTTCAAATAGGCCTGTTAAGATCGGTAGAAATAACCCATGACTATTAGCTTGACCCATAATTTTTTCTCCTGACTATACTCTCTTAATAGTCCTACGATGTGTTACTCACCACAGGGAGGGGTCCTTCACCTTCGTCCCAGATTTTCAGGGTCCCTGTTCAGGCGCCAGATGACGGGGCCAACCGGCAGCAAACCAGGGTTCGCAGACTGGGGTTCCTGAAATAGGGGACAAGGACTAGGAAGAAAAAGAAGAGAGACAGGCACACCGGGTCCGGGATGTCCGCAGTCCAGGCAAAGACTGCCGAGACTGCCGCGTTTATTTTCCACTCCCCCTTCTTCCCTCCTCCTCTCCCAGGGAACCTCCAGGTGTTACATTCATATGGTAATTCTCAGGTCATTTACATAGAATAGGGCCAGAAAGCAATAAGACAATATAGCCATCATCTGATGCAAGTCAAGGTACAGTTTGATTTCACTCTGGCTCCCAACATGATTCCTCATTACCACATACATAGGAAAGGGTGCAAGTGGTGCTGTGGCTCGGTGGGACAGCTAAAGCCTAAAGAAAGTCCAAGAACAATGTTCACACTCTGAGGTCAAGTCCCAAGACTAGCAAAAACAAAAAAAAATTCGACAAGGGGCAAAATGCAGGCAGAGAAGGCACTGTAAAGCAAATGTTTTGTAAAGCATGAGGGCAATGTTGACCCTTAAGTTTGGATCTTATCTAAGAAAGGCTCCTTGAGTCTGAGACCAGACTGGTAGTTGGGCCTAGTGGAAGACATTGGGATTGGACAAATAAGGTGTGCTGTTTACTACATCCACATGTATATTGTGAGATTGGAGGAGAGATTCAGCCTCCAGTATGTCTTTGGTGAGGTCTTTTGTGAGCAAGGATCTTTGGTCATTGGGCCCTGAAAGGTGACCCTGCCTCCCTCACAATGGAACAGAATATGGAACCCTGGTAACCAAGCAACTGTAACTAACAACCAGCTCAAGCCAGCTCACTTGGCCTGTGGCTCAGGAGGAAGCAAGATGTTGCTGTGCTGTTGCCAAAGGTCAGGAAACTCGAGTCTCAGGCATGGAAGTTGTGGATGTCTTACTCGAAGATGTACATGCTAGATCATTGCCAAGCCACAAATCCAGTATAACAGAACTTTCTCTAAGAAGAAGGCCAGGAAAATCCAGGGCAACCAGATGAGGTAAATTTCTAAGAAGAAATGTATTTGACCCCATCATCCTCTCCACACACTACAACTTTCTATTTTTTAATTTTTTATTGTAATTAGTAAAAGGGTTAGATGATATTTTCCAGATAGAAGGTGCATTAATTCACATACATTGATAACTTTTCACATGTCTTGGTACCCATTTCCCTCCAACTCCACACCCCCCACCCGTCTTGGTTTTCACCCATTCCCTATCAAATTTCAGATATCCAAGTACAACTAAATTCAATATATAAGACAAAGTGAGATACTATACCAATATGGGATAACCAAGGGACAGCAAACGAGATGAGAGACAACATAGTACATTAAGGACAACAATCATTCATTAATGGCTTTTGTGTCAATATCCTGGAGGTCCTTTCAATTAGCTTCACATTATATGGCCTTATATATGGCCTTATGCTCTATTGACAATCTCTGCTAGTAGAGCCCAAGGTTTCTACTGATTATGACGAATGAGGGAAACCACTGAGCCTAAGTTCCTTTGAGTCTGGCTTACTTCACTTAATATGATTTGTTCTAAGTCTTTCCATTTCCTAACAAATGGGGCGATGTCATTCTTTCTGACAGCAGCATAGAATTCCATTGTGTACAAATACCACAACTTGTTGATACACTCATCCACTGAGGGACATCTGGGTTGGTTCCATATCTTTGCTATGGTGAATAGTGCTGCAATGAACATTGTTGTGCTAGTGGGTTTAGTATGCCCTTGTTTCTGGATTGTTGGGTAAATGCCAAGTAGTGGAATTGCTGGGTAATAGGGGAGTTCTATGTTTAGCCTTTTCAGGCACTGCCACACTGCTTTCCATAGTGGTTGAATGAGTTTGCACTCCCACCAACAGTGTAGTAGTGATCCCTCCTGGCCACATCCCCTCCAGCATCTGTTGTCATTCGTTTTCCTGATCCTGGCCATTCTCACTGGAGTGAGGTGGAATCTTAGAGTTGTTTTGATTTTCATTTCTTTTATGACCACAGATGTGGAGCATTTCTTCTTGTGTCTATAGGCCATTTTTGATTCTTCTTCAGAGAAGACTCTCTTTAAGTCTTTGGCCCATTTTTAATGGGATGGGTGTTATTTTGGAGGTTAGTTTTGGAGTGTTTCAATTTTTTGAGTTGTTGATATATTTTAGATATGAGGCCTTTCTCCGTTGTTTGGTTGGTGAAGATCTTCTCCCACTCTGTAGGCTTCCTGATTAGTTTACTAGCTATATCCGTTGCCATACAAAAGCTCTGCAGTTTAATGCAGTCCCACTTATCCAGCCTTTCTCTGATTTGTTGTGATTCTTGGTCCTTATTAAGAAAGTTTCGACCTGTGCCAAGGAGGCCTAGTGTATCTCCTATTCCTTCCTGTAAACTTTTCAGTGTGTCAGCTTTTACCTCCAGGTCTTTGATCCATTTGGAGTTAATTCTAGTGCAAGGTGACAAAGAAGGATCCAACTTTAGTTTTGTGCAGGTGTTTAACTAGTTCTGCCAGCACAACTTGTTGAAGAGGCTATCTTTCTTCCATTCTATATTTTTGGCTCCCTGGTCAAAGATTAGGTGACCATAGGTCTGTGGTTTAATATCTGGGTACGCAGTTCTACTCCATTGGACTTCAGGCCTGTTCTTGTGCCAGTACCAAGCTGTTTCGAGAATTATAGCTCTGTAATAGAGTCTTAAGTTTGGAATTGAAATTCCTCCAGCGCTGTTCTTTCCGCTAAGAAGTGTTTTTGCTATACGGGGTCTTTTATTATTCCATATAAAATTTTGAATTGCCTCTTCTATTTCTTTAAAGAATGACATTGGGATGTTGATTGGTATTACATTGAATTTGTAGATAGCCCTTGGCAAGATTGTCATTTTCACAATGTTGATTCTTCCAATCCAGGAGCATGGGAGGTTTTTCCATTTCCTTAGTTCTGCTTTAATTTCCTTTTTTATGGTTTTCAAGTTTTCATCTAAACTGTCCTTTACATTCTTAGTTAAGCTAATTGCTAGGTACTTTATTTTCTTTGAGGCTATTGTGAAAGGAATTTCTTTCCGTTTATTGCCTCTTTCCTCTCAGTGTTGGCGTAAAGTAAGGCAGTTGATTTGTGAGGGTTGATTTTATGGCCTGCTACCCTTCCAAAGCTTTGAATCAGCTCAAGGAGCTTGGGAGTAGAGTCTATAGGATTCTTTAAATACAGAATCATGTCATCTGCAAAGAGGGATAGTTTTATTTCCTCTTTCCCTACTTGGATCCCCTTTATGCTTGCTTCTTGCCTTATTGCACTGCCTAGGAATTCTAGTACTATGTTAAAAAGGAGTGGAGAGAGTGGGCATCCTTGTCTCGTTCCTGATTTTAGAGGGAATGGCTTTAGATTTTCACCATTAAGTATAATACTAGCAGTGGGTTTCTCATACACAGCCTTTATTACATTGAGAAATGTTCCATGGATTCCTAGTTTCTCCACATCTTTTAACATAAAGGGGTTTTGGATCTTGTCAAATGCCTTTTCCGCATCTACTGAGACACTCATGTGATTTTATCCCTGCTCCTGTTGATGTGTTGAATTATATTAATTGATTTGTGTATGTTGAACCAGTTTTCCTCCCTGTGATGAATCCAGTTTGATCATAGTGTATAATTTTTTTGATGAGTTGTTGTAGACGGTTGGCCAGTATTTTGTTGAGAAGTTTTGCATCGATGTTCATCAAAGAAATGGGTCTATAGATCTCTTTCTTTGATGAATCTCTGTCTGGTTTGGGGGATGAGGGATATACTGGCTTCACAGAATGAGTTTGGTAAAGAACCTTCATTTTCAATTTCGTTGAAGAGCCTGAGGAGTATTGGTGTGAGCTCTGCTTTGAAGACCTTATAGAATTCAGCTGTGAATCCATCTGGCCCTGGGCTCTTAAGTGGAAGTTGTCTAATTTCCATTTCTATTTCAGAGCTTGAAATAGGCCTGTTGAGTTGGGTTAGCTCTTCTTGGTTCAGTGTGGGTATGTTAATATTGTCTAGGAATTCATCCATCTCTTCTAGATCGCAAATTTGTTGGCGTAAAGGTTTGAGAAGTGTTCCCTCATGATATTCTGGATCTTGGTAATTCTGTCGTGATATTACCATTTTCATCTGCGATTTTGTTTATTTCGATATGCTCTCTTCTTTTTTTGGTAAGATTTGCTAAGGGGTTGTCAATTTTGTTAATTCTTTCAAAGAACCAACTCCTTGTTTTGTTGATTCTTTCTATAGTTTTTTTATTCCAAATCATTTAATTCTGCTTTGATTTTAATAATTTGCTTTCTCCTAATGGGTTTAGGGTTGGTTTGTTGCTCTTTTTCCAGGAGGTTAAGGTGAGACATTAACTAGTTGGTTTGCCATTTTCCCAACTTGCTGTTGTAGGCACTCAGCGCTATAAATTTTCCTCTGAGTACTGCCTTTGTTGTGTCCCTAAGGAGTGGATATTTGTGTGCTCCTTATTGTTAAATTTCATAAACAGTTGGATATCTGTTCTGATCTCTTCGATTACCCATTGTTTTTGATTCACCAATGTGTTGTTCAGTCTCCATGAGTTACAGGGTTTTCTTTGGTGGAGATGTGTGTTCAGCTCCAATTTGATGCCCTTATGATCTGAGTGTGTGCATGGAATAATTTCAGTGTTTCTGAATCTGTCCAGGTTTGCTTTATGGCCTAAGATGTGGTCTATTTTGGAAAATGTTCCATGTGCTGCTGAGAAAAACGTATATTGTGGTGTTACTGGGTGGAATATTCTGCAGATGTCTGTTACATCTAGTCGGTCTATATAGTTGTTCAGTTCTAAGGTTTCTCTTTTGAGTTTTTGCCTTGTTGATCTGTCCATAGGTGAGAGTGGTGTGTTAAACTCACCAACAATCACTGTATTTCGATCTATGTATGGTTTCAGTGTAAGTAAAGTTTGCTTGATGAAGTTTGGAGCTCCAGGATTGGGTGTGTAAATATTTAGGATCGTTATGTCTTCCTGGAGGAAAGATCCCTTTAGTAGTATGTTGTACCCTTCTTTGTCTTTTCTTACTAATTTTAGTTTGAAGTCTATTGTATCTGATATGAGGATGGCAACTCCAGCCTGTTTATGGGGGCAGTTAGCTTGATAGAGTTTATTCCAACCTCTCACTTTCAAAAGATGATTGCTTTTGGTTAAGATGTGTCTCTTGAAGACAGCAGAACGGTGGCTCTTGCTTTTTGATCCAACTAGACAGCCTATGCCGTTTAATTGGAGAGTTAAGTCCATTGATATTGAGAGTTAGGATTGAGAGATATTTATTAGTTCCTACCATTTTTAAAAGCTTTTAGTAGGGCCTGTGTCTTGACATTTCTTGTGGTCCTTAGATGGTATGCTGTTTAGTTGCCATTTCTTTCCATATAATGCATTTATTTTGGTTTTGTATGTATAGAGCATCGTTGAGAATTCTCTGTAGTGTTGGTTTTGTTTCGACATATTGTTGCAGCTTTTCCCTGGAATGGAATGTTTTATTGTTCCCTCAGTTTGAATGAGAGCTTAGCTGGCTACAGTATTCTTGGTTGGTAGTTATTTGATTTAAGGGCGTGACATATATGCTTCCAGTTACTTCGTGCTTGCATGGTCTCTGCTGAGAAATCTGGGGTTATTCTGATTGGTTTTCCTTTATAGGTTACTGATCCCTTTTCCCTGGCTGCCTTTAGGATCTTTCCTTTCGTTTCTATTGATCCAGTTCAGATCACAATGTGGCGGTGGGATGTTCTTTTCTGGTCAGGTCTGTTTGGGGTTCTAAAAGCTTCTCGTATCGGGATGGGCCTGCCCTTCTGGATATTTGGGAAGTTCTCTGAGATGATTCCCTGAAGTATATTTCCAATACCATTGACCTCTTTCTCCACGCCCTCCTCAATACCAACTAGTCTTAAATTAGGCTTCCTAATTGCATTTTGGACCTCTTGAAGCGCTCTCTCATATTTCCTAGATTTTGATTGACTCATTTTCTGTTCTTTCTCTATAATAACTAAATTATCTTCAGCCCCGGAAATTCTCTCCTCTGCATTGTCTATCCTGCTATCAAAGCTATCTACTTTATTTTTCATCTCCCTTGCTTCTAATTACTCATTTTTGATGCCTTGCATCTCCTGTTTTAGATCATGTATGGATTTCTTTATCTCCTTGATTTCCTTTTGAGTGGTTAGCTCAGTAGCTTTATTTTCTTTGGACATTTGCTGGAGTTTGGTCACGTTTTTATTTGTGGATTCTATGAATTCATCCATCTTTCTTTGAAAAACCTTTATTATGGCCTCCTTTATGGCTTCTTCTTTTTCACTTATCACCTTGTTTTTGCTTTCCTCTTGTTCAGCTATGGCTTCCTCCATTATCTCTTTCTTTATATTTGCACATTTTCCATTAATGATGTTTATCAATTGCATTTATGTAGCACTTGGAAGACTCTCCTCTAGGTTTGCCAGTGACTGTTCCATTGTCTATTTACATTTGGTGGGGGATGTTGTTTCTTGATTTGAAATTTTCTTGAGTTTCTTGTTCTGCCCATTTGAAAATGGGAGCAAGATTACTACTAAATACGATTATAGTTTTTCAGATATAACCAACCTAGACCTCTGTAGCTGGCAGACACTAGATGTTCACAAGTTTTGATTGGTATTAACTCTTTCTTTTAGTGCACTTACAGACCAGTCTAATACAACCACTGATAAGCGATTTATACCCAAAACAATAAGCTTCACAATCCAATCTCTATTGTCGTTAAGTCCCTCTGAGCCTAGAGAATAATTAACCACCTACATATACAATATTGCTCAACAGCCATCAAGTGTAGATCCGTGCAGTATAAGGGTTGAAAGACAAGCAGAGGTCCAGAGATAGAAAAAAAGAATGAGAGAGGTCAGGGGAGGTACAAAAGGATTAACGTAGGAGTGTAAGAATATTTTAGTAATGAAGAAAAGGTATAGCATAAGGATAACTGACCTAAGTTGGTAAGTAGGTAGCATATTTGAGTACAAAGTTTGGAAAGAATTAGAATAAAACTTATATGTTGCTGCACGACTAGCTCTTAGCCCAACCAGTGGCCTCACAGTGGACCATGGGATGGATCTGTTTTTCTTGTCTACGTTGAGGGAAAGGGGTATTTCACAAGATGCAGAAGCGAAGATTTCAGAAGCAAATGCTGTGAGTGAATTAGATCGTAAAAAGCATTTTTATTTTCTTTTATCTTTCTGCCAGTCGTGGGGCTTGAATTCAGGGCCTGAGAACTGTCCTCGGATTTTCTCAAGTCTAGCCCTCTGCCACTTGAGCCACGGTGCCACATCTAGATTTTCTATCTATGTGATACTGAGCAATCAAACCCAGATCTTCATGGATGCTAGGCAAGCACTCTACCACTATGCCAAACTCTCAACCCTGACATAGTAATTATAAAGTCATCATCATCATCATCATATCCAAATATCCTTTCTCCTACAAAGAATGAACACTTAACTGTGTAATGCTTTTTTTTTAATTTCACTAATTCTTCTGTGTTTTTCCCTCTTGCATTTTTTCCACATGACAGAAAAGCTAATCATCAGGAAAAAATTGATTAGGATACAGAAACCTAATAATATCCTAGTAGATTGACGTCAAAAATATGTGCAAGATACCCTGTGTGTTTGACCTAGTGGTAGAGTCCTTGGCTACCAAGCAGTAAGCCTCAGGTTTGATTCCTCATTACCACATACATAGAAAACGCTGCAAGTGGTGCTGTGGCTCGGTGGGACAGCTAAAGCCTAAAGAAAGCCCAAGAACAATGTTCACACTGTGAGGTCAAGTCCCAAGACTAGCAAAAACAAAAAAAATTCGACAAGGGGCAAAATGCAGGCAGAGAAGGCACTGTGAAGCAAATGTTTTGTAAAGGATGAGGGCAATATTGACCCTTAAGTTTGGATCTTACCTAAGAAAGGCTCCTTGAGCCTGAGACCAGACTGGTAGTTGGGCCTAGTGGAAGACATTGGGATTGGACAAATAAGGTGTGCTGTATACTACATCCACATGTATATTGTGAGATTGGAGGAGAGATTCAGCCTCCAGTATGTCTTTGGTGAGGTCTTTTGTGAGCAAGGATCTTTGGTCATTGGGCCCTGAAAGGTGACCCTGCCTCCCTCACAATGGAACAGAATATGGAATCCTGGTAACCAAGCCACTGTAACTAACAACCAGCTCAAGCCAGCTCACTTGGCCTGTGGCTCAGGAGGAAGAAAGATGTTGCTGTGCTGTTGCCAAAGGTCAGGAAACTCAAGTCTCAGGCATGGAAGTTGTGGATATCTTACTCGAAGATGTACATGCTAGATCATTGCCAAGCCACAAATCCAGTATAACAGAACTTTCTCTAAGAAGAAGGCCAGGAAAATCCAGGGCAACCAGATGAGGTAAATTTCTAAGAAGAAATGTATTTGACCCCATCATCCTCCCCACACACTATAACTTTCTTTTTTTTCATTTTTTTATTGTAATTAGTAAAAAGGTTAGATGATATTTGCTAGATAGAAGGTGCATTAATGCACATACATTGATACCATTTCACATGTCTTGGTACCCATTTCCCTCCAACCCCACACCCCCACCCGTCTTGGTTTTCCCCCCTTCCCTATCAAATTTCAAATATCCAAATACAAATAAATTCAATATATAAGATAAAGTGAGATACTATACCAATATGGGATAACCAAGGGACAGCAAACGAGATGAGAGACAACATAGTACATTAAGGACAACAATCATTCATTATATGGCTTTTGTGTCAATATCCTGGAGGTCCTTTCAATTAGCTTCACATTATATGGCCTTATATATGGCCTTTTGCTCTATTGACAATCTCTGCTAGTAGAGCCCAAGGTTTCTACTGATTATGACGAATGAGGAAAACCACTGAGCCTAAGTTCCTTTGAGTCTGGCTTACTTCACTTAATATGATTTGTTCTAAGTCTTTCCATTTCCTAATAAATGGGACGATGTCATTCTTTCTGACAGCAGCATAGAATTCCATTGTGTACAAATACCACAACTTGTTGATCCACTCATCAACTGAGGTATATCTGGGTTGGTTCCATATGTTTACTATGGTGAATAGTGCTGCAATGAACATTGTTGTGCTAGTGGGTTTAGTATGCCCTTGTTTCTGGATTGTTGGGTAAATGCCAAGTAGTGGAATTGCTGGGTCATAGGGGAGTTCTATGTTTAGCCTTTGAGGCACTGCCACACTTCTTTACATAGTGGTTGAAAGAGTTTGCACTCCCACCAACAGTGTAGTAGTGATCCCTCCTGGCCACATCCCCTCCAGCATCTGTTGTCATTCGTTTTCCTGATCCTGGCCATTCTAACTGGAGTGAGGTGGAATCTTAGAGTTGTTTTGATTTGCATTTCTTTTATGACCAGGGATGTGGAGCATTTCTTCATGTGTCTATAGGCCATTTTTGTTTCTTCTTCAGAGAAGACTCTCTTTAAAGCTTTGGCCCATTTTTAATGGGATGGGTGTTACTTTGGAGGTTAGTTTTGGAGTGATTCAATTTTTTGAGTTGTTGATATATTTTAGATATGAGGCCTTGGTCCGTTGTTTGGTTGGTGAAGATCTTCTCCCACTCTGTAGGCTTCCTGATTAGTTTAGTAGCTATATCCGTTGCCATACAAAAGCTCTGCAGTTTAGTGCAGTCCCACTTATCCAGCCTTTCTCTGATTTGTTGTGATTCTTGGTCCTTATTAAGAAAGTTTCGACCTGTGCCAAGGAGGCCTAGTGTATCTCCTATTCCTTCCTGTAAACTTTTCAGTGTGTCAGCTTTTACCTCCAGGTCTTTGATCCATTTGGAGTTAATTCTAGTGCACGGTGACAAAGAAGGATCCAACCTCAGTTTTCTGCAGGTGTTTAACCAGTTCTGCCAGCACAACTTGTTGAAGAGGCTATCTTTCTTCCATTCTATTTTTTTGGCTCCCTGGTCAAAGATTAGGTGGCCATAGGTCTGTGGTTTAATATCTGGGTCCGCAGTTCTACTCCATTGGACTTCAGGCCTGTTTTTGTGCCAGTACCAAGCTGTTTTGAGAATTGTAGCTCTGTAATAGAGTCTTAAGTTTGGAATTGAAATTCCTCCAGCGCTGTTCTTTCTGCTAAGAAGTGTTTTTGCTATACGGGGTCTTTTATTATTCCATATGAAATTTTGAATTGCCTCTTCTATTTCTTTAAAGAATGACATTGGGATGTTGATTGGTATTACATTGAATTTGTAGATAGCCCTTGGCAAGATTGTCATTTTCACAATGTTGATTCTTCCAATCCAGGAGCATGGGAGGTTTTTCCATTTCCTTAGTTCTGCTTTAATTTCCTTTTTTATGCTTTTAAAGTTTTCATCTAAACGGTCTTTACATTCTTAGTTAAGCTAACTGCTAGGTACTTTATTTTCTTTGAGGCTATTGTGAAAGGAATTTCTTTCCTGATTATTGCCTCGTTCCTCTCAGTGTTGGCGTAAAGTAAGGCACTTGATTTGTGAGGGTTGATTTTATGGCCTGCTACCCTTCCAAAGCTTTGAATCAGCTCAAGGATCTTGGGAGTAGAGTCTATAGGATTCTTTAAATACAGAATCATGTCATCTGCAAAGATCCCTACTTGGTCCTCTTTATGCTTGCTTCTTGCCTTATTGCACTGCCTAGGAATTCTAGTACTATGTTAAAAAGGAGTGGAGAGAGTGGGCATCCTTGTCTCATTCCTGATTTTAGAGGGAATGGCTTTAGATTTTCACCTTTAAGTATAATACTAGCAGTGGGTTTCTCATACACAGCCTTTATTACATTGAGAAATGTTCCATAGTTTCCTAGTTTCTCCACATCTTTTTACATAAAGGGGTTTTGGATCTTGTCAAATGCCTTTTCCGCATCTATTGAGACACTCATGTGATTTTATCCCTGCTCCTGTTGATGTGTTGAATTATATTAATTGATTTGTGTATGTTGAACCAGTTTTCCTCCCTGTGATGAATCCAGTTTGATCATAGTGTATAATTTTTTTGATGAGTTGTTGTAGACGGTTGGCCAGTATTTTGTTGAGAAGTTTTGCATCGATGTTCATCAAAGAAATGGGTCTATAGATCTCTTTCTTTGATGAATCTCTGTCTGGTTTGGGGGATGAGGGATATACTGGCTTCACAGAATGAGTTTGGTAAAGAACCTTCATTTTCAATTTCGTTGAAGAGCCTGAGGAGTATTGGTGTGAGCTCTGCTTTGAAGACCTTATAGAATTCAGCTGTGAATCCATCTGGCCCTGGGCTCTTAAGTGGAAGTTGTCTAATTTCCATTTCTATTTCAGAGCTTGAAATAGGCCTGTTGAGTTGGGTTAGCTCTTCTTGGTTCAGTGTGGGTATGTTAATATTGTCTAGGAATTCATCCATCTCTTCTAGATCGCAAATTTGTTGGCGTAAAGGTTTGAGAAGTGTTCCCTCATGATATTCTGGATCTTGGTAATTCTGTCGTGATATTACCATTTTCATCTGCGATTTTGTTTATTTCGATATGCTCTCTTCTTTTTTTGGTAAGATTTGCTAAGGGGTTGTCAATTTTGTTAATTCTTTCAAAGAACCAACTCCTTGTTTTGTTGATTCTTTCTATAGTTTTTTTATTCCAAATCATTTAATTCTGCTTTGATTTTAATAATTTGCTTTCTCCTAATGGGTTTAGGGTTGGTTTGTTGCTCTTTTTCCAGGAGGTTAAGGTGAGACATTAACTAGTTGGTTTGCCATTTTCCCAACTTGCTGTTGTAGGCACTCAGCGCTATAAATTTTCCTCTGAGTACTGCCTTTGTTGTGTCCCTAAGGAGTGGATATTTGTGTGCTCCTTATTGTTAAATTTCATAAACAGTTGGATATCTGTTCTGATCTCTTCGATTACCCATTGTTTTTGATTCACCAATGTGTTGTTCAGTCTCCATGAGTTACAGGGTTTTCTTTGGTGGAGATGTGTGTTCAGCTCCAATTTGATGCCCTTATGATCTGAGTGTGTGCATGGAATAATTTCAGTGTTTCTGAATCTGTCCAGGTTTGCTTTATGGCCTAAGATGTGGTCTATTTTGGAAAATGTTCCATGTGCTGCTGAGAAAAACGTATATTGTGGTGTTACTGGGTGGAATATTCTGCAGATGTCTGTTACATCTAGTCGGTCTATATAGTTGTTCAGTTCTAAGGTTTCTCTTTTGAGTTTTTGCCTTGTTGATCTGTCCATAGGTGAGAGTGGTGTGTTAAACTCACCAACAATCACTGTATTTCGATCTATGTATGGTTTCAGTGTAAGTAAAGTTTGCTTGATGAAGTTTGGAGCTCCAGGATTGGGTGTGTAAATATTTAGGATCGTTATGTCTTCCTGGAGGAAAGATCCCTTTAGTAGTATGTTGTACCCTTCTTTGTCTTTTCTTACTAATTTTAGTTTGAAGTCTATTGTATCTGATATGAGGATGGCAACTCCAGCCTGTTTATGGGGGCAGTTAGCTTGATAGAGTTTATTCCAACCTCTCACTTTCAAAAGATGATTGCTTTTGGTTAAGATGTGTCTCTTGAAGACAGCAGAACGGTGGCTCTTGCTTTTTGATCCAACTAGACAGCCTATGCCGTTTAATTGGAGAGTTAAGTCCATTGATATTGAGAGTTAGGATTGAGAGATATTTATTAGTTCCTACCATTTTTAAAAGCTTTTAGTAGGGCCTGTGTCTTGACATTTCTTGTGGTCCTTAGATGGTATGCTGTTTAGTTGCCATTTCTTTCCATATAATGCATTTATTTTGGTTTTGTATGTATAGAGCATCGTTGAGAATTCTCTGTAGTGTTGGTTTTGTTTCGACATATTGTTGCAGCTTTTCCCTGGAATGGAATGTTTTATTGTTCCCTCAGTTTGAATGAGAGCTTAGCTGGCTACAGTATTCTTGGTTGGTAGTTATTTGATTTAAGGGCGTGACATATATGCTTCCAGTTACTTCGTGCTTGCATGGTCTCTGCTGAGAAATCTGGGGTTATTCTGATTGGTTTTCCTTTATAGGTTACTGATCCCTTTTCCCTGGCTGCCTTTAGGATCTTTCCTTTCGTTTCTATTGATCCAGTTCAGATCACAATGTGGCGGTGGGATGTTCTTTTCTGGTCAGGTCTGTTTGGGGTTCTAAAAGCTTCTCGTATCGGGATGGGCCTGCCCTTCTGGATATTTGGGAAGTTCTCTGAGATGATTCCCTGAAGTATATTTCCAATACCATTGACCTCTTTCTCCACGCCCTCCTCAATACCAACTAGTCTTAAATTAGGCTTCCTAATTGCATTTTGGACCTCTTGAAGCGCTCTCTCATATTTCCTAGATTTTGATTGACTCATTTTCTGTTCTTTCTCTATAATAACTAAATTATCTTCAGCCCCGGAAATTCTCTCCTCTGCATTGTCTATCCTGCTATCAAAGCTATCTACTTTATTTTTCATCTCCCTTGCTTCTAATTACTCATTTTTGATGCCTTGCATCTCCTGTTTTAGATCATGTATGGATTTCTTTATCTCCTTGATTTCCTTTTGAGTGGTTAGCTCAGTAGCTTTATTTTCTTTGGACATTTGCTGGAGTTTGGTCACGTTTTTATTTGTGGATTCTATGAATTCATCCATCTTTCTTTGAAAAACCTTTATTATGGCCTCCTTTATGGCTTCTTCTTTTTCACTTATCACCTTGTTTTTGCTTTCCTCTTGTTCAGCTATGGCTTCCTCCATTATCTCTTTCTTTATATTTGCACATTTTCCATTAATGATGTTTATCAATTGCATTTATGTAGCACTTGGAAGACTCTCCTCTAGGTTTGCCAGTGACTGTTCCATTGTCTATTTACATTTGGTGGGGGATGTTGTTTCTTGATTTGAAATTTTCTTGAGTTTCTTGTTCTGCCCATTTGAAAATGGGAGCAAGATTACTACTAAATACGATTATAGTTTTTCAGATATAACCAACCTAGACCTCTGTAGCTGGCAGACACTAGATGTTCACAAGTTTTGATTGGTATTAACTCTTTCTTTTAGTGCACTTACAGACCAGTCTAATACAACCACTGATAAGCGATTTATACCCAAAACAATAAGCTTCACAATCCAATCTCTATTGTCGTTAAGTCCCTCTGAGCCTAGAGAATAATTAACCACCTACATATACAATATTGCTCAACAGCCATCAAGTGTAGATCCGTGCAGTATAAGGGTTGAAAGACAAGCAGAGGTCCAGAGATAGAAAAAAAGAATGAGAGAGGTCAGGGGAGGTACAAAAGGATTAACGTAGGAGTGTAAGAATATTTTAGTAATGAAGAAAAGGTATAGCATAAGGATAACTGACCTAAGTTGGTAAGTAGGTAGCATATTTGAGTACAAAGTTTGGAAAGAATTAGAATAAAACTTATATGTTGCTGCACGACTAGCTCTTAGCCCAACCAGTGGCCTCACAGTGGACCATGGGATGGATCTGTTTTTCTTGTCTACGTTGAGGGAAAGGGGTATTTCACAAGATGCAGAAGCGAAGATTTCAGAAGCAAATGCTGTGAGTGAATTAGATCGTAAAAAGCATTTTTATTTTCTTTTATCTTTCTGCCAGTCGTGGGGCTTGAATTCAGGGCCTGAGAACTGTCCTCGGATTTTCTCAAGTCTAGCCCTCTGCCACTTGAGCCACGGTGCCACATCTAGATTTTCTATCTATGTGATACTGAGCAATCAAACCCAGATCTTCATGGATGCTAGGCAAGCACTCTACCACTATGCCAAACTCTCAACCCTGACATAGTAATTATAAAGTCATCATCATCATCATCATATCCAAATATCCTTTCTCCTACAAAGAATGAACACTTAACTGTGTAATGCTTTTTTTTTAATTTCACTAATTCTTCTGTGTTTTTCCCTCTTGCATTTTTTCCACATGACAGAAAAGCTAATCATCAGGAAAAAATTGATTAGGATACAGAAACCTAATAATATCCTAGTAGATTGACGTCAAAAATATGTGCAAGATACCCTGTGTGTTTGACCTAGTGGTAGAGTCCTTGGCTACCAAGCAGTAAGCCTCAGGTTTGATTCCTCATTACCACATACATAGAAAACGCTGCAAGTGGTGCTGTGGCTCGGTGGGACAGCTAAAGCCTAAAGAAAGCCCAAGAACAATGTTCACACTGTGAGGTCAAGTCCCAAGACTAGCAAAAACAAAAAAAATTCGACAAGGGGCAAAATGCAGGCAGAGAAGGCACTGTGAAGCAAATGTTTTGTAAAGGATGAGGGCAATATTGACCCTTAAGTTTGGATCTTACCTAAGAAAGGCTCCTTGAGCCTGAGACCAGACTGGTAGTTGGGCCTAGTGGAAGACATTGGGATTGGACAAATAAGGTGTGCTGTATACTACATCCACATGTATATTGTGAGATTGGAGGAGAGATTCAGCCTCCAGTATGTCTTTGGTGAGGTCTTTTGTGAGCAAGGATCTTTGGTCATTGGGCCCTGAAAGGTGACCCTGCCTCCCTCACAATGGAACAGAATATGGAATCCTGGTAACCAAGCCACTGTAACTAACAACCAGCTCAAGCCAGCTCACTTGGCCTGTGGCTCAGGAGGAAGAAAGATGTTGCTGTGCTGTTGCCAAAGGTCAGGAAACTCAAGTCTCAGGCATGGAAGTTGTGGATATCTTACTCGAAGATGTACATGCTAGATCATTGCCAAGCCACAAATCCAGTATAACAGAACTTTCTCTAAGAAGAAGGCCAGGAAAATCCAGGGCAACCAGATGAGGTAAATTTCTAAGAAGAAATGTATTTGACCCCATCATCCTCCCCACACACTATAACTTTCTTTTTTTTCATTTTTTTATTGTAATTAGTAAAAAGGTTAGATGATATTTGCTAGATAGAAGGTGCATTAATGCACATACATTGATACCATTTCACATGTCTTGGTACCCATTTCCCTCCAACCCCACACCCCCACCCGTCTTGGTTTTCCCCCCTTCCCTATCAAATTTCAAATATCCAAATACAAATAAATTCAATATATAAGATAAAGTGAGATACTATACCAATATGGGATAACCAAGGGACAGCAAACGAGATGAGAGACAACATAGTACATTAAGGACAACAATCATTCATTATATGGCTTTTGTGTCAATATCCTGGAGGTCCTTTCAATTAGCTTCACATTATATGGCCTTATATATGGCCTTTTGCTCTATTGACAATCTCTGCTAGTAGAGCCCAAGGTTTCTACTGATTATGACGAATGAGGAAAACCACTGAGCCTAAGTTCCTTTGAGTCTGGCTTACTTCACTTAATATGATTTGTTCTAAGTCTTTCCATTTCCTAATAAATGGGACGATGTCATTCTTTCTGACAGCAGCATAGAATTCCATTGTGTACAAATACCACAACTTGTTGATCCACTCATCAACTGAGGTATATCTGGGTTGGTTCCATATGTTTACTATGGTGAATAGTGCTGCAATGAACATTGTTGTGCTAGTGGGTTTAGTATGCCCTTGTTTCTGGATTGTTGGGTAAATGCCAAGTAGTGGAATTGCTGGGTCATAGGGGAGTTCTATGTTTAGCCTTTGAGGCACTGCCACACTTCTTTACATAGTGGTTGAAAGAGTTTGCACTCCCACCAACAGTGTAGTAGTGATCCCTCCTGGCCACATCCCCTCCAGCATCTGTTGTCATTCGTTTTCCTGATCCTGGCCATTCTAACTGGAGTGAGGTGGAATCTTAGAGTTGTTTTGATTTGCATTTCTTTTATGACCAGGGATGTGGAGCATTTCTTCATGTGTCTATAGGCCATTTTTGTTTCTTCTTCAGAGAAGACTCTCTTTAAAGCTTTGGCCCATTTTTAATGGGATGGGTGTTACTTTGGAGGTTAGTTTTGGAGTGATTCAATTTTTTGAGTTGTTGATATATTTTAGATATGAGGCCTTGGTCCGTTGTTTGGTTGGTGAAGATCTTCTCCCACTCTGTAGGCTTCCTGATTAGTTTAGTAGCTATATCCGTTGCCATACAAAAGCTCTGCAGTTTAGTGCAGTCCCACTTATCCAGCCTTTCTCTGATTTGTTGTGATTCTTGGTCCTTATTAAGAAAGTTTCGACCTGTGCCAAGGAGGCCTAGTGTATCTCCTATTCCTTCCTGTAAACTTTTCAGTGTGTCAGCTTTTACCTCCAGGTCTTTGATCCATTTGGAGTTAATTCTAGTGCACGGTGACAAAGAAGGATCCAACCTCAGTTTTCTGCAGGTGTTTAACCAGTTCTGCCAGCACAACTTGTTGAAGAGGCTATCTTTCTTCCATTCTATTTTTTTGGCTCCCTGGTCAAAGATTAGGTGGCCATAGGTCTGTGGTTTAATATCTGGGTCCGCAGTTCTACTCCATTGGACTTCAGGCCTGTTTTTGTGCCAGTACCAAGCTGTTTTGAGAATTGTAGCTCTGTAATAGAGTCTTAAGTTTGGAATTGAAATTCCTCCAGCGCTGTTCTTTCTGCTAAGAAGTGTTTTTGCTATACGGGGTCTTTTATTATTCCATATGAAATTTTGAATTGCCTCTTCTATTTCTTTAAAGAATGACATTGGGATGTTGATTGGTATTACATTGAATTTGTAGATAGCCCTTGGCAAGATTGTCATTTTCACAATGTTGATTCTTCCAATCCAGGAGCATGGGAGGTTTTTCCATTTCCTTAGTTCTGCTTTAATTTCCTTTTTTATGCTTTTAAAGTTTTCATCTAAACGGTCTTTACATTCTTAGTTAAGCTAACTGCTAGGTACTTTATTTTCTTTGAGGCTATTGTGAAAGGAATTTCTTTCCTGATTATTGCCTCGTTCCTCTCAGTGTTGGCGTAAAGTAAGGCACTTGATTTGTGAGGGTTGATTTTATGGCCTGCTACCCTTCCAAAGCTTTGAATCAGCTCAAGGATCTTGGGAGTAGAGTCTATAGGATTCTTTAAATACAGAATCATGTCATCTGCAAAGATCCCTACTTGGTCCTCTTTATGCTTGCTTCTTGCCTTATTGCACTGCCTAGGAATTCTAGTACTATGTTAAAAAGGAGTGGAGAGAGTGGGCATCCTTGTCTCATTCCTGATTTTAGAGGGAATGGCTTTAGATTTTCACCTTTAAGTATAATACTAGCAGTGGGTTTCTCATACACAGCCTTTATTACATTGAGAAATGTTCCATAGTTTCCTAGTTTCTCCACATCTTTTTACATAAAGGGGTTTTGGATCTTGTCAAATGCCTTTTCCGCATCTATTGAGACAATCATGTGATTTTATCCCTGCTCCTGTTGATGTGTTGAATTATATTAATTGATTTGTGTATGTTGAACCAGCTTTGCCTCCCTGTGATGAATCCAGTTTGATCATAGTGTATATTTTTTTGATGAGTTGTTGTAGAGGGTTGGCCAGTATTTTGTTGAGAAGTTTTGCATCGATGTTCATCAAAGAAATGGGTCTATAGATCTCTTTCTTTGATGAATCTCTGTCTGGTTTGGGGATGAGGGATATGCTGGCTTCACAGAAACAGTTTGGTAAAGAACCTTCATTTTCAATTTCGTTGAAGAGCTTGAGGAGTATTGGTGTGAGCTCTGCTTTGAAGACCTTATAGAATTCAGCTGTGAATCCATCTGGCCCTGGGCTCTTTTTAAGTGGAAGTTGTCTAATTTCCATTTCTAATTCAGAGCTTGAAATAGGCCTGTTGAGTTGGGTTAGCTCTTCTTGGTTCAGTGTGGGTATGTTAATATTGTCTAGGAATTCATCCATTTCTTCTAGATTCTCAAATTTGTTGGCGTAAAGGTTTGAGAAGTATTCCCTCATGATATTCTGGATCTTGGTAATTTCTGTCGTGATATTACCGTTTTCATCTGCGATTTTGTTTATTTCGATATGCTCTCTTCTTTTTTTGGTAAGATTTGCTAAGGGCTTGTCAAATTTGTTAATTCTTTCAAGAACCAACTCCTTGTTTTGTTGATTCTTTCTATAGTTTTTTTATTCCAAATCATTTAATTCTGCTTTGATTTTAATAATTTGCTTTCTCCTAATGGGTTTAGGGTTGGTTTGTTGCTCTTTTTCCAGGAGGTTAAGGTGAGACATTAACTAGTTGGTTTGCCATTTTTCCAACTTGCTGTTGTAGGCACCCCGCGCTATAAATTTTCCTCTGAGTACTGCCTTTGTTGTGTCCCTAAGGAGTTGATATTTGCGTGCTCCTTATTGTTAAATTTCATAAACAGTGGGATATCTGTTCTGATCTCTTCGATTACCCATTGTTTTTGATTCAACAATGTGTTGTTCAGTCTCCATGAGTTACAGGGTTTTCTTTGGTGGAGATGTGTGTTCAGCTCCAATTTGATGCCTTTATGGTCTGAGAGTGTGCATGGAATAATTTCAGTGTTTCTGAATCTGTCCAGGTTTGCTTTATGGCCTAAGATGTGGTCTATTTTGGAAAATGTTCCATGTGCTGCTGAGAAAAACGTATATTGTGGTGTTACTGGGTGGAATATTCTGCAGATGTCTGTTAGATCTAGTTGGTCTATATAGTTGTTCAGTTCTAAGGTTTCTCTGTTGAGTTTTTGCCTTGTTGATCTGTCCATAGGTGAGAGTGGTGTGTTAAACTCACCAACAATCACTGTATTTCGATCTATGTATGGTTTCAGTGTAAGTAAAGTTTGCTTGATGAAGTTTGTAGCTCCGGGATTGCGTGTGTAAATATTTAGGATTGTTATGTCTTCCGGGAGGAAAGATCCCATTAGTAGTATGTAGTAACCTTCTTTGTCTTTTCTTACTAATTTTAGTTTGAAGTCTATTGTATCTGATATGAGGATGGCAACTCTAGCCTGTTTATGGGGGCAGTTAGCTTGATAGAGTTTATTCCAACCTCTCACTTTCAAAAGATGATTGTTTTTGGGTAAGATGTGTCTCTTGAAGTCAGCAGAACGATGGCTCTTACTTTTTGATCCAACTAGACAACCTATGCCGTTTAATTGGAGAGTTAAGTCCATTGATATTGAGAGTTAGGATTGAGAGATATTTATTAGTTCCTACCATTTTTAAAAGCTTTTAGTAGGGCCTGTGTCTTGACAGTTCTTGTGGTCCTTAGATGGTATGCTGTTTAGGTGCCATTTCTTTCCCTATATTGCATTTATTTTGGTTTTCTATGTATAGAGCATCTTTGAGAATTCTCTGTAGTGTTGGTTTTGTTTCGACATATTGTTGCAGCTTTTCCCTGGAATGGAATGTTTTTATTTTTCCCTCAGTTATGAATGAGAGCTTAGCTGGCTACAGTATTCTTGGTTGGTAGTTATTTGATTTAAGGGCATGACATATATGCTTCCAGTCACTTCGTGCTTGCATGGTCTCTGCTGAGAAATCTGGGGTTATTCTGATTGGTTTGCCTTTGTAGGTTACTGATCCCTTTTCCCTGGCTACCTTTAGGATCTTTCCTTTCGTTTCTATTGATCCAGTTCGGATCACAATGTGGCGGTGGGATGTTCTTTTCTGGTCAGGTCTGTTTGGGGTTCTAAAAGCTTCTCGTATCTGGATGGGCCTGCCCTTCTGGATATTTGGGAAATTCTCTGAGATGATTCCCTGAAGTATATTTCCAATACCATTGACCTCTTTCTCCACGCCCTCCTCAATACCAACTAGCCTTAAATTAGGCTTCCTAATTGTATCTTGGACCTCCTGAAGCGCTCTCTCATATTTCCTAGATTTGGATTGACTCATTTTCTGTTCTTTATAATACCTAAATTATCTTCAGCCACGGAAATTCTCTCCTCTGCAATGTCTAACCTGCTATCAAAGCTATCTACTTTATTTTTCATCTCCCTTGCTTCTAATTGCTCACTTTTGATGCCTTGCATCCCTTGTTTTAGATCATGTATGGATTTCTTTATCTCCTTGATTTCCTTTTGAGTGGTTAGCTCAGTAGCTTTATTTTCTTTGGACATTTGCTGGAGTTTGGTCAGGTTTTTATTTGTGGATTCTTTGAATTCATCCATCTTTCTTTGAAAAACCTTTATTATGGCCTCCTTTATGGCTTCTTCTTTTACACTTATCACCTTGTTTTTGCTTTCCTCTTGTTCAGGTATGGCTTCCTCCATTATCTCTTTCTTTATATTTTCACATTTTTCATTAATGATGTTTATCAATTGCATTTGTGTAGCACTTGGAAGACTCTCCTCTAGGTTTGCCAGTGACTGTTCCATTGTCTGTTTACATTGGGTGAGGGATGTTGTTTCTTGATTTGACATTTTTCTTGAGTTTCTTGTTCTGCCCATTTGAAAATGGGAGCAAGATTACTACTAAATACGATTATAGTTTTTCAGATATAACCAACCTAGACCTCTGTAGCTGGCAGACACTAGATGTTCACAAGTTTTGATTGGTATTATCACTCTTTCTTTTTGTGCACTTACAGACCAGCCTAATACAACCACTGATAAGCGATTTATACCCAAAACCATAAGCCTCTCAATCCAATCTCTATTGTCTTTAAGAACCTCTGAGCCTAGAGAATAATTAACCACCTACATATACAATATTGCTCAACAGCCATCAAGTGTAGATCCGTGCAGTATAAGGGTTGAAAGACGAGCAGAGTTCCAGAGATAGAAAAAAAGAATGGGAGAGGTCAGGGGAGGTGCAAGAGGATTAACGTAGGAGTGTAAGAATATTGTAGTAATGAAGAAAAGTTATAGCATAAGGATAACTGACCTAAGTTGGTAAGTAGGTAGCATATTTGAGTACAAAGTTTGGAAAGTATTAGAATAAAACTTATGTGTTGCTGCACGACTAGCTCTTAGCCCAACCAGTGGCCTCACAGTGGACCATGGGATGGATCTGTTTTTCTTGTCTACGTTGAGGGAAAGGGCTATTTCACAAGATGCAGAAGCGAAGATTTCAGAAGCAAATGCTGTGAGTGAATTAGCTCGTAAAAAGCATTTTTATTTTCTTTTATCTTTCTGCCAGTCTTGGGGCTTGAATTCAGGGCCTGAGCACTGTCCTCGGGTTTTCTCAAGTCTAGCCCTCTGCCACTTGAGCCCCAGTGCCACATCTAGGTTTTCTATCTATGTGATACTGAGCAATCAAACCCAGATCTTCATGGATGCTAGGCAAGCACTCTACCACTATGCCAAACTCTCAACCCTGACATAGTAATTATAAAGTCATCATCATCATCATCATATCCAAATATCCTTTCTCCTACAAAGAATGAACACTTAACTGTGTCTAATGCTTTTTTTTAAATTTCACTAATTCTTCTGTGTTTTTCCCTCTTGCATTTTTTCCACATGACAGAAAAGCTAATCATCAGGAAAAAATTGATTAGGATACAGAAACCTACTAATATCCTAGTAGATTGACGTCAAAAATATGTGCAAGATGCCCTGTGTGTTTGACCTAGTGGTAGAGTCCTTGGCTACCAAGCAGTAAGCCTCAGGTTTGATTCCTCATTACCACATACATAGAAAACGCTGCAAGTGGTGCTGTGGCTCGGTGGGACAGCTAAAGCCTAAAGAAAGCCCAAGAACAATGTTCACACTCTGAGGTCAAGTCTCAAGACTAGCAAAAACAAAAAAAATTCGACAAGGGGCAAAATGCAGGCAGAGAAGGCACTGTGAAGCAAATGTTTTGTAAAGGATGAGGGCAATATTGACCCTTAAGTTTGGATCTTACCTAAGAAAGGCTCCTTGAGCCTGAGACCAGACTGGTAGTTGGGCCTAGTGGAAGACATTGGGATTGGACAAATAAGGTGTGCTGTATACTACATCCACATGTATATTGTGAGATTGGAGGAGAGATTCAGCCTCCAGTATGTCTTTGGTGAGGTCTTTTGTGAGCAAGGATCTTTGGTCATTGGGCCCTGAAAGGTGACCCTGCCTCCCTCACAATGGAACAGAATATGGAACCCTGGTAACCAAGCCACTGTAACTAACAACCAGCTCAAGCCAGCTCACTTGGCCTGTGGCTCAGGAGGAAGAAAGATGTTGCTGTGCTGTTGCCAAAGGTCAGGAAACTCGAGTCTCAGGCATGGAAGTTGTGGATGTCTTACTCGAAGATGTACATGCTAGATCATTGCCAAGCCACAAATCCAGTATAACAGAACTTTCTCTAAGAAGAAGGCCAGGAAAATCCAGGGCAACCAGATGAGGTAAATTTCTAAGAAGAAATGTATTTGACCCCATCATCCTCCCCACACACTAAAACTTTCTTTTTTTTCATTTTTTTTATTGTAATTAGTAAAAGGGTTAGATGATATTTGCCAGATAGAAGGTGCATTAATTCACATACATTGATACCCTTTCACATGTCTTGGTACCCATTTCCCACCAACCCCACACCCCCCACCCATCTTGGTTTTCCCCCCTTCCCTATCAAATTTCAAATATCCAAATACAAATAAATTCAATATATGAGATAACAAAGTGAGATACTATACCAATATGGGATAACCAAGGGACAGCAAGCGAGATGAGAGACAACATAGTACATTAAGGACAACAATCATTCATTATATGGCTTTTGTGTCAATATCCTGGAGGTCCTTTCAATTAGCTTCACATTATATGGCCTTATATATGGCCTTTTGCTCTATTGACAATCTCTGCTAGTAGAGCCCAAGGTTTCTACTGATTATGTCGAATGAGGGAAACCACTGAGCCTAAGTTCCTTTGAGTCTGGCTTACTTCACTTAATATGATTTGTTCTAAGTCTTTCCATTTCCTAACAAATGGGGCGATGTCATTCTTTCTGACAGCAGCATAGAATTCATTTTGTACAAATACCACAACTTGTTGATCCACTCATCAACTGAGGGACATCTGGGTTGGTTCCATATCTTTGCTATGGTGAATAGTGCTGCAATGAACATTGTTGTGCTAGTGGGTTTAGTATGCCCTTGTTTCTGGATTGTTGGGTAAATGCCAAGTAGTGGAATTGCTGGGTCATAGGGGAGTTGTATGTTTAGCGTTTTGAGGCACTGCCGCACTGCTTTCCATAGTGGTTGAACGAGTTTGCACTCCCACCAACAGTGTAGTAGTGATCCCTCCTGACCACATCCCCTCCAGCATCTGTTGTCATTCGTTTTCCTGATCCTGGCCATTCTAACTGGAGTGAGGTGGAATCTTAGACTTGTTTTGATTTGCATTTCTTTTATGATCAGAGATGTTGAGTATTTCTTCATGTGTCTATAGGCCATTTTTGTTTCTTCTTCAGAGAAGACTCTCTTTAAGTCTTTGGCCCATTTTGTAATGGGATGGGTGTTACTTTGGAGGTTAGTTTTGGAGTGAATCAATTTTTTGAGTTGTTGATATATTTTAGATATGAGGCCTTGGTCCGTTGTTTGGTTGGTGAAGATCTTCTCCCACTCTGTAGGCTTCCTGAGTAGTTTACTAGCTATATCTGTTGCCATACAAAAGCTCTGCAGTTTAATGCAGTTCCACTTATCCAGCCTTTCTCTGATTTCTTGTGATTCTTGTTCCTTATTAAGAAAGTTTCGACCTGTGCCAAGGAGGCCTAGTGTATCTCCTATTCCTTCCTGTAAACTTTTCAGTGTGTCAGCTTTTACCTCCACGTCTTTGATCCATTTGGAGTTAATTTTAGTGCAAGGTGACAAAGAAGGATCCAACTTTAGTTTTCTGCAGGTGTTTAACCAGTTCTGCCAGCACAACTTGTTGAAGAGGCTATCTTTCTTCCATTCTATTTTTTTGGCTCCCTGGTCAAAGATTAGGTGGCCATAGGTCTGTGGTTTAATATCTGGGTCCGCAGTTCTACTCCATTGGACTTCAGGCCTGTTCTTGTGCCAGTACCAAGCTGTTTTGAGAATTATAGCTCTGTAATAGAGCCTTAAGTTTGGAATTGACATTCCTCCAGCGCTGTTCTTTCTGCTAAGAAGTGTTTTTGCTATACGGGGTCTTTTATTATTCCATATGAAATTTTGAATTGCCTCTTCTATGTCTTTAAAGAATGACATTGGGATATTGATGGATATTACATTGAATTTGTAGATAGCCCTTGGCAAGATTGTCATTTTCACAATGTTGATTCTTCCAATCCAGGAGCATGGGAGGTTTTTCCATTTCCTTAGTTCTGCTTTAATTTCCTTTTTTAGGGTTTTAAAGTTTTCATCTAAACGGTCCTTTACATTCTTAGTTAAGCTACTTTCTAGGTACTTTATTTTCTTTGAGGCTATTGTGAAAGGATTTTCTTTCCTGATTATTGCCTCGTTCCTCTCAGTGTTGGCGTAAAGTAAGGCAGTTGATTTGTGAGGGTTGATTTTTTGGCCTGCTACCCTTCCAAAGCTTTGAATCAGCTCAAGGAGCTTGGGAGTAGAGTCTATAGGATTCTTTAAATACAGAATCATGTCATCGGCAAAGAGGGATAGTTTTATTTCCTCTTTCCCTACTTGGATCCCCTTTATGCTTGCTTCTTGCCTTATTGCACTGCCTAGGAATTCTAGTACTATGTTAAAAAGGAGTGGAGAGAGTGGGCATCTTTGTCTCGTTCCTGATTTTAGAGGGAATGGCTTTAGATTTTCACCATTAAGTATAATACTAGCAGTGGGTTTCTCATACACAGCCTTTATTACATTGAGAAATGTTCCATGGATTCCTAGTTTCTCCACATCTTTTTACATAAAGGGGTTTTGGATCTTGTCAAATGCCTTTTCCGCATCTATTGAGACAATCATGTGATTTTATCCCTGCTCCTGTTGATGTGTTGAATTATATTAATTGATTTGTGTATGTTGAACCAGCTTTGCCTCCCTGTGATGAATCCAGTTTGATCATAGTGTATATTTTTTTTGATGAGTTGTTGTAGACGACCAGTATTTTGTTGAGAAGTTTTGCATCGATGTTCATCAAAGAAATGGGTCTATAGATCTCTTTCTTTGATGAATCTCTGTCTGGTTTGGGGATGAGGGATATGCTGGCTTCACAGAAACAGTTTGGTAAAGAACCTTCATTTTCAATTTCGTTGAAGAGCTTGAGGAGTATTGGTGTGAGCTCTGCTTTGAAGACCTTATAGAATTCAGGTGTGAATCCATCTGGCCCTGGGCTCTTTTTAAGTGGAAGTTGTCTAATTTCCATTTCTATTTCAGAGCTTGAAATAGGCCTGTTGAGTTGGGTTAGCTCTTCTTGGTTCAGTGTGGGTAGGTTAATATTGTCTAGGAATTCATCCATTTCTTCTAGATTCTCAAATTTGTTGGCGTAAAGGTTTGAGAAGTATTCCCTCATGATATTCTGGATCTTGGTAATTTCTGTCGTGATATTACCGTTTTCATCTGCGATTTTGTTTATTTCGATATGCTCTCTTCTTTTTTTGGTAAGATTTGCTAAGGGCTTGTCAATTTTGTTAATTCTTTCAAGAACCAACTCCTTGTTTTGTTGATTCTTTCTATAGTTTTTTTATTCCAAATCATTTAATTCTGCTTTGATTTTAATAATTTGCTTTCTCCTAATGGGTTTAGGGTTGGTTTGTTGCTCTTTTTCCAGGAGGTTAAGGTGAGACATTAACTAGTTGGTTTGCCATTTTTCCAACTTGCTGTTGTAGGCACCCCGCGCTATAAATTTTCCTCTGAGTACTGCCTTTGTTGTGTCCCTAAGGAGTTGATATTTGCGTGCTCCTTATTGTTAAATTTCATAAACAGTGGGATATCTGTTCTGATCTCTTCGATTACCCATTGTTTTTGATTCAACAATGTGTTGTTCAGTCTCCATGAGTTACAGGGTTTTCTTTGGTGGAGATGTGTGTTCAGCTCCAATTTGATGCCTTTATGGTCTGAGAGTGTGCATGGAATAATTTCAGTGTTTCTGAATCTGTCCAGGTTTGCTTTATGGCCTAAGATGTGGTCTATTTTGGAAAATGTTCCATGTGCTGCTGAGAAAAACGTATATTGTGGTGTTACTGGGTGGAATATTCTGCAGATGTCTGTTAGATCTAGTTGGTCTATATAGTTGTTCAGTTCTAAGGTTTCTCTGTTGAGTTTTTGCCTTGTTGATCTGTCCATAGGTGAGAGTGGTGTGTTAAACTCACCAACAATCACTGTATTTCGATCTATGTATGGTTTCAGTGTAAGTAAAGTTTGCTTGATGAAGTTTGTAGCTCCGGGATTGCGTGTGTAAATATTTAGGATTGTTATGTCTTCCGGGAGGAAAGATCCCATTAGTAGTATGTAGTAACCTTCTTTGTCTTTTCTTACTAATTTTAGTTTGAAGTCTATTGTATCTGATATGAGGATGGCAACTCTAGCCTGTTTATGGGGGCAGTTAGCTTGATAGAGTTTATTCCAACCTCTCACTTTCAAAAGATGATTGTTTTTGGGTAAGATGTGTCTCTTGAAGTCAGCAGAACGATGGCTCTTGCTTTTTGATCCAACTAGACAACCTATGCCGTTTAATTGGAGAGTTAAGTCCATTGATATTGAGAGTTAGGATTGAGAGATATTTATTAGTTCCTACCATTTTTAAAAGCTTTTAGTAGGGCCTGTGTCTTGACAGTTCTTGTGGTCCTTAGATGGTATGCTGTTTAGGTGCCATTTCTTTCCCTATATTGCATTTATTTTGGTTTTCTATGTATAGAGCATCTTTGAGAATTCTCTGTAGTGTTGGTTTTGTTTCGACATATTGTTGCAGCTTTTCCCTGGAATGGAATGTTTTTATTTTTCCCTCAGTTATGAATGAGAGCTTAGCTGGCTACAGTATTCTTGGTTGGTAGTTATTTGATTTAAGGGCATGACATATATGCTTCCAGTCACTTCGTGCTTGCATGGTCTCTGCTGAGAAATCTGGGGTTATTCTGATTGGTTTGCCTTTGTAGGTTACTGATCCCTTTTCCCTGGCTACCTTTAGGATCTTTCCTTTCGTTTCTATTGATCCAGTTCGGATCACAATGTGGCGGTGGGATGTTCTTTTCTGGTCAGGTCTGTTTGGGGTTCTAAAAGCTTCTCGTATCTGGATGGGCCTGCCCTTCTGGATATTTGGGAAATTCTCTGAGATGATTCCCTGAAGTATATTTCCAATACCATTGACCTCTTTCTCCACGCCCTCCTCAATACCAACTAGCCTTAAATTAGGCTTCCTAATTGTATCTTGGACCTCCTGAAGCGCTCTCTCATATTTCCTAGATTTGGATTGACTCATTTTCTGTTCTTTATAATACCTAAATTATCTTCAGCCACGGAAATTCTCTCCTCTGCAATGTCTAACCTGCTATCAAAGCTATCTACTTTATTTTTCATCTCCCTTGCTTCTAATTGCTCACTTTTGATGCCTTGCATCCCTTGTTTTAGATCATGTATGGATTTCTTTATCTCCTTGATTTCCTTTTGAGTGGTTAGCTCAGTAGCTTTATTTTCTTTGGACATTTGCTGGAGTTTGGTCAGGTTTTTATTTGTGGATTCTTTGAATTCATCCATCTTTCTTTGAAAATCCTTTATTATGGCCTCCTTTATGGCTTCTTCTTTTTCACTTATCACCTTGTTTTTGCTTTCCTCTTGTTCAGGTATGGCTTCCTCCATTATCTCTTTCTTTATATTTTCACATTTTTCATTAATGATGTTTATCAATTGCATTTGTGTAGCAATTGGAAGACTCTCCTCTAGGTTTGCCAGTGACTGTTCCATTGTCTGTTTACATTGGGTGGGGGATGTTGTTTCTTGATTTGACATTTTTCTTGAGTTTCTTGTTCTGCCCATTTGAAAATGGGAGCAAGATTACTACTAAATACGATTATAGTTTTTCAGATATAACCAACCTAGACCTCTGTAGCTGGCAGACACTAGATGTTCACAAGTTTTGATTGGTATTATCACTCTTTCTTTTTGTGCACTTACAGACCAGCCTAATACAACCACTGATAAGCGATTTATACCCAAAACCATAAGCCTCTCAATCCAATCTCTATTGTCTTTAAGAACCTCTGAGCCTAGAGAATAATTAACCACCTACATATACAATATTGCTCAACAGCCATCAAGTGTAGATCCGTGCAGTATAAGGGTTGAAAGACGAGCAGAGGTCCAGAGATAGAAAAAATGATGAGAGAGGTCAGGGGAGGTGCAAGAGGATTAACGTAGGAGTGTAAGAATATTGTAGTAATGAAGAAAAGTTATAGCATAAGGATAACTGACCTAAGTTGGTAAGTAGGTAGCATATTTGAGTACAAAGTTTGGAAAGTATTAGAATAAAACTTATGTGTTGCTGCACGACTAGCTCTTAGCCCAACCAGTGGCCTCACAGTGGACCATGGGATGGATCTGTTTTTCTTGTCTACGTTGAGGGAAAGGGCTATTTCACAAGATGCAGAAGCGAAGATTTCAGAAGCAAATGCTGTGAGTGAATTAGCTCGTAAAAAGCATTTTTATTTTCTTTTATCTTTCTGCCAGTCTTGGGGCTTGAATTCAGGGCCTGAGCACTGTCCTCGGGTTTTCTCAAGTCTAGCCCTCTGCCACTTGAGCCATAGTGCCACATCTAGGTTTTCTATCTATGTGATACTGAGCAATCAAACCCAGATCTTCATGGATGCTAGGCAAGCACTCTACCACTATGCCAAATTCTCAACCCTGACATAGTAATTATAAAGTCATCATCATCATCATCATATCCAAATATCCTTTCTCCTACAAAGAATGAACACTTAACTGTGTCTAATGCTTTTTTTTTTAATTTCACTAATTCTTCTGTGTTTTTCCCTCTTGCATTTTTTCCACATGACAGCAAAGCTAATCATCAGGAAAAAATTGATTAGCATACAGAAACCTACTAATATCCTAGTAGATTGACGTCAAAAATATGTGCAAGATGCCCTGTGTGTTTGACCTAGTGGTAGAGTCCTTGGCTACCAAGCAGTAAGCCTCAGGTTTGATTCCTCATTACCACATACATAGAAAACGCTGCAAGTGGTGCTGTGGCTCGGTGGGACAGCTAAAGCCTAAAGAAAGCCCAAGAACAATGTTCACACTCTGAGGTCAAGTCTCAAGACTAGCAAAAACAAAAAAAATTCGACAAGGGGCAAAATGCAGGCAGAGAAGGCACTGTGAAGCAAATGTTTTGTAAAGGATGAGGGCAATATTGACCCTTAAGTTTGGATCTTACCTAAGAAAGGCTCCTTGAGCCTGAGACCAGACTGGTAGTTGGGCCTAGTGGAAGACATTGGGATTGGACAAATAAGGTGTGCTGTATACTACATCCACATGTATATTGTGAGATTGGAGGAGAGATTCAGCCTCCAGTATGTCTTTGGTGAGGTCTTTTGTGAGCAAGGATCTTTGGTCATTGGGCCCTGAAAGGTGACCCTGCCTCCCTCACAATGGAACAGTATGGAACCCTGGTAACCAAGCCACTGTGACTAACAACCAGCTCAAGCCAGCTCACTTGGCCTGTGGCTCAGGAGGAAGAAAGATGTTGCTGTGCTGTTGCCAAAGGTCAGGAAACTCGAGTCTCAGGCATGGAAGTTGTGGATGTCTTACTCGAAGATGTACATGCTAGATCATTGCCAAGCCACAAATCCAGTATAACAGAACTTTCTCTAAGAAGAAGGCCAGGAAAATCCAGGGCAACCAGATGAGGTAAATTTCTAAGAAGAAATGTATTTGACCCCATCATCCTCCCCACACACTAAAACTTTCTTTTTTTTCATTTTTTTTATTGTAATTAGTAAAAGGGTTAGATGATATTTGCCAGATAGAAGGTGCATTCACATACATTGATACCCTTTCACATGTCTTGGTACCCATTTCCCACCAACCCCAAACCCCCCACCCATCTTGGTTTTCCCCCCTTCCCTATCAAATTTCAAATATCCAAATACAAATAAATTCAATATATGAGATAACAAAGTGAGATAGTATACCAATATGGGATAACCAAGGGACAGCAAGCGAGATGAGAGACAACATAGTACATTAAGGACAACAATCATTCATTATATGGCTTTTGTGTCAATATCCTTGAGGTCCTTTCAATTAGCTTCACATTATATGGCCTTATATATGGCCTTTTGCTCTATTGACAATCTCTGCTAGTAGAGCCCAAGGTTTCTACTGATTATGACGAATGAGGGAAACCACTGAGCCTAAGTTCCTTTGAGTCTGGCTTACTTCACTTAATATGATTTGTTCTAAGTCTTTCCATTTCCTAACAAATGGGGCGATGTCATTCTTTCTGACAGCAGCATAGAATTCCATTTTGTACAAATACCACAACTTGTTGATCCACTCATCAACTGAGGGACATCTGGGTTGGTTCCATATCTTTGCTATGGTGAATAGTGCTGCAATGAACATTGTTGTGCTAGTGGGTTTAGTATGCCCTTGTTTCTGGATTGTTGGGTAAATGCCAAGTAGTGGAATTGCTGGGTCATAGGGGAGTTGTATGTTTAGCGTTTTGAGGCACTGCCGCACTGCTTTCCGTAGTGGTTGAACGAGTTTGCACTCCCACCAACAGTGTAGTAGTGATCCCTCCTGACCACATCCCCTCCAGCATCTGTTGTCATTCGTTTTCCTGATCCTAGCCATTCTAACTGGAGTTAGGTGGAATCTTAGACTTGTTTTGATTTGCATTTCTTTTATGATCAGAGATGTTGAGTATTTCTTCATGTGTCTATAGGCCATTTTTGTTTCTTCTTCAGAGAAGACTCTCTTTAAGTCTTTGGCCCATTTTGTAATGGGATGGGTGTTACTTTGGAGGTTAGTTTTGGAGTGATTCAATTTTTTGAGTTGTTGATATATTTTAGATATGAGGCCTTGGTCCGTTGTTTGGTTGGTGAAGATCTTCTCCCACTCTGTAGGCTTCCTGAGTAGTTTACTAGCTATATCCGTTGCCATACAAAAGCTCTGCAGTTTAATGCAGTCCCACTTATCCAGCCTTTCTCTGATTTCTTGTGATTCTTGTTCCTTATTAAGAAAGTTTCGACCTGTGCCAAGGAGGCCTAGTGTATCTCCTATTCCTTCCTGTAAACTTTTCAGTGTGTCAGCTTTTACCTCCATGTCTTTGATCCATTTGGAGTTAATTCTAGTGCAAGGTGACAAAGAAGGATCCAACTTTAGTTTTCTGCAGGTGTTTAACCAGTTCTGCCAGCACAACTTGTTGAAGAGGCTATCTTTCTTCCATTCTATTTTTTTGGCTCCCTGGTCAAAGATTAGGTGGCCATAGGTCTGTGGTTTAATATCTGGGTCCGCAGTTCTACTCCATTGGACTTCAGGCCTGTTCTTGTGCCAGTACCAAGCTGTTTTGAGAATTATAGCTCTGTAATAGAGCCTTAAGTTTGGAATTGACATTCCTCCAGCGCTGTTCTTTCTGCTAAGAAGTGTTTTTGCTATACGGGGTCTTTTATTATTCCATATGAAATTTTGAATTGCCTCTTCTATGTCTTTAAAGAATGACATTGGGATATTGATGGATATTACATTGAATTTGTAGATAGCCCTTGGCAAGATTGTCATTTTCACAATGTTGATTCTTCCAATCCAGGAGCATGGGAGGTTTTTCCATTTCCTTAGTTCTGCTTTAATTTCCTTTTTTAGGGTTTTAAAGTTTTCATCTAAACGGTCCTTTACATTCTTAGTTAAGCTACTTGCTAGGTACTTTATTTTCTTTGAGGCTATTGTGAAAGGATTTTCTTTCCTGATTATTGCCTCGTTCCTCTCAGTGTTGGCGTAAAGTAAGGCAGTTGATTTGTGAGGGTTGATTTTGTGGCCTGCTACCCTTCCAAAGCTTTGAATCAGCTCAAGGAGCTTGGGAGTAGAGTCTATAGGATTCTTTAAATACAGAATCATGTCATCGGCAAAGAGGGATAGTTTTATTTCCTCTTTCCCTACTTGGATCCCCTTTATGCTTGCTTCTTGCCTTATTGCACTGCCTAGGAATTCTAGTACTATGTTAAAAAGGAGTGGAGAGAGTGGGCATCTTTGTCTCGCTCCTGATTTTAGAGGGAATGGCTTTAGATTTTCACCATTAAGTATAATACTAGCAGTGGGTTTCTCATACACAGCCTTTATTACATTGAGAAATGTTCCATGGATTCCTAGTTTCTCCACATCTTTTTACATAAAGGGGTTTTGGATCTTGTCAAATGCCTTTTCCGCATCTATTGAGACAATCATGTGATTTTATCCCTGCTCCTGTTGATGTGTTGAATTATATTAATTGATTTGTGTATGTTGAACCAGCTTTGCCTCCCTGTGATGAATCCAGTTTGATCATAGTGTATATTTTTTTTGATGAGTTGTTGTAGACGGTTGGCCAGTATTTTGTTGAGAAGTTTTGCATCGATGTTCATCAAAGAAATGGGTCTATAGATCTCTTTCTTTGATGAATCTCTGTCTGGTTTGGGGATGAGGGATATGCTGGCTTCACAGAAACAGTTTGGTAAAGAACCTTCATTTTCAATTTCGTTGAAGAGCTTGAGGAGTATTGGTGTGAGCTCTGCTTTGAAGACATTATAGAATTCAGCTGTGAATCCATCTGGCCCTGGGCTCTTTTTAAGTGGAAGTTGTCTAATTTCCATTTCTATTTCAGAGCTTGAAATAGGCCTGTTGAGTTGGGTTAGCTCTTCTTGGTTCAGTGTGGGTAGGTTAATATTGTCTAGGAATTCATCCATTTCTTCTAGATTCTCAAATTTGTTGGCGTAAAGGTTTGAGAAGTATTCCCACATGATATTCTGGATCTTGGTAATTTCTGTCGTGATATTACCATTTTCACCTGCGATTTTGTTTATTTCGATATGCTCTCTTCTTTTTTTGGTAAGATTTGCTAAGGGCTTGTCAATTTTGTTAATTCTTTCAAGAACCAACTCCTTGTTTTGTTGATTCTTTCTATAGTTTTTTTTATTCCAAATCATTTAATTCTGCTTTGATTTTAATAATTTGCTTTCTCCTAATGGGTTTAGGGTTGGTTTGTTGCTCTTTTTCCAGGAGGTTAAGGTGAGACATTAACTAGTTGGTTTGCCATTTTTCCAACTTGCTGTTGTAGGCACCCCGCGCTATAAATTTTCCTCTGAGTACTGCCTTTGTTGTGTCCCTAAGGAGTTGATATTTGCGTGCTCCTTATTGTTAAATTTCATAAACAGTGGGATATCTGTTCTGATCTCTTCGATTACCCATTGTTTTTGATTCAACAATGTGTTGTTCAGTCTCCATGAGTTACAGGGTTTTCTTTGGTGGAGATGTGTGTTCAGCTCCAATTTGATGCCTTTATGGTCTGAGAGTGTGCATGGAATAATTTCAGTGTTTCTGAATCTGTCCAGGTTTGCTTTATGGCCTAAGATGTGGTCTATTTTGGAAAATGTTCCATGTGCTGCTGAGAAAAACGTATATTGTGGTGTTACTGGGTGGAATATTCTGCAGATGTCTGTTAGATCTAGTTGGTCTATATAGTTGTTCAGTTCTAAGGTTTCTCTGTTGAGTTTTTGCCTTGTTGATCTGTCCATAGGTGAGAGTGGTGTGTTAAACTCACCAACAATCACTGTATTTCGATCTATGTATGGTTTCAGTGTAAGTAAAGTTTGCTTGATGAAGTTTGTAGCTCCGGGATTGCGTGTGTAAATATTTAGGATTGTTATGTCTTCCGGGAGGGAAGATCCCATTAGTAGTATGTAGTAACCTTCTTTGTCTTTTCTTACTAATTTTAGTTTGAAGTCTATTGTATCTGATATGAGGATGGCAACTCTAGCCTGTTTATGGGGGCAGTTAGCTTGATAGAGTTTATTCCAACCTCTCACTTTCAAAAGATGATTGTTTTTGGGTAAGATGTGTCTCTTGAAGTCAGCAGAACGATGGCTCTTGCTTTTTGATCCAACTAGACAACCTATGCCGTTTAATTGGAGAGTTAAGTCCATTGATATTGAGAGTTAGGATTGAGAGATATTTATTAGTTCCTACCATTTTTAAAAGCTTTTAGTAGGGCCTGTGTCTTGACAGTTCTTGTGGTCCTTAGATGGTATGCTGTTTAGGTGCCATTTCTTTCCCTATATTGCATTTATTTTGGTTTTCTATGTATAGAGCATCTTTGAGAATTCTCTGTAGTGTTGGTTTTGTTTCGACATATTGTTGCAGCTTTTCCCTGGAATGGAATGTTTTTATTTTTCCCTCAGTTATGAATGAGAGCTTAGCTGGCTACAGTATTCTTGGTTGGTAGTTATTTGATTTAAGGGCATGACATATATGCTTCCAGTCACTTCGTGCTTGCATGGTCTCTGCTGAGAAATCTGGGGTTATTCTGATTGGTTTGCCTTTGTAGGTTACTGATCCCTTTTCCCTGGCTACCTTTAGGATCTTTCCTTTCGTTTCTATTGATCCAGTTCGGATCACAATGTGGCGGTGGGATGTTCTTTTCTGGTCAGGTCTGTTTGGGGTTCTAAAAGCTTCTCGTATCTGGATGGGCCTGCCCTTCTGGATATTTGGGAAATTCTCTGAGATGATTCCCTGAAGTATATTTCCAATACCATTGACCTCTTTCTCCACGCCCTCCTCAATACCAACTAGCCTTAAATTAGGCTTCCTAATTGTATCTTGGACCTCCTGAAGCGCTCTCTCATATTTCCTAGATTTGGATTGACTCATTTTCTGTTCTTTATAATACCTAAATTATCTTCAGCCACGGAAATTCTCTCCTCTGCAATGTCTAACCTGCTATCAAAGCTATCTACTTTATTTTTCATCTCCCTTGCTTCTAATTGCTCACTTTTGATGCCTTGCATCCCTTGTTTTAGATCATGTATGGATTTCTTTATCTCCTTGATTTCCTTTTGAGTGGTTAGCTCAGTAGCTTTATTTTCTTTGGACATTTGCTGGAGTTTGGTCAGGTTTTTATTTGTGGATTCTTTGAATTCATCCATCTTTCTTTGAAAATCCTTTATTATGGCCTCCTTTATGGCTTCTTCTTTTTCACTTATCACCTTGTTTTTGCTTTCCTCTTGTTCAGGTATGGCTTCCTCCATTATCTCTTTCTTTATATTTTCACATTTTTCATTAATGATGTTTATCAATTGCATTTGTGTAGCAATTGGAAGACTCTCCTCTAGGTTTGCCAGTGACTGTTCCATTGTCTGTTTACATTGGGTGGGGGATGTTGTTTCTTGATTTGACATTTTTCTTGAGTTTCTTGTTCTGCCCATTTGAAAATGGGAGCAAGATTACTACTAAATACGATTATAGTTTTTCAGATATAACCAACCTAGACCTCTGTAGCTGGCAGACACTAGATGTTCACAAGTTTTGATTGGTATTATCACTCTTTCTTTTTGTGCACTTACAGACCAGCCTAATACAACCACTGATAAGCGATTTATACCCAAAACCATAAGCCTCTCAATCCAATCTCTATTGTCTTTAAGAACCTCTGAGCCTAGAGAATAATTAACCACCTACATATACAATATTGCTCAACAGCCATCAAGTGTAGATCCGTGCAGTATAAGGGTTGAAAGACGAGCAGAGGTCCAGAGATAGAAAAAATGATGAGAGAGGTCAGGGGAGGTGCAAGAGGATTAACGTAGGAGTGTAAGAATATTGTAGTAATGAAGAAAAGTTATAGCATAAGGATAACTGACCTAAGTTGGTAAGTAGGTAGCATATTTGAGTACAAAGTTTGGAAAGTATTAGAATAAAACTTATGTGTTGCTGCACGACTAGCTCTTAGCCCAACCAGTGGCCTCACAGTGGACCATGGGATGGATCTGTTTTTCTTGTCTACGTTGAGGGAAAGGGCTATTTCACAAGATGCAGAAGCGAAGATTTCAGAAGCAAATGCTGTGAGTGAATTAGCTCGTAAAAAGCATTTTTATTTTCTTTTATCTTTCTGCCAGTCTTGGGGCTTGAATTCAGGGCCTGAGCACTGTCCTCGGGTTTTCTCAAGTCTAGCCCTCTGCCACTTGAGCCACAGTGCCACATCAAGATTTTCTATCTATGTGATACTGAGCAATCAAACCCAGATCTTCATGGATGCTAGGCAAGCACTCTACCACTATGCCAAACTCTC
The DNA here is from genome assembly GCA_024803745.1 of Megascapheus bottae. NCBI lineage: Eukaryota > Metazoa > Chordata > Mammalia > Rodentia > Geomyidae > Megascapheus > Megascapheus bottae. The sequence goes on along the minus strand of JANJXV010000547.1, from coordinate 428,068 downwards.
AACCCTGACATAGTAATTATAAAGTCATCATCATCATCATCATATCCAAATATCCTTTCTCCTACAAAGAATGAACACTTAACTGTGTCTAATGCTTTTTTTTTAATTTCACTAATTCTTCTGTGTTTTTCCCTCTTGCATTTTTTCCACATGACAGCAAAGCTAATCATCAGGAAAAAATTGATTAGGATACAGAAACCTAATAATATCCTAGTAGATTGACGTCAAAAATATGTGCAAGATGCCCTGTGTGTTTGACCTAGTGGTAGAGTCCTTGGCTACCAAGCAGTAAGCCTCAGGTTTGATTCCTCATTACCACATACATAGAAAACGCTGCAAGTGGTGCTGTGGCTCGGTGGGACAGCTAAAGCCTAAAGAAAGCCCAAGAACAATGTTCACACTCTGAGGTCAAGTCCCAAGACTAGCAAAAACAAAAAAAATTCGACAAGGGGCAAAATGCAGGCAGAGAAGGCACTGTGAAGCAAATGTTTTGTAAAGGATGAGGGCAATATTGACCCTTAAGTTTGGATCTTACCTAAGAAAGGCTCCTTGAGCCTGAGACCAGACTGGTAGTTGGGCCTAGTGGAAGACATTGGGATTGGACAAATAAGGTGTGCTGTATACTACATCCACATGTATATTGTGAGATTGGAGGAGAGATTCAGCCTCCAGTATGTCTTTGGTGAGGTCTTTTGTGAGCAAGGATCTTTAGTCATTGGGCCCTGAAAGGTGACCCTGCCTCCCTCACAATGGAACAGAATATGGAACCCTGGTAACCAAGCCACTGTAACTAACAACCAGCTCAAGCCAGCTCACTTGGCCTGTGGCTCAGGAGGAAGAAAGATGTTGCTGTGCTGTTGCCAAAGGTCAGGAAACTCGAGTCTCAGGCATGGAAGTTGTGGATGTCTTACTCGAAGATGTACATGCTAGATCATTGCCAAGCCACAAATCCAGTATAACAGAACTTTCTCTAAGAAGAAGGCCAGGAAAATCCAGGGCAACCAGATGAGGTAAATTTCTAAGAAGAAATGTATTTGACCCCATCATCCTCCCCACACACTACAACTTTCTTTTTTTTTCATTTTTTTATTGTAATTATTAAAAGGGTTAGATGATATTTGCCAGATAGAAGGTGCATGTATTCACATACATTGATACCCTTTCACATGTCTTTGTACCCATTTCCCACCAACCCCACACCCCCCACCCGTCTTGGTTTTCCCCCCTTCCCTATCAAATTTCAAATATCCAAATACAAATAAATTCAATATATGAGATAACAAAGTGAGATACTATACCAATATGGGATAACCAAGGGACAGCAAGCGAGATGAGAGACAACATAGTACATTAAGGACAACAATCATTCCTTATGTGGCTTTTGTTTCAATATCCTGGAGGTCCTTTCAATTAGCTTCACATTATATGGCCTTATATATGGCCTTTTGCTCTATTGACAATCTCTGCTAGTAGAGCCCAAGGTTTCTACTGATTATGATGAATGAGGGAAACCACTGAGCCTAAGTTCCTTTGAGTCTGGCTTACTTCACTTAATATGATTTGTTCTAAGTCTTTCCATTTCCTAACAAATGGGGCGATGTCTTTTTTTCTGACAGCAGCATAGAATTCCCTTGTGTACAAATACCACAACTTGTTGATCCACTCATCAACTGAGGGACATCTTGGTTGGTTCCATATCTTTGCTATGGTGAATAGTGCTGCAATGAACATTGTTGTGCTAGTGGGTTTAGTATGCCCTTGTTTCTGGATTGTTGGGTAAATGCCAATAGTGGAATTGCTGGGTCTTAGGGGAGTTCTATTTTTTGCCTTTTGAGGCACTGCCGCACTGCTTTCCATAGTGGTTGAACGAGTTTTCACTCCCATCAACAGTGTAGTATTGATCCCTCCTGGCCACATCGCCTCCAGCATCTGTTGTCATTCATTTTCCTGATCCTGGCTATTCTAACTGGAGTGAGGTGGAATCTTAGAGTTGTTTTGATTTGCATTTCTTTTATGACCAGAGATGTTGAGCATTTCTTCATGAGTCTATAGGCCATTTTTGTTTCTTCTTCAGAGAAGTCTCTCTTAAGTCTTTGGCCCGTTTTTAATGGGATGGGTGTTACTTTGGAGGTTAGTTTTGGAGTGATTCAATTTTTTGAGTTGTTGATATATTTTAGATATGAGGCCTTGGTCTGTTGTTTTGTTGGTGAAGATCTTCTCCCACTCTGTAGGCTTCCTGATTAGTTTACTAGCTATATCCGTTGCCATACAAAAGCTCTGCAGTTTAATGCAGTCCCACTTATCCAGCCTTTCTCTGATTTCTTGTGATTCTTGTTCCTTATTAAGAAAGTTTCGACCTGTGCCAAGGAGGCCTAGTGTTTCTCCTATTCCTTCCTGTAAACTTTTCAGTGTGTCAGCTTTTACCTCCACGTCTTTGATCCATTTGGAGTTAATTCTAGTGCAAGGTGACAAAGAAGGATCCAACTTTAGTTTTCTGCAGGTGTTTAACCAGTTCTGCCAGCACAACTTGTTGAAGAGGCTATCTTTCTTCCATTCTATTTTTTTGGCTCCCAGGTTAAAGATTAGGTGGCCATAGGTCTGTGGTTTAATATCTGGGTCCGCATTTCTCCTCCAATGGATTTCAGGCCTGTTCTTGTGCCAGTACCAAGCTGTTTTGAGAATTATAGCTCTGTAAGTGAGTCTTAAGTTTGGAATTGAAATTCCTCCAGCGCTGTTCTTTCTGCTAAGAAGTGTTTTTGCTATACGGGGTCTTTTATTATTCCATATGAAATTTTGAATTGCCTCTTCTATTTCTTTAAAGAATGACATTGGGATGTTGATTGGTATTACATTGAATTTGTAGATAGCCCTTGGCAAGATTGTCATTTTCACAATGTTGATTCTTCCAATCCAGGAGCATGGGAGGTTTTTCCATTTCCTTAGTTTGCTTTTATTTCCTTTTTTATGGTTTTAAAGTTTTCATCTAAACGGTCCTTTACATTCTTAGTTAAGCTAATTGCTAGGTACTTTATTTTCTTTGAGGCTACTGTGAAAGGAATTTCTTTCCTGATTATTGCCTCGTTCCTCTCAGTGTTGGCGTAAAGTAAGGTAGTTGATTTGTGATGGTTCATTTTATGGCCTGTTACCCTTCCAAATCTTTGAATCAGCTCAAGGAGCTTGGGAGTAGAGTCTATAGGATTCTTTAAATACAGAATCATGTCATCGGCAAAGAGGGATAGTTTTATTTCCTCTTTCCCTACTTGGATCCCCTTTATGCTTGCTTCTTGCCTTATTGCACTGCCTAGGAATTCTAGTACTATGTTAAAAAGTAGTGGAGGGAGTGGGCATCCTGAATGCTACCCCCTAGCACTTTAATGCAAAGCTTAGGGCTGTGGCACTTTAAGCACAATTCAACGCTCTGTTTTTTGCTGGTTAATTAGAGGTAAAATCTTATGGAATTTATTGCGTGGCTGATTTTGAACTGGAATCCTCAGTTCTCAGCTTATCTTGAGTAGCTATTATTACAGTACTTTTACAACATGTATGCTCATACACATTGCTTCTGATCCAAACACTCATTGTTCAATTTAACTAACAAGATGTGAGGAACGATGATTGACTGTAATTTACTAGATGGGATTCTAGTGAGTATATATTTCCACTTCCACTCTGAAGCCAGGGAAATGTTTCTGGTACATGTTTCAACTATCTCCCAAAGAGGAAATAATATGTGAGTACGTTTGATAGTATTTCAGATAGGAGATGGACTTTGGTGTTTGGAACCTGTTGGGCAGAGTGTATCAGCTGGGCTGTGATAACAGAGATGATGTTACAGACAGTAATATTTTCATCCCAGACAGACTTAATCCAGATCCTTGGATTTCAGGCCTTGAGTAGATAGAATTACAAGTGTGAGCTGCCACCACCACCTGGTTCATTTTGGAAACCTTAATTGCTTCTCATTTGTTCCTTTCCTTTTTTGGAAGATTGATCTAAGCTGGCTGATTGTGCATCACAATGAAGTGATTGGCCTCAGGAATTGCAAATATTTGTTTCATCAGCACGGAATGAATGAAGTTGATCTAAACCCAATAGTATTTTCCTTCTGATAAATAGGGAACTTACTTATATCATTTTTCCTTGCCTTTGCTTTCCCAAAGCAAGCAACATGTTTCTTAAAAACTATACTTCATGAGAATATTATAATTAGAAGCTATCTTCTGCACACTTCAGAATAGTCCTTGCATTTATAAACTTATATTACAATATTAGGTAGAAGAATGGTGACTGTTAGTTTCATAACTATTTCATATGTTTTCCTCTTTAAGGCTCATTAAGTCAAGAAGGGATTAAAGACATTTAGATAATAGTAGATCATAGCTGCTGCTGATTTGATGTGTGTGCAGATCATACACAGATTTATTAGGATTACTCAAAAGTTTTCTTCAAATTTTCAGTAGTAGACTGCTATGCTAACTGGAAGGTGATAGTAATGATGCTGAAATTCTATGAATCAGCTATGAAGCAGAATTTCAGGGGAGAGTATTTGCTAGGGACTTAATTTCTAAGACGCATATCAAGAATATTGAACTATAACACCAAATGATGGAGGACTCAGCGTCACATTTTGTTGTTTTATGCAAGTCCTGGGACTTGAACCCAGGGCCTGGGAACTGTCCTTAAAAGTTTTTTTTTTTGCTTCAGGCTAGTGTTCTACCACTTTATCCACAGCTCCACTTCCAGATTTTTGGTAATGAACTGTAAATCAGAATATCATGCAATTTGTTTGGGCTGGATTCACACCTGATTCTGTGTAGATAGGATTCCAAGTGTGAGCGCACAGAGCCTGGCTAGAATCATTCATCATTCAAGTCATGGGACTGCAATTCTGCACCTGGGTCTTGTCACTGAGCTTTTCAGCTCAGGACTACTGCCCTATCCCTTGAGCCATAGGGCCACTTCTGGGTTTCTGGTGGTTAATTGGAGATAAGAGTCACATGGACTTCAGTGCCCAGGCTGACTTTGAACTGCTATCCTTGGATCCCAGCCTCTTGAGTAGCTACATTTACAAGTGTGAGCCACCATACCCGGCTAAATTATTTTTTAAGTTAATTTCTTTTGTTAAGTCAATATATAGTTGGCATATGGTTACATAAGTAATGAACACATTTCTTAAGAAAATTGTTATCCCCTCCCTCATTTTTCTCTGTTTTCCTACCCTCAGCCCCCTCTCCACCCAGATTGTTCAGTTCATTTCCGTTTAGTGTCTTCCAAGTATCACTGTTCAATTGGTTCACCCTTTTTCCATTGTTTTTTTTTTTACCATTTTATTATACCCTCTCCATTCCCCAAATCACATAAACCTATGTACAAGACACAGGGTACCCGAATTCAACACAGTGACTACAGAGAATAAAACTAAAGGGAAAAAGAAGAAAAGAGGTAAAAAGCAAAGAAAATGAAAGAACATCATACAGTACCTTAGAAGCAACAACACTGAAAAAACAAAACATAAAACCTTGGGCTGAAAATGAAGCTTGCCTAGCATGTATGAAACCCTGGATTCCATTCCTCAGCACCACATACACAAAAAACTGGAAGTGCCACTGTGACTCAGCTGGTAGATTTCTAACGTTCAGCACAGAGTGTCTCCAAGTGACAAAAATCTGTCACATTTAAGTCAGGCTTCAAAAGTTTGCTAGGAACCAGTTATGTGATTTGGAATAAAGTCCAGTTTTCAAAAAATCACTAGCCAGGCGCTGGAGGGTCATAATTGTCATTCTACTAGCCAGGGAAAAGGTGATTCAAAGCCTTTGCAAGCAAAAAAATGAAAACAAAAAAACTGTAAGATTCTACTCTCCACTTATCCACCCAAAAACTAAGTGGAGTTGTGGCTAAAACTGGTACAGCATTAGCCTTGAGGAAAAAGAACCAAGAGACCTTGCCCAGGTCCAAAGTTCAACCTCCCCACCAAGAAAGAAAAAAAAAGGAGTCCAGATACCTTAGTTTAAAAAGTATATCTGGATATCTTAGTAGATTTTTCTGATCTTTCCTCATTCATCTGATGGAACCACATAATCTTGATCCTGATCTGACTAAGAGCCTGCATTGTGCTTACTAAATTCATTCCACATATTCCAGTAGAATCTGGACAGCTAACAGCCACTTACCAATGCTTTATTCTACGTTTAGGCCAGTATGTCTTCATACCATCTACACAGTCAGCTATATCATCTTTCCAGAAGTATCATTGAGTGTAGAACACTCAGAACTAAAATCATTGCATAAAGATGTAATAAAACCCCTTGATTCATTAAGAAAATTTCTGTACCACTTAGAGCAAGTACATTAGTGGTATTTACCTCTAGCCTCTTTTTTAAAAAATTTATTAACATTGAATTTTACATCATATTTCAAATGTCATGTTTAACCAACAAGTATTCAAGAAGGGAATCGCTATACAATCACTGGCACATAGATTTTAGAATATAGTAAAAATTAAGCTGAGTCTTTCTATGTCATAGATACAGATTAATCTATAATAAAACACATGTCTATAGAGTGTATAGTCTATCCTAGATTTTTATGTCTATGTAGTTATGTTTATATCTCCAAAATTATGTCCAGAACTTTGGGTATCAACTATTCAATCATCGCTCTACTACTGTTTGAAACTAATATCCATATATTAAGGATATCATGTACCTTTTGTTCCTTGGTCTTGACTTATCTCACTCAACAGGATTCACTCTAATTTCATCCACTACCCCAAAAATGCCATTATTATTTTTTTCTGTGCAGATCTTCTTTTTATGTATTTATATTTATTGTAATTTATAGAAGGGTTACATTATATTCACCAGATAGAAGGTGCATTACTTCTCAAACTTTGATACCCCATGTAATGATATGGTCCCCATTTCCCTTTCCCTACCCCCATTCATGTTCATTTCCCCCCTTCCCTCTCCAATTTCAAATAACCAATTAGGCACATATGAAATATATCAGAAAACAAGGTGAAATATTGTAACAATATGATATAACCAAGGGATAGCAAAAGAGATAAGAGATCACATAGTTCATTAAGGACAACAATCACTCATTATATGAGTTTTGTTTCTTTATCTTGGAGGTCCTTACATTTAGTGTCATACTATTTGTCACGATGTCTCTAGATTTTGTTCTATTGTAAATCTCTGGTAGCAGAGCCCAAGGTTTCTACTGAATTTGACAAATGAGGGAGACTCTTGGGCCTATGTTCCTTTGAGTTTGGCTTACTTCACTTAATACGATTTTTTTCCTTTTCATCCACTTCCCCGAGAATGCCATTACTTTATCTTGTCGGTTGGCTATGTATCATTCCATTGTGTGTGTGTGCGTTTGTGTGTGTGTGTGTGTGTGTGTGTGTGTGTGTGTGTGTGTGTGTGTGTGTGCGTGTATCACATTTTTTGTAGTAGGGCATCTGGTTGTTTCCATCATCCAACCTCATTTTCTACAGATATTTTTTAGTCTCTTTTTTATTTTCAGGGTAATGTATAGAGGGGTTACGATTACATTTACAGGTAGTGGACTGCATTACTTCTCACACATTTATTCCACTCCACATGTTTTTGTCCCCAGTTCCCTCTCCCCTCCCCTTCCCAATCATCTTGTTTCCCCCCTTCCCTTTCCTATTTGACATAAACAAATAAACATATATACAATATGCCAGGGAAAAAATCAGATACAGTAACAATCTGACATTAACCAAAGGGCAAAATAAGAGATGAGAAATAACATAGTAGATTAAAGACAAAAATCACACAAGATTAAGAGCAAAGATGACACAAGATATAGCTCTTGTTCCCATATCCTAGAGATCCTTTCATTTAGTCTCATCCTATATGACCTTATATACCTAGGTTTTTGAGTTATTTTAATCCTCTGCTAGGAGAGTCCTAGATGTGAATTAATTATTACAAATGAGGGAAACCATTGAGCTTATGTTTCTTTCCGTCTGGCTGCTTCACTTAATATGAATTTTTCCAAGTCTTTCCATTTCCTTACAAATGGGGCGATGTCATTCCTTCTGATGGCAGCATAGCATTCCATTGTGTATAAGTACCACATCTTCTTGATTCAGTCATCTACTGAGTGGCATCTGGGTTGGTTTCATATCTTTGCTATGGTAAATAGTGCTGCAATGAGCATCATTGTGGTAGTGGCTTTAGTATGTCCTTTTTTCTGGACAATTGGGTAGATGCCAAGTAGTGGATTTGCTGGATCATAGGGGAGCTCTATGTTCAGTCTTTTGAGGAACACCACACTGCTTTCCCTAGTGGTTGAACGAGTTTACACTCACACCAACAGTGTAGGTGTGATCCCCCCTGGTCACTTCCCCACCAGTATCTCTTATTAGATTTTTTGATAATGGCAATTCTGACTGGAGTCAGGTGGAATCTCAAAGTTGTTTTGATTTTCATTTCCCTTATTGCTAGAGATATGGAGCATTTCTTCATGTGTCTAAAGCCCATTTTAATTTTTTCTTCAGAGAATACTCTTTTAAGTCTTTAGCCCACCTTTTAATAGGATGGTTGTTTCTTTGAAGATTTGTTTGGGAGAGATTCATTTTTTTCAGCTATAGATATATTTTAGATAACTACATATATTTTAGTAGAAAAAAGAATGGAAGCCATCATGCTGGCTCACAACTTAATTTCAGCTACTTAGGAGGCTCAGGGCTTAGGATCACAGGTCAAAGCCAACCAGGGCCCTACAGTGTGTGAGATCAAACTCTGCGAACATACAATGACTGTAAGAGGAATCTCACTGCCTGGGAATGTAGCCTAATGGTAGAGTGCTCACCTAGAATGCATGAAGACCTAGGTTCTATTCACCGGTACCGCATACTCAGAAAAAAGCTAGAAGTGGCGCTGTGTTTCAAGAGGCAGAGCACTCACCTTGGGCAAGCGAGTCCAATGAAAATGTCTAGACCCTGAGTCCAAGCCGTAGGACTGGCAAAAAGAAAAAAAAGAGCAATCTTACTTAAGTAACAAGGAATGTACCCTATATTTATACAGACTGAAAAATTCATTAAGAAATTAGAAAATATGTATAAAGTGCATAATTTCTTTTGTGTGTTGGCACTGGGTCTTCAACTGAGTGCGTCAGCTCTATCCCTGACCATTTCTGCTCAAGGCTAGCACTCTACCAATGCAGCCCCAAATCAACTATCTTCAATTGAGATATAAGCGATGAATATTTCAGGGTGCTTCATGAAAAACATTTTTATAAATTGAAACTTTCAACAGAGTCTTATTTTAGTATGAATGTTGAGATGGGAAGAGACAGAAAAAGTGAAATGTTTCCTGATCCCCATAGAGAAGAGACTCAGCAGAACCACTGTGGTCTGCAGGCTTCTTTGTGAGTTTTGTTTGCTTGTTTGATTTTTGTCAATTGTGGGGCTTGAACTCTGGGCCTGGGCACTGTCCCTGAGCACTTCAGCTGAAGGCTAGTGCTTTAATCTGTGAGCCACAGTGCCACTTCTGGTTTTTCTGGCAGTTAACTGGGTACTTTGGCTGGCTTTAAACTTTGATTCTCAGATCTTAGCCTCCTGAGTAGCTAAGATTATAGGTGTGAGGTACCATCACCAGGCTGCTGCTCTGTTACTATGCAGGTTCTGGATCAAGAACTTCAAGTTCTTACTTCAATTATTTCTTCTCTTGCCTGATACTCTGCCATTTGAACGAAGCCCCAGTTCCTGGTCTTTGTTGGTTAATGAGAGATATTACGATTTTCTAATATTCAGAGCAATGATTATAAAACCCAGCATTTTACTTACTTGAATAAATTAAGAGACAGGACCTAGTGAGATGGAAAACAAATTTTTTTTTGAAGTTGCTATCCTGTTCTAATGCATAAGTCTGGCTATTTTGCTTACACACAAATATGTATTTTACCAATTTCTACTCTATTTTTGCTTAGCTTAAAACCACCACTGCCATTTCATAGATTTTGTTGTTGTTGTTTGCGGTGCTTGAACTCTGTGCCTGGGCTGTTCCTCAGATCTTCAGTTCAATGCCAGTGCTCTACTACTTTTGATTTGGCCAGTCCTGGCCTTGAACTCAGGGACTGAGCACTGTCCTTATATTTTCTCAAGCCTAGGGCTCTACCACTTCAGCCTCAGCACCACTTCCAGCATTTTTCTATGTATGTGATATTGGGGAATTGAACCCAGGTCTTCGTGCATGCTAGGCAAGCACTCTACCACTAGGCCAAACTCACAGCCCAAAATTATTCATCATTACTATTAGCTATCTTCTTTTTTTTATTATTGATTCGTCATGTTGCTTGGACTTTGGGCCTGGACTGTCCCTGTCCTCTTCAGCTCAAGGCTAGCGCTCTTCCTCTACAGCTCCATTTTTGGTTTCTGGTAGTTAATTGGTGATGTAAGTCTCACAAACATATGTGTCCAGGCTGGATTTGGGCTTTGAACCAAGATCCTCCAATCTCAGCCTCCATAGTAGGTAGAATTACACGCTTCAGCCAGCAGTGCCTGACTGTTTGATGTCTCTGTCTCTGTCTCTCTGTCTGTCTGTCTCTTTCTCTCTGCCTGTCTGTCTCTGTCTCTCTGTCTCTCTGTCTCTCTGTCTCTCTCTCTGTCTCTGTCTCTCTCTCTGTCTCTCTGTCTCTCTGTCTCTCTGTCTCTCTGTCTCTCTGTCTCTCTGTCTCTCTGTCTCTCTCTCTCTCTCTCTCTCTCTCTCTCTCTCTTTTGGTTGTAAGACTGTAATTGTGCACCTGGGCAGTGTCCCTGGGCTCTTCAGCTCAAGGCTACAACCTTAAACACCTTGAGCCACAGTGTCACTTCTGGTTTTCTGGTGCTTAAGTGGAAGTAACAGTTTCATGGACTTTAGTGTCTGGCCTGGCTTTGAACTGTGATCCTCAGAACTCAACCTTCTGAGATCATTTCCAGCTTTTTTTGGTTTAAGTGGTACAGAGTAATTGAACACAGGGCTTTGTGCATACTAGGCAAGCAAACTACCACTAGTGTGCACTCCAGCCTTAGATAAGGGCTTTCTTTTTCTTTTTCTTTTTTTCACTCATGGGGCTTGAACTCTGGGCCTGGATGTTTACCTTAAGCTCTTCAGCTCAAGGCAAGAGCTCTACCACTTGAGGCACATTGTCATTTTGAATTTTCTGGATTATTTGGAAAGAAGATTCTCACAGATTTTTATGCCTGGGCCGTCTTTGAACCTCGATCCTCCAGGGTAGCTAGGATTACCAGGGTGAGCCACCAGTCACGGGCATTAAATTATTATTTTTTGCATGTCCTATGGCTTCAACTCATGGCCAGAGCACTATCCTAGGGCTTGCTCAAGGATAGCACTTTACTTCAGCCAGCCAACTCCCGGTCCAAATAGGCCACTCTTGAAGCTAGAATTACAGAAATCGGCCATAATAATGGCATGTTGTTATCTAAGTATATAATTTTTCTTCTATTTTTGATGGCTTTTCCTTAGTGTACATATTTCCTACATATTTTATGGAAAACTTCCTTCCCACTGGGGCCATAAGTTAAGCCTAGTGGAAGCGTTCTTGCCGAGCATGAATGAAGACCCAAGTTCAATTCCTCAGCACAACATTGATAAAAAAAAGATAAAAGTGGTGCTGTGGCACATGTGATAGAACTTGCGCCTTAAGAATAAACAAAAACAAAAACAAGGATCGTGCTCAGGTCCTGAGTCTAACCCCAGTACTGGCAAAAAAAAAATTCTGCCCAAAGTAGACATTTAAACTTATTGTACTTTTCAAAAAATTTGTTGTTCAAGGTGATATACAAAGAGATTGCTGTTACATATGTAATGAGTACATTTCTTGTAAACACTGTTACCCCCTCCCCCCTTTTCTCTTTCCCTTCCCCCCAAGTCATAAATTTCATTTACAACAAATATATATGTATTTTCATTCCTGAAAAAAATAGTTTAAAATGTGTTCAAATAAATGATGTAGGTTGATATATTTATCAAAATGGATTACTTGAACTCTAAAATAAACATTGTAAGTAATTTTTCTCATAAAATTGTAGTAATGCTATAAAACTAATAAAAAAGGAATTTTAGTTATTAATTTCTTATGTTTTACCTTTAACATTATTACACTAAGCATACTGTTTATGGTATTAATACAGACAGCATGAAATATGATTATGTAAAAAAATTAAATGATTAAAATAGTAAGGTTGGGGGCCAGTAGTTTGGCTTGGTGGCACACACCCTGGACTGGCAAAAAAGAAGTAGGGTTATATAAAACAGATTTATTTCCAAATGTGTGGAAAATGGTATGATTTCTTGTTTGGCTAGTCCTGCGGCTTGAACTGAGGGACCAGGAACTGTCCTGGGCCACATTTGTTCAAGGGTGGCACTCTTACACCTGAGCAACAGTGCCCCATCTGCTTTTTCTGTGAATGCAGTGTCGAAGAATTGAATCAAGGTCTTCTTGTATACTAGGCGAGCACTCTACAACTAGGCAACATTAAAAGCCAAAGTAGATTTTTGATGCTATTGTGGAGTTTTAATTTTCTTAAATATTTGTACAAAGCACAATGGATATATAAACAGACTTGAACTCACAGAACAGAGTCCCACATAATATTACAGTTACTCTGGCACTTCTCCCGATTGACAAAACACATTTCCAGGCATCTGCTCTGTCCTTAAGCTTTGGTAGCTGACTTGTCTTTCCATGGAGTCCTGGCCTGGATTCCTGGTGATTCCATGCATTTCATAGTTCCCTGTATATCCAGTAAGGTTGTCTTCTATGGGACCAGACCTGTCTGGTTTTTGGCCCACCCAGGACCTATGTGTCTGAGGTCTCACATTATAAGTGGAAAATAAAACACAGTATAATAAGCACTGAAGAACTGCACACCATAATATTAACAATGAGAGTTTAATAGTTAGCAAAGTAAATACAATGAATACTTGACAAGAATCATGAGAGCAAGATAAAGAGATGTCTTTTTAGGAAGGGGACAGGGAAGCTCTAAATCCAGACTGGCCTCCAAGTTGCCTTCAGACAGTAATTCTCCTTCAGAGTCCTCAGAAGGGTCTCCTTCCTCATGAGAAACAGAATGTCCTTCCTGAGTTAAGAGGGGGATGGATTCTGGTTTGTCGAATGGAGATTGAGTCTCTTTTAGTGAGATGGATGGGTCTGGATATTCTGTGAGGATGGATTCATTTTCCTCCAATGAATCCAGTATTGAGAGTACACTTGCTGCTTCCCATGGGGACATTTTCCATGAGCCCAGCGTGTGCCCCTTCAGCTTGCACAATAAGTGGAGTGTTACTCTGACTCAGATGGACTGACTCTGGGACGAGTGCGAAAGGAAACAGAAGGAAATCTGGCTGCTCTTTTTCTTCCTCCATAGTATCTGCAGGTTCAACTGTGTCACACATGGGGTTCAGAGCAAAAGGTATATCCATAGGACTCTAAACCTGTTTGGTAATTTCAACAGAAGGCCCATGCTTTCTGGAGTGCAGTGATGATTCTCAGTCTCCATCAGTCACCAGCTCCATTGGTGGGTTTTTCATCCGGAGTTCAGGATAAGCTCTTACACGATGACCCAAACCTAAGAATGGAAATAGGTACAGAGTGGACAGAGTGGACTCTGCAAGTTGAAGTGTCACTCAACTTCCATGAGGATCTAATGGAGGAACCTGTAGAACTGGAGTTTGGACTGAACATTGAGGAGGTGTAGGGTCTTTCTAATGAGTGCTTATTCCCGAGTCCTTTCAGAGGACAGACATTACCTGGCTGACACCACCCATAAAGGGCATTTTGCCAAGCTCTGTAGAAGTAAGGGCCAACCAATATCTAGACCACATGGGCTTCCTACTCACAGGTTCTGAGGCACCCACACCAGGACTTCTACTTTTTCTTGGTCTTACTGGTCGCATATTCCTCCAGCTGGTCAAAAAGTTTGTGTTTAGAAGAGCAGGTCCAAAGCCGACATGTGGAACCTCTTATAGAGCTTGAGTTGTGTCAGGGTGTGGCAGTTCTTGAACTCGTAGAAATCACTCGGGTAGAAGTCCATTCACATCGTATAGATGGAACACATGATGCTGTGGGCACATTCGGTACAAGGAAATTGAGAGCCTTCTCTCTCCATCCTGAGCCTTTTACCAAAGCCCCTTTCTTGCAGGATTCTAATGCTGTGGCTGTCCTGCAGAGATGTGCACTTATGTGCTGGGAGGGGGGTAAGAGACACTCGAGAACAGGATGACTTTTAAACCCCACTTCCAGAAGCTTCTGAGAGAGGCCTCTATGCATCTGTCCAAAGTAAACGCACCTTAAATTAACTAAGTAAATGCTCTAAATAAATCAATAAGTGAATGCTCTAAATAAAGAACTAAATGCTCATTCCTCTAATCTTAGCCACCCAGCAGGCTGAGCTCTGAAGATCACAGTGGAAAGCCAGTCTAGTCAGTAAAAGTCTAAAGGCACTTGTCTTCAATTAGGCAGCAAAAAGCCAGAACTTGACCTATGACTCAAATGGTACAGTGCTAATTTTTGAACACCAAAGGGATGGCATTTAGACCTGGGTTCAGGTTCAAGTGGCAGCACTGGACCACACACCAAAATGTAAATGCTTTCAGGTTCTAACAGGCAAAGCTATCACAATCCCTCCCTGATGGCTCAAAAGTGATTCAGCCCCCAGCTTTTCCTCTGACTCCAGTACTTCACAGGCCTCCGCCATTAGTACTGACACCTCATTGCTTACTGGGAAATGGGATTTCCTAGGATGTCACCTAGGTGAGGGCTGCAGTTGGGAGCCACTTACTCATGCCTGAAATCCAACTTCTCAGTAAGCACACTGTTGAGACTCCAGTAGCTTGTGAGGGAAATGAAATGGCATGGTGTCCCAGTCATAATAAAGTAGTTTGTGCACTTGTATCATGCTTAGCTCCCCTGTGAACACCCCAGTGAACCAAACAGGCTCAGAGAGGAGCCAAGTATTCCAAGACTTGGCCAGGAGGGGTGAGCAAACATGGGTTTTTCAAGAGAATTTCCAGCAACTACTACATTGTCCTCCACTATTTGAAATTGTGCAGGAAGTTTCCCACATAAAAGAGATCACCTTTCTGGTAGGCAGGGATCAGCTTTGTCAGCAGCATCTCCAACAGGCCTTCCTCCAGGATCCATAGGTTAAAAGGCTCATTCAGAGTCTGAGCTGACTTACCATCACACTGTATTGGCAAAACAGTGGATATTTCAAACGTAGGAATGGGACCACACTTCACACTGAGGAATTGGTATAGAGTAGATTGGAAATGACACACCCTAATCTCAGTATAGTCACTTGAAAGCACACAAGAAGGTTGTAGTTTGTGGGCAGGATGATGGGTTTAAATAGGTTTCCTCTCAATATACCTCATCTGAGTTTCCCTGGAGTTTCCTGGCTTTCTTCCTAGAGAAATGCCTGATATACTGGAATTTTGTCTTGGCCCTGATCCAGCATCTACTTCTTTAAGTGAGACATCCATATCTCTCATGCCTGAGATGCGAGCCTCCTGAACTTGGCAACAGTACAGCAACATCTTTCTTCCTCCTGAGCCACAGGCCAAGGGAGCTGACTTGAGCTGGTTGTCACATACAGTGGCTTGGTTACCAGGGTTCCATATTCTGTTCCATTGTGAGGGAGGTAGGGTCACCTTTCAAGGCCCAATGACCAAAGCTCCTTGCTCTCAGAAGACCTCCCCAAAGACATACTGGAGGCTGAATCTCCCTTCCCTCCTCACATATGGATGTAGTAAACAGCACACCTTTTTGTTCAAATCCCAAGTCATTAACTAGGCGTAAGTGCTAGCCTGGTCTCAGGCTCAAGGAGCCTTTCTTAGGTAAGATCCAAACTTAACTGTCACTATTCCCCTTACCCTTCACAAGACATTTTGCTTCACAGTGCCTTCTCAGCTGAATTTTGCCTCTTGCACATTTTCTTTGCTAGTCCTGGGACTTGACCTCAGAGCCTGACCATTGTTCTTAGGCTTTCTTTAGGCTATAGCGGTCCCACCAAGCCACAGCACCACTTCCAGAGTTTTCTATGTATATGGTACTGCAGAATCAAACCGGACTCTTTTTGTGTGGTAGCCAAGCACTCTACAAATAGATGAAAGACCCAGACCATCTTGCACATATTTTTCACTTCAATCTACTAGGACGTTGTTAGGTTTCTGTATCCTAATCTATTTTCTTCCTGATGAATATCTGTGCTGTCATCTGTAAAAATGCAAGTGGGAAAATCACAGAAGCATTGGTGACATAAAAAAAGTCTTACAGACATAGATAAGTGTTCATTCTTTGTAGGAGAAAGGATATTTTGATATGATGATGATGACTATTTATAAATACTTAATCGGGGTTTAGAGTTTGGCCCAGTGGTAGAGTGCTTGCCTAGCATCCATGAAGATCTAGGTTTGAGTCCTTAATATCACACAGATATAAAAATCCATATGGCAATGTGGCTCAAGTGGCAGAGGACTAGACTTGGGAAAAGCCAAGAGCAGTGCTCAGGCCCTGAGTTCAAGCCCCAGGAATGGCAGAAAAAACAAAAGAAAAGAAAAGAAAAGAAATGTGCTTTTTACAAGTTATTCACTCACAGCATTTGCCTCTGAATTCTTCGCTTCTGCATCTTGTGACTTATCCCTTTCCCTCAATGTAGACAAGAAAAACAGATTTTATTACTTGCTATCCTGTTGTCCAATCTTTGGATATTAATTCAAAATAAAATATTGCCTGAAATATTGTGTGTGTGCATGTGTGTGTATCTGCCAATGTGTGCATGCACACATGTGTACAGGGTTTAGGGCTTACTCATAGGGCCTGTGTGATAACCCTCAGCATCTTTTCCTCAAAGGTATTGGTCTTTCACTTCTAGCTTATTATAGCTAATTGGAGTTGAGAGATTCACTCAATTTCTTGCCCTGTGCATTGGAACCCAGTGCTGGGTTCTCATATTGTTAATTGTAGCTATAGAGAAGGCTGAGGTCTGGGGATCCTCGTTAGAATCCAGCCCCTGAAAGAAAGTCACTGATAGAAATCTTTATCTTCAGTTAAGCACGAATAAATAAGGCAAAAGTGGAACTGTGGCTCAGTTCCTCTTGTACCAGCCATGAGAAAATTAGTAATTGGCAGCACCTGGTCCCTGAGAGAAATCCTTAGCACTGGTTCAAAAAAAGAAAGAAAATAATGAAAAAAATTAAAACTTGCTGAGGAATCCATAAGGATAAACGTGCCTGTGAATAATCTTGTCATTTCAGATTCCCTCAAGAGCTTAGGTCTCTCTACATTTTTTTCAAGTTTTTTTAAAGATATTTACATATTTTCTATCTTTCTTAAACAGAGATAGCCATCCACAAAACACAAACACAAACTCTCACACAGTATACCACCCACCCATAAGTGTCTGGCTATGTATATATGTATAGTCATATGTATTGATCTGTCTCTCTATACTAATATATAAATGCATAAACATATGTATTTAGACAAACAGGAAACATACATAGATAGGTCTCAGGCATTTCCAGATTTTGTGCAAGTCTTCTGAGTGCAACTTACCATTGTATTGTTTGTCAAGATAGAGTCCCTCTAACTTTTGGCCAGCTTCTTGTCCTTTGATACTTTTTTCTGGCAGTCCTGGGTTTTGAACGCTAGGCCTGGATGCTGTCACTGAGCTTGAGCTTCTTGCATTCAGTAGTTTATTGCAGATAAGAGTCTCATGGAGTTTCTGTCCTGGGCTGGCTTTGAATTGTGACCCTCAGATCTCAAACTCCTGAGTAGCTAGGATGACAGTCTTGAGCTACCAGTACCTGGTTCCTTTGACTCTTTTACCCTTTTTTTGGCCCCACCACAGCCATGGTATCTACCTTCCTATGTTCTCTCCACCTGCCCCCAGACAGGGGTCTGACAGATGCTTTCCACCCACTTACTCATGTCCTCCTCTGTATTGGCTGACAGCTAAGACATGCACTCACTTGTCTGGATGCCAAACACAAAGCCATGTGATTGTTTCTCAGTCTGGAACATCCTATCAGATTGATAGCACCACAGAGGGTCAGGTTGATGCTCCTCCAGGGCTTCTTAAATTGTTCTCATGTTAATCCACAACACGTTTGTCATCACTTGTCCAGCTAATTCATGGACTAAAGCAGCATTCCCTACAAACTTAGATCCCAATACCATGAGGACACTCAAGGGTGCATTAGGAGTGTGACCTGCAGGTGGATGTGAGCCTGTCTAAGTTGGAGGGGATTTCTCCACCACAGGAAATGGAATACAAATTTAGAATCTGCTTTCATGAGGTGACAATCTCTGGCAGATGTTCTTATCAAATGTGGCACTGCCTACTTCCACCTTAAAACATGGGTTGATGACCCAGCATAACAGTGAATGTATTCACCCCGGCCCAACACATAGGCTGGGACCCTGAACTTTCAGGTAGCATTTGGCTTTGAAGGTCATGAGATCTTAGTCTACAAATGATGAGCCCCCTCCCGTGAGGCATAGCAAACTGAGCCAAAGCGCAACCCAGTTAAGCACCAGATCAAGCTTCCCTTCTTCAGTAGGGTATGGTTTGAAAACTGTGCATAGCTTCTGTTTGAAGCCAGTCCAGAAAGGAAAGTCCATGAAACTCTCATTTCCAGTTAACTGCCAAGAAAAAGCCAAAGATAGAGATGAAGCTCAAGAGAGGTAGAGAGCCATCTGAAAAGAATGGTTACACCCTGCAACATCCTCATTATCTGATCTTGAAAACATCTCTGCGTGCATCCCAGCATGCAGCCAGCATCTGGGGGTGACAGTGACCCCTGCGCCCATTGGCAATCTGCACTGTCTCTGACATCTGTAATGTGAACCTCATTCTGTTGGGTTTGTGAAGCGGTGTCAACCCTGCAGAAGGAACCAACTGTGCCCTAACTCCCACTGTCCCCTGGGGCCCCTAGCATTCCCCCATCTGCACCCCTCCTGTGGCTTCTGATCCTAGGGAGCCCTACTGCCCTGTCCAACACTCACATGAAGTGCATATTTCTTCTCCTGGGGCAACTTCTCCACAGAGAGTACATGACATGCCCACTCTCCAGGCACGGGGAGATCCTGCCCAAGTAGCAAATCAGTGATAAGGACATAAAGTGCTGAATAGAATTTTAGATCCTGATGGTAGACAGTCTGCAAAATCCAAGGGAGAATGGAATTGGAGGGGACCAGGGATCAGGATGTGGGCATGGAGCTTCCCTGCCAAGGGGGTGGGGGAAGTCACAGGCTGGGGGATGCACAGGATGATCCATGGGCCCTGTGCAGCTACTGGGTCACCCCCTTCTGCATCTCAGCCTTTGGCTTTGAGCTCTGTGATCGTCAAGATGTGCACAGTCTGTACTCTGGCTGGCAGAAGAAAGGACCCTGGGAAGACAATTGTAGACCCTTTGTGAGTGTAGGAAGGGGTAGGCTGGACACCCAGTCCAAGAGGAGCTAAAACTGGAGTCGAGGGGTGAGCAAGGATTGGGTGTGAGGGTTGTGGGCAGTCACAGTCACGGCAGAGGTGGCTCTGTCTGTGGGGTGAGTGCCTCCCTGCAGGCACAGCACTGGACATATCAGAGATCCACATGAAAAGGAAAAGCTGGAAATGGCACTATGGTTCAAATGGTAGAGCATCAACCTTGAGCAAAAGAGCTCAGGGACAGTACCCAGGACCTGAGTTCAAGCCTCATGACTGTAAAAGAAAAAGAACCAGGACTATGAGAGGGAACCTGGTACTCTCTTGGTCTAATCAGACACAAGAAGAGGTTGGGATAGGCTGTGGAAAAACACAGAGAACATCTTCCCCCAGCTCATCCTGTCCTGCATTCAGGGACAGCCATGTAACTAGGGCTAGGGTGAGATCATCTTCACCCCTGTGCTGCCATCTGAATTGTAGGCCTCTGTCCTGCATGGGGTGTCCTGATGGCTGAGCAGGTGCCCTAACCCTAGATGGAGAGCAGCCACTGACTGTGGTATCTAAGGAGAGATCTGTTCCATAGCTATCAGGCCACCCAGCATGGGAGCCATAACCACTCCTCACCCAGGTAGAGGCCAATGGTTCTCCAGGTGCTACTGACATTGCGCCACCCCTAGCCCTGGGTACACGTGACATTCCCTCCACAAGGAGCAGGACTAAGTGAAGGATCAGGAAGCTGCCTATGGGCTTCAGATGATGGCCAGGCTGGCACTACAGATGGCCTCAATCTGTCACCATCTTCCTCTGCCTCCATCATTCCTCCATCATGCCTCTCTACCTGCCACCCATTAACCTTGGAAACCAATGAACTGGGCTCTCATCATTCCTCTCATCTCTTCATGCACCTTGCCATGCGTCCATCCCTCTGTCACTTCCACCCCACACACATCCCACCACCAGCCACCCTGTAGCTTATGAGGATCACAGAGGAAGCTCTTGGTGAAGGGCTTGTGACCACAAAACAGTTACTATCACCCGCTCCGGCCTGATCCACCACAGAATAAGAACAGCCAAGCAAGCACACACTGCAGCAGAGTTGCTCTGCTGCCACTCTGATTTCTTCATGGCCAGGACTTGGCTCTCCTCAGCCTCTCAGCTCAGTAACCAGAACATTGTGCTTTCACAGAGCCATGGCTTCCAGTCTCCATGGACACAATGACATCAAGGTGATGCCAACTTCCCCATCTCTATATACTTCTAACTATGGGATGGGAGCTGAGGTTCTCTTCTGTGACTCCATCCGCTAAGAGGCTCATGCAGATTTCTATCCTTTGCTCATCATGGTGACTCTTTGGTTAACAAGTCACTGCTGGGCTTCCAGTTCACCACATATAGAACCCATACTCCAACACTTTTCTTAGAAGGACTGATGACTTTTAAATATTCTCTAGTTTTAAATTTCTAGTTCCTTCTCTTTTTCTTTTATATATTTCCCTTCCTCACATACTTCTCTTTTTTTTACCTTCCTTCTTTCATTCCTGGCCTTGAACTCAAAACCTGGAGCTTTTTCTTAGCTTTTCTTTGCTCAAGGTAGCACTCTAGCTCTTGAGCCACAGCTCTACTTCAATCTTTGTTCTTGCTCTAAACTGGGAGTATGAGTCTCATGCATTTTTCCCTTTGCTGGGTTGGTTTTAAACCACAATACTAAGATCAGGATCCTGAATATGCCTCGGATTACAGGTATTATCTAATCAATACAAATTCCTGGTTTCTTTTTTAGACATAATTAGTTCTTTCAGGTGAGCCACCAGCCACTCATGCAAGAGCATTGCAGGATCCCAGCATTCATCTTGTCTCCAGTCTTATTCCATCCATCTCACAATGGTCATCTAAAACACCCTGCTGCATGCCTGAAGTCGCAAGGAACGTTCTCAACGCCATGAGAAGCCCCCTTAAGCTCTGCCTCAGACATGCCCAGCCCCCATACCACTTCCACATGAGCATTTGTTTAGGAGAAATTTCCTGAGTACATCATCATGTTTTCCTCACCATTCAAATTTCATCTTTGGAGTCATTTCTCCCAGACAAAGAGGAACATGATCCATGGTTTGATAGCAGCTCCAGCTTCATAGTCCCAGCCACCAACACCCCCCCCATTACCCTGCCAGACACCTGAATTCAAGGACAATGTTTTCACTACCCCTGACTCTTATCAAATGTTTTAACTTAACTTATACAGTGCATTAAAATAATTTTACTAAATGGAATAAACACATGGCATCAAGCTTCAGAATCTTTGCACCTGAACTTTTAGTGAATCACAGACACACCAGCATTTCTGTAGCCAACAGAAATCTTAGCTTTGAGATTTCAGCATTCCTGGTATCCAAGTTTGGATGTGGTAACACTGCCCTTAATGGGGCACTTCAATCACACAATCCCACAACAATCAATGTCATTTGACATTCACTGGTAGGTGGTGCTAGGAAAAAGACTGATGTGCCAACTCCATGCTGGCTTGACCTATGCCATCTTCAAACCTGGAGCAAGTGGGGCTCCTTTCTCCATGACACCTTTTGTGTACTACCCCAGGAGGACCTTTACCTTGAGACAAAATTATGAAGACTATCTCTACCAGCAAAGATTCCAGTGAGATGTGCCTACATGTATAAAGCTAAAATCTCACTAAAGTGAGGTTGTTGGCAGTGCTGGAGCCTGAACTCAGGGCCTGGGCACTAAGCATTTGTACTCAAGACTAGCCCTTTACCACTTGAGCCCAAACTCCATTCCCAGCTGTTTTTATTTTTGGTAGTAAGAATCTATCAGACTTTCCTGTTCTAGGTGACTTGGAACTTCCATACTCAGATCTCAGCCTCCTTACCAGCCTGGATTAAAAGTGTGGATCAGCCATGCACCACACCTGAGGACTTCTGCCAGCACATTTTTTCCCAAAAATTGCAAGAGGAAGATGAGGGAGGGTTGGGCTCATCCTGCCCTGCATATGAAGGAGAGCATCAGCGCCTGAACTTCATTCCCTGTTGTAGGCTGCTGGAGGAAAAGGAAGCAAATAGGCACAGGCTGGCAGCAGATGCCACAGAACAACTTGTGACCAAGACTCCCAGAGCAGACCTCAGAATCGATGACAGAGTTGGATCTACCCAGTAACAGAGGCAGTGGTGACACCTGAAACTGCGCGTTTGAGACTTTGCTGCTAGTAAACAGGGCCACCTATGTCTCAATGAGAAAGGTGAGATTTTGGTGGAGAAGGTGAGATTAAACATTATGTATCATGCAAGAAGACAGACTATAAGGGGTCTTTTATCATTCCAAGTGAAATTTTGGATTTCCTCTTCTGTTTCTTTAAAGAATGACATTGGGATATTGATGAATATTGCACTGAATTTGTAGATAGTCCTTATCAAGATTGCCATTTTTACAATATTACTTCTTCCAAACCAGGAGCATAGGTTTTTGCATTTCCTCAGTTCTGCTTTAATGTCCTTCTCCAGAGTTTATAGTTCCATCAAAAAGGTGCTTTACATTCTAAGTTAATTCCTAGGTATTTTATTTTCTTTGATAGCAAAATGAGTTGCTATCCTGATTCTTGCCTCATTCCTCTCATTTGTTGACATATAGGAAGGCAGTTGACACTGAGGGTTAATTTTATACCCTGCTACCTTACCAAAGTTTTATATCAGCTCAAGCAGCTTTGGAGTAGTGTCTATAGGGTTCTTTAAATACAGAATCATGTCATCTGTAAGGAGAGAAAGTTTCAGTTCCTCTTTCCCTTTTCCTCCTCACTCCAGTTAGAATGGCCAAGATCCAGAAATCTAATAACGTATGTTGGAGGGGATGTGGCCAGGAGGGATCACTACTACACTGCTGGTGGGATTGCAAACTCGTTCAACCACTATGGAAAGCACTATGGCAGTATCCCAAAAAGACTAAACATAGAGCTCCCCTGTGATCCAGCAATTTCACTACTTGCCAATCGTCCAGATAGGACATATTAATTCACTAGAACAATAACATTTATCACAGCACTATTCACTATAGCAAAGGTATGGAACCAACCCAGATGCCCGTCAGTTGATGAGTAGATCAAATATGATATTTTTACACAATGGAATTCTGTGCTTCTGTTAGAAAGAATGACATAGACGAATTTGTAAGGAAATAGAAAGACTGTAAAGTTTAGAAATTAGTTTCTGTCTCCTTCTCTCTCTCCTTCTCTATCTCTGTAAAATTTAGAAGTTCCTGTTTCTCTCTCTTTCTCTCTCTTTTCTCTCTTTCTCTCTCTCTTTCTGAACATTTGCTACATTCATTAAGGGTTTTATCTTGTGTTGGTTCTGTGACACAAGCTGAATTTCCTTCCACGGACTAAAAAGTCATTCCTATTTATTATATTGCTAAGGCTTCTCATATGTGTGAACTCTCTTACGCTTCCTGAAGGGTGAATACTGCACGAAAGACTTTCAACTTTGGTTATATTCCAAAGGTTTCTAATATGTGTGAATTCTGTTATGCCTCCTGTAATGTGACTTCCATCAGAAGGTCTTACCACATTTGATGCACTCGTACAGTTTCTCTCCTGTGTGTGTTCTCTGATGCAATTTGAGGGAAGACTTCCATTTGAAAGACCTTCCACATCGGTTACATTCATAAGGTTTTTCTCCTGTTTGAATTGTCTTATGCATGTTGAGGTTTGGCTTCTGTGTGAAGGACTTTCCACATATGTTACATTCATAAGGTGTTTCTCCTGAGTATATTCTCTGATGAACATGGAGTTTTACCTTCCATGTGAAAGACTTTCCGCATTCACTACATGCATAAGTTTTCTCTCCTGTGTGTGTTCTATTATGCCCATCAAGATATGACTTCCACTTGAAGGTCTTTCCACATTTGTTGCACACATAAGGTTTCTCTCCTGTGTGTGTTCTTTGATGCAATTTGAGGGAAGATTTCTGTCTGAAAGACTTTACACATTGGTTACATTCATAAGGTTTCACTCCTGTGTGTATTCTCTGATGAACACGAAGTTTTCCCTTCCCTTGGAAAGACTTTCCACATTCATTACACTTATAAGATTTCTCTCCTGTGTGTGTTATTTGATGAACTCGAAGGTGTATCTTCTGGGTGAAAGACTTTTCACATTTGTTACATTCATAAGGTTTCTCTTCTGTGTGTCTTCTCTGGTGCAAAGTGAGGTATGATTTCAGTCTAAAAGTCTTCCCACATTTATCCCATTAAAGATTTCTCTTCTGTGTGAGATCTCTGATGTGTGCTGAGAGCTGAATTCTGGGCAGAAATTTTATTACGTTCCTCATATTCATAAGGTTTGTCTTCTCTTGGAGATCGAGGTTGGACCGTCAGGTCTGACTTCTCAGAAATTAATTTTCACACTTGATGTACGCATCACATATCTCAGGATATTTGCTCTGAGGTATTGTAAGGCGTATTTCATTACTGAAAGATTTCTCACATTCACTACATGTATGAGGAGTCTCTCCTGTGTACATTTTCGGATGTGTAGTGATGGTCGGTGTTAAGTACAATATTTTTCATCACACAGTACATTTAGCAGTTTTCCTCCCTCCCTGAAGAATTTCTTGGGCAGGGAGAACAGAATTATGATACTGCAGATCTTTTGGACTGTCACAATCATGAATAAAATGCTCTGAATATCCGATGGATTTTTTAAGAACAGGAGACATACGAGATCTATATGCAGCATGCATCTCATCAGGCTTAGGAGACAGAAGCATGTTCTGACACTTAATGAACTCCTCAGTCCTCACCCCTACGTTGTTACCGTTATTACTAATCAGCTCTTGATTATGTGTAGAGCTCAAATTTAAAGTTGTTGCTAATCTCACGTTTTCCTCCACTTTGATACTACTTGCAACTGCTACTTCACAAAGACATTCATGTGGACTTTCCTGGCAGGTCTTGAACACATTTTCCATTACCTGGACATCTAAAATGAGTCATAGAAAAAAAGACACAAACATACATGAGATACAAATATTCCTTACTGTAAAGGTAATGACTTTACTTTCCCATCCTAAGTGTTAGATATTTTAAAATATAAAAGTGGAAATTGATTTGTGAGAAATATATTCTTTTCTCCCTAACATATTAAGAAAATGATATTTTACAATGACCAATAATGTTTTTCTGTGTTTTAGTTCTCTTTTTATATCACAGGAAATATTTATTGAAATTACCCAACTATGTATTGCTACAGTTTTAAGCTGAGTACTTCCTATACTATACCTGCAGCTGTTTTTTTTCAAATACTGTTTTGTTTATACATTGAGGAATAGCTGCCTTTCTTTTATTTTTGAGAAATAATCTAAATATTGTGCTGTTTTGCATCTTTTTAAAACTTTCTTTTCTTTTCTTTTCTTTTTTTTTTGTAGTTCATAGGCTTCAGCCCTGTCCCTGAACAATTCAGCAGAAGACTATAACCCCTGTCGTTGAGCTACAGACCCACTTCCTGTTTTCTAGAGTTAACTACAGATAAGAGTCTCAGGTCCTGAGTAGCAGATAGGATTACCTTACCCAGTTTCAATGCTGTTTGCTTATTAACCATTAAGTGAGGAACACGAATTTTTTCTAGATTCAGTGGCCACAAATTTGGTTTATATGTCTGTTTGCCTTTGATCCAAGCAAGAACGATTCTTGAGAGTAAGGACTTACACCTATATCCCTTCAGTTACAACTTCTCACTAAAGTCTCAATTTAGGTATTTGTGGGAATTTTGAAATTTGTTTCTTTCCATTTGAAGTCTTATAAAAATTCCTTTTCTAACACTCCTGTCCCTCAGTACCATGGAAGACCAGAAAATCCCCAGCTCATTGTCTAGTTAATTTTCTTATGTTGATTGAAACTTTGTTGTTTTTTTTCCTTCCATTCCTGGGTTTGAACTTAGGACCTAACCAGTGTCCTTGGGTTTTCTCAAGACTAGAACCCTACCAATGAAGTCATTACTTCTGGCTTTTTCTATGTATGTGGTAATAAGGAATAAAACCTGTGTCTTTGTGCATGCTAGGCAAGCACTCTACCACTAGGCTCAATTTCTGGTGGAAAGGTCTGGTTCTGAATACCAGTCTCTTCCTACCAGCATAAAGATATTATCCTTATCAGAGAATAATGCCCTGACTTATTCCTTGTTTGCTCAATCATTTATAGTCTTAGTTTTAAAGAAATGAAATATCATTCTTTCTTTCTTTCTTTCTTTCTTTCTTTCTTCCTTTCTTTTTTCTTTCTTTCTTTCTTTCTTTCTTTCTTTCTTTCTTTCTTTCTTTCTTTCTTGTTTTGCAGTCATGGGACTTGAATTCTAGACCTGGCTGTTCTTCCTGAGCTCTTCAGCTGAAGGCTACTGCCCTATGTCTTTAGCCTCAACCCCACTTCTCATTTTCTATTGGTTCATTGGAGAGAAGAGTCTAAGGTGTTTTTGTGATAGGTCAGTCTTTGAACCTTGATCCTCAGATCTCAGCCTCCTAAGTAGCTAGGATAACAGGCATGAGACACGGGCTCATGGCGTTCTCATTTTATTTTGTTTCACAGTGATTTCTACAGAGAAATCTAACTTTAACTCTACTGCCACATAGAATTCGTCATATCACCCTATGATTCTTGGTGCCGGGGGTTTGGGCTAGCATGCACAAAGACCTGGTTCAGTTCCTTGGTACTACATACAAAGAAAAAGCCAGAAGTGGTGCTATGACTCAAGAAGTAGAGAGCTAGCCTTGAGAAATCCCAAGGACCATGCTCAGGCCCTGAGACCAGGCATAGGGTTGGGAAAAGAAAATGATTCTTGATTCATTCACAAAGAATTCCATGGGTTCCACACAGGATTTAGGGTAACTAAGAATATTATTGCTCAGTACATCACAACATGAACTTACCAATGGGGCTCAGGCTCCAACATCAATATGAAGATGCATTCACTCACCTGTGATATTCTTGTCAGAGAAATTTCCTATCCAGAGTTCTGCACAGTGCTCTAGCTTGTCAATTAATACAGGTTTGGGAACACAGGGCCCTGTAAATTAGAAACAGTAGAGAATTATTGCTTATGCTGTGTCATCATTGCTTTAAGTTCGCAGATATCCTACTCACAAGTTTTCTATTAAATCTTTTTTCTCATTTCTCACTGGCTCCATGGTTGACTTTTCCCCAGCTCTGGATTCATTTTGTATGGCATAAACTTAGCTGTCTTGCTCAAGGCTAGAAAAATACCAGTTTGAGTCCCAGCTCCACTTACATGCATAGGTCTTCATGCATGCTAAGAAAGCACTCAACCACAAAGTCAAACTTTTGACACTCCACTAACATTTTTGAGGGGTTACTTGGAGTTATAGAGTTTCATGGCAATTTTTATGCTATTGCTGGCTTCAAATTAGAATTCTTAGATTTCTTCCTCCTGAATATTTTAAGATTACAGGCATGAAACATTGCACCTAGTGCCAGGTTTCCATTATAAACTCACTGTTTAGTGATTTGTAGATCCTATTTCCAATAATGATATATATTCTATTCTGGATTGTTTATCCACTTACAATTCCTGTGTAAGTTTGGAATGTCGTCTCCATTAGAGGAAACATAATTTAGAACTGTTGTCAAAGTATCCTGAAGGTATCCTGAAGAATGAATACAAAATTGCCTTAGGTTTTCTTTAGAAAGTAATGATACTTCTCAGGGCCTGGAATCTTTCATTTAAATAGTATTGAAAGTTTGATAAACATTCACGTATCTGCAAAATAACAAGGCACTTGGCCTTGCAAGTGAATTTGACTTTTGCTCACCTAAGGACACCAGGTTGTTGTAGGTCTCCAGCATTACATCTCTGTACAGGGTCCTCTGAGCATTGTCCAGATGCTGCCACTCCTCCCAGCTGAAATCCACAGCTGCATCATCAAATGACACCAGCTTCTGGAATGCCACATTTTCATCAAGTAATTAGCACTGAGTTATAAACACACCATGTCTGGAATTTTATTCTTTTTTTTGTTGGAATTGTATTCCTTTACTTAAATGTTTAGACTTACATGAAATATTGACCTGAAAAGCTTAGGGATGGTGCCTAGGCCCAGAGTTCAAGTCCCAAGACCCCAAAAAAATAAAAAGGCAAGCCAGGTGTTGGTGGCTCACGCCAGTCATCCTAGCTACTCAGGAGACTGAGATCTGAGGACCATGGTTCAAAGCCAGCCTGGCATAAAATTCCATGAGACTCCTTTCCAATTACCCACTATAAAATGTTTAATGGCTTGTGGCATATCATGGTAGAGCAATTGTGGTATCGACAAAAATAAGTCGGGGGAGTAGATTTAGGTTATAAATGGAATTATTCCATTGAAAAGGAACTACATTATATGATGACATATGCTGGTACTGTGAGAATATTGCAAAATCTTAGGGTATCAAGTAATAATACTGTGAAGTACACCCAGAATGTTAATGTTCTATGTCTGGCATAATAATCACTTGGGGAAGAAACTTTTTTTTCTTTTTTTTGGCTGGGGGATTTGTAAGGCTTGAACTCTGGGCCTGGGCACTGTTCCTGAGCTCTTCAACTCAAGGCTATCACCCTACCTATGAAGCCACAGTGCCATTTCCCATATTCTAGTGGTTAACTGTAGATGAGAGTCTCATAGACTTTCTAATGCCCAGGCTGGCTCTGAACCAAATCTTTAGATATCAGCCTGATATCTGAGTAGCTAGGATTACAGGTATAAGTCACTGCACCTGGCAAGAAATTTATTTCTTGCTGTTTTGTACTACAAATTTACTGTATGTTTTACTTTTTCAAAAAGACTGAGGATGACCTTGGTTCTGTATATAAAGGGAAGAGGGGTAGGGAGCTGTGAGCAGAAGAACTGAGGGGCAATACTCAGGGTAGGACAATAGCCTTAAACTAAAGAGCTCACGGCCCAAGGTCCAAGCCCCATGACTTTCCCCACTACCCCACAAAAAAAAGGGAAAAAAATTGGAGATTGGAGAGGATTTTCTAAAAAGATTATATAGAAATAGTAGTTCAAAATGTAGAAAGAAGTTCAATATTAACAGTCATGAGAAAAATTAAAATTACAATGAAATCATTGCTTTAAATATGTTAATATAAATATAGTTTTAAACAAAAAGATCCACATACACACACAAACACACACACACACACACACGCATACAAAAAAATAGCTTTCAAAGTCTAACTATTACTGGGAAGGTAGTGAGAAGAAGTAGAACTTTGGAAGAGTTCTTCAAGGAATATAAAACAATCAAAAATTGCGTGGAGAGTGCTAAAAAAGTACTAAATATAGAATTACATAGAAATATGGTCCAACACTTCTATTTCTAGATTTGTACCTAACGGAAGAGAAAGCAGAGACTAGAACAAATATGTGGAGAATCCATTCACAACTATTAATAATAATCCAAAGATAGAAGTATGCAAAACAATGCATTGAAAAGGAAGAACATTTTACTATATTTTACAGATGAATCTTGATTACAGTAAACTAAAAACACAGCAGTCATAAAGGAAGAGCTAGGGTATGTTTTCCCTTCCAGAGCTTCCAAGGATCAACAAACCCTTAGAGCCAAAAAGCACGATGGTTCAAGAGAATGGAGTAGAGAGGAACAGGAGCTGAATGTTTAATGATTATACATGGAAGATGAAAATTGCTCTAGATGGGTAGAATGAAGAGAGAACTGTACCCTAAACAATGGTTATGTAGCCACACAGGATGGGACACACATATACTCCCTGATCTTGGGAAACTCAAGAAGGATTTCTTGCCAACCTGGATGCATGGAAAGATCTATCATAAAAACTAATGTGGAGGGGCTGGGAGTTTGGCATAGTTGTAGAGTGCTTGTATGAAGACGAAGGTTCAATTCCGCAGTACCACATACACAGAAAAAACCAGAAGTAGTGCTGTGGCTCAAGTAGAAGATCACTAGGCTTGAGGAAAGCTGAAGGACAGTGCTCAGACCGAGTTCCAGCAAAAGGGCTTGTTTTAAAAAAACCAGAAAGCTGAGCATGATGGGGTGGTGGCTCACTTCTATAATCCTAGTTACTCAGGAGGCTGAGATCTGAGGATCAAGGTTTAAAGCCATCCTGGCACAAAAAGACCTGAGACTCTTATCTCCAATTTACTTTTAGAAAATGGGAAGTGGGGCTTGGCTCCAGGGAAAGGTGGTGGCCTGGAGCTGAAGAGCTCAGGGATAGTGCCCAGGCGAGTTCAAGATCTATGACCCACCAAAAAAAAAAAACAAAAAACAAAAAATAATATGGAAAAATTTGGATTCTGTGAATTTTATCAGGCATATAAATGTCTTTTTTTGCTGTTGAAATAACAAATTGTTTGGAAACATTTTAAAAGTTTTTACCTAGAAATGTACACTACAAATGGAAATAATAACAAACACAAATAAGCAAATGATACAAATTATCACAATATGGGTATCCTGCTTCTGTATCTTTTCACTGACTCCTGTTCAAATGAGTCACATATTCTGAATCATTTCTCCCAGTCGATATATGTCACACATGTTGGCTTGTACTGAACTTCTTGGGAAATCAAAAGCAAATACTAAGCAAATGTGTGTTAGATTTTGTCAACAGAGATATTTCAAATATAAATCCCTACTCATTGAATTATTTAATATCAATACCGGAATCTAATTACACTGGCAGAATCTTCAATCTTTTGAGAATCTTCAAAAGGGTGTGTAAATATTTAGGATCGTTATGTCTTCCTGGAGGAAAGATCCCTTTAGTAGTATGTAGTAACCTTCTTTGTCTTTTCTTACTAATTTTCGTTTGAAGTCTATTTTATCTGATATGAGGATGGCAACTCCAGCCTGTTTATGGGGGCAGTTAGCTTGATAGAGTTTATTCCACCCTCTCACTTTCAAAAGATTAATGTTTTTGGGTAAGATGTGTCTCTTGATGACAGCAGAACAATGGCTCTTGCTTTTTGATCCAACTAGACAGCCTATGCCGTTTAATTGGAGAGTTAAGTCCATTGATATTGAGAGTTAGGATTGAGAGATATTTATTAGTTCCTACCATTTTTAAAAGCTTTTAGTAGGGCCCGTGTCTTGACTGTTCTTGTGGTCCTTAGATGGTATGCTGTTTAGGTGCCATTTCTTTCCCTATGTTGCATTTATTTTGGTTTTCTATGTATAGAGCATCTTTGAGAATTCTCTGTAGTGTTGGTTTTGTTTCAACATATTGTTGCAGCTTTTCCCTGGAATGGAACGTTTTTATTTTTCCCTCAGTTATGAATAAGAGCTTAGCTGGCTACAGTATTCTTGGTTGGTAGTTATTTGATTTAAGGGCATGACATATATGCTTCCAGTCACTTCGTGCTTGCATGGTCTCTGCTGAGAAATCTGGGGTTATTCTGATTGATTTGCCTTTATAGGTTACTGATCCCTTTTCCCTGGCTGTCTTTACGATCTTTTCTTTCGTTTCTATTGATCCAGTTCGGATCACAATTTGGTGGTGGGATGTTCTTTTCTGGTCAGGTCTGTTTGGGGTTCTAAAAGCTTCTCGTATCTGGATGGGCCTGCCCTTCTGGATATTTGGGAAATTCTCTGAGATGATTCCCTGAAGTATACTTCCAATACCATTGACCTCTTTCTCCACACCCTCCTCAATACCAACTAGCCTTAAATTAGGCTTCCTAATTGCATTTTGGACCTCTTGAAGCGCTCTCTCATATTTCCTAGATTTGGATTGACTCATTTTCTGTTCTTTGTATATAATAACTAAATTATCTTCAGCCCCGGAAATTCTCTCCTCTGCATTGTCTATCTTGCTATCAAAACTATCTACATTATTTTTCATCTCCCTTGCTTCTAATTGCTCATTTTTGATGCCTTGCATCTCCTGTTTTAGATCATGTATGGATTTCTTTATCTCCTTGATTTCCATTTGAGGGGTTAGCTTTATTTTCTTTGGACATTTGTTGGAGTTTGGTAACGTTTTTATTTGTGGATTCTATGAATTCATCCATCTTTCTTTGAAAAACCTTTATTAAGGCCTCCTTTATGGCTTCTTCTTTTCCACTTATCACCTTGTTTATGCTTTCCTCTTGTTCAGCTATGGCTTCCTCCATTATCTCTTTCTTTATATTTTCACATTTTCCATTAATGATGTTTATCAATTGCATTTGTGTAGCACTTGGAAGTCTCTCCTCTAGGTTTGCCGGTGACTGTTCCATTGTCTGTTTACATTGGGTGGGGGATGTTGTTTCTTGATTTGACATTTTTCTTGAGTTTCTTGTTCTGCCCATTTGAAAATGGGAGCAAGATTACTACTAAATACGATTATAGTTTTTCAGATAAAACCAACCTAGACCTCTGTAGCTGGCAGACACTAGATGTTCACAAGTTTTGATTGGTATTATCACTCTTTATTTTGTGCACTTACAGACCAGTCTAATACAACCAATGATAAGCGATTTAAACCCAAAACAATAAGCCTCTCAATCCAATCTCTATTGTCTTTATGTCCCTCTGAGCTTAGAGAATAATTAACCACCTGCACATACAATATTGCTCAACAGCCATCAAGTGTAGATCCGTGCAGTATAAGGGTTGAAAGATGAGCAGAGGTCCAGAGATAGAAAAAAAATAATGAGAGAGGTCAGGGGAGGTTCAAGAGGATTAACGCAGGAGTGTAAGAATATTGTAGTAATGAAGAAAAGGTATGCATAAGGATAACTGACCTAAGTTGGTAAGTAAGTAGCATATTTGAGTACAAAGTTTGGAAAGTATTAGAATAAAACTTATGTATTGCTGCACGACTAGCTCTTAGCCCAACCAGTGGCCTCACAGTGAACCATGTGATGGATCTCTTTTTCTTGTCTACGTTGAGGGAAAGGGGTATTTCACAAGATGCAGAAGCGAAGATTTCAGAAGCAAATGCTGTGAGTGAATTAGCTCGTAAAAAGCATTTTTATTTTCTTTTATCTTTCTGCCAGTCTTGGGGCTTGAATTCAGGGCCTGAGCACTGTCCTCGGGTTTTCTCAAGTCTAGCCCTCTGCCACTTGAGCCACAGTGCCACATCTAGATTTTCTATCTATGTGATACTGAGCAATCAAACCCAGATCTTCATGGATGCTAGGCAAGCACTCTACCACTATGCAAACTCTCAACCCTGACATAGTAATTATAAAGTCATCATCATCATATCAAAATATCCTTTCTCCTACAAAGAATGAACACTTATCTATGTGTGTAATGCTTTTTTTTAATTTCACTAATTCTTCTGTGTTCTTCCCTCTGCATTTTTTACACATGACAGCAAAGCTAATCATCAGGAAAAAATTGATTAGGATACAGAAACCTAATAATATCCTAGTATATCCTAGTAGATTGACGTCAAAAATATGTGCAAGATGCCCTGTGTGTTTGACCTAGTGGTAGAGTTCTTGGCTACCACGCAAAAAGACTCAGGTTTGATTCCTCATTGCCACATACATAGAAAACGCTCCAAGTGGTGCTGTGGCTCGGTGGGACAGCTAAAGCCTAAAGAAAGCCCAAGAACAATGTTCACACTCTGAAGTCAAGTCCCAAGACTAGCAAAAACAAAAAAAATTCGACAAGGGGCAAAATGCAGGCAGAGAAGGCACTGTGAAGCAAATATTTTGTAAAGGATGAGGGCAATATTGACCCTTAAGTTTGGATCTTACCTAAGAAAGGCTCCTTGAGCCTGAGACCTGACTGGTAGTTGGGCCTAGTGGAAGACATTGGGATTGGACAAATAAGGTGTGCTGTTTACTACATCCACATGTATATTGTGAGACTGGAGGAGGGATTCAGCCTCCAGTATGTCTTTAGTGAGGTCTTCTGTGAGCAAGGATCTTTGGTCATTGGGCCCTGAAAGGTGACCCTGCCTCCCTCACAATGGAACAGATTATGGAACCCTGGTAACCAAGCCACTGTAACTAACAACCAACTCAAGCCAGCTCACTTGGCCTGTGGCTCAGGAGGAAGAAAGATGTTGCTGTGCTTTTGCCAAAGGTCAGGAAACTCGAGTCTCAGGCATGGAAGATGTGGCTGTCTTACTCGAAGATGTACATGCTAGATCATAGCCCAGCCACATATCCAGTATAACAGGCCTTTCCCTAAGAAGAAGGCCAGGAAAATCCAGGGCAACCAGATGAGGTATATTTCTAAGAAGAAATGTATTTGACCCCATCATCCTCCCCACACACTACAACTTTCTTTTTTTTAAAATTCTTTTTATTGTAATTAGTAATTTGGTTACATGATATTTGCCAGATAGAGGGTGAATTAATTCACATACATTGATACCCTTTCACATGTCTTGGTACCCATTTCCCTCCAACCCCACACCCCCCACCCGTCTTGGTTTTCCCCCCTTCCCTTTCAAATTTCAAATATACAAATACAAATAAATTCAATATATCAGATACCAAAGTGAGATACCATACCAATATCGGATACCCGAGGGACAGCAAAGGAGGTGAGAGACAACATAGTACATTAAGGACAACAATCATTCATTATGTGGCTTTTGTTTCAATATCCTGGAGGTCCTTTCAATTAACTTCACATTATATGGCCTTACATATGGCCTTTTGCTCTATTGCAAATCTCTGCTAGTAGAGCCCAAGGTTTCTACTGATTATGACGAATGAGGGAAACCACTGAGCATAAGTTTCTTTGAGTCTGGCTTACTTCACTTAATATGATTTGTTCTAAGTCTTTCCATTTCCTAACAAATGGGGCGATGTCATTCTTTCTGACAGCAGCATAGAATTCCATTGTGTACAAATACCACAACTTGTAGATCCACTCATCAACTGAGGGACATCTGGGTTGGTTCCATATCTTTGCTATGGTGAATAGTGCTGCAATGAACATTGTTGTGCTAGTGGGATTAGTATGCCCTTGTTTCTGGATTGTTGGGTAAATGCCAAGTAGTGGAATTGCTGGGTTATAGGGGAGTTCTATATTTAGCCTTTTGAGGCACTGCCACACTGCTTTCCACAGTGGTTGAACGAGTTTGCACTCCCACCAACAGTGTAGTAATGATCCCTCCTGGCCACATCCCCTCCAGCATCTGTTGTCATTCGTTTTCCTGATCCTGGACATTCTAACTGGAGTGAGGTTGAATCTTAGAGCTGTTTTGATTGGCATTTCTTTTATGACCAGAGATGTGGAGCATTTCTTCATGTGTCTATAGGCCATTTCTGTTTCTTCTTCAGAGAAGACTCTCTTTAAAGCTTTGGCCCATTTTGTAATGGGATGGGTGTTACTTTGGAGGTTAGTTTTGGAGTGATTCAATTTTTTGAGTTGTTGATATATTTTAGATATGAGGCCTTTGTCCGTTGTTTGGTTGGTGAAGATCTTCTCCCACTCTGTAGGGTTCCTGGTTAGTTTACTAGCTATATCCGTTGCCATACAAAAGCTCTGCAGTTTAATGCAGTCCCACTTATCCAGTCTTTCTCTCATTTGTTGTGACTCTTGGTCCTTATTAAGAAAGATTCGACCTGTGCCAAGGAGGCCTAGTGTATCTCCTATTCCTTCCTGTAAACTTTTCAGTGTGTCAGCTTTTACCTCCAGGTCTTTGATCCATTTGGAGTTACTTCTAGTGCAAGGTGACAAAGAAGGACCCACCTTTAGTTTTCTGCAGGTGCTTAACCAGTTCTGCCAGCACAACTTGTTGAAGAGGCTATCTTTCTTCCATTCTATTTTTTTGGCTCCCTGGTCAAAGATTAGGTGGCCATAGGTCTGTGGTTTAATATCTGGGTCCCCAGTTCTATTCCATTGGACTTCAGGCCTGTTCTTGTGCCAGTACCAAGCTGTTTTGAGAATTATTGCTCTTTTATAGAGTCTAAAGTTTGGAATTGAAATTCCTCCAGCGCTGTTCTTTCTGCTAAGAAGTGTTTTTGCTATACGGGTCTTTTATTATTCCATATGAAATTTTGAATTGCCTCTTCTATTTCTTTAAAGAATGACATTGGGATGTTGATGGGTATTGCACTGAATTGGTAGATAGCCCTTGGCAAGATTGTCATTTTCACAATGTTGATTCTTCCAATCCAGGAGTATGGGAGGTTTTTCCATTTCCTTAGTTCTGCTTTAATTTCCTTTTTTAGGGTTTTAAAGTTTTCATCTAAACAGTCCTTTACATTCTTAGTTAAGCTAATTCCTAGGTACTTTATTTTCTTTGAGGCTATTGTGAAAGGAGTTTCTTTCCTGATTATTGCCTCATTCCTCTCACTGTTGGCGTAAAGTAAGGCAGTTGATTTGTGAGGGTTGATTTTATGGCCTGCTACCCTTCCAAATCTTTGAATCAGCTCAAGAAGCTTGGGAGTAGAGTCTATACGATTCTTTAAATACAGAATCATGTCATCTGCAAAGAGGGATAGTTTTATTTCCTCTTTCCCTACTTGGATCCCCTTTATGCTTGCTTCTTGCCTTATTGCACTGCCTAGGAATTCTAGTACTATGTTAAAAAGGAGTGGAGAGAGTGGGCATCCTTGTCTCGTTCCTGATTTTAGAGGGAATGGCTTTAGGTTTTCACCATTAAGTATAATTCTAGCAGTGGGTTTCTCATACACAGCCTTTATTACATTGAGAAATGTTCCATGGATTCCTAGTTTCTCCACATCTTTTAACATAAAGGGGTTTTGGATCTTGTCAAATGCCTTTTCCGCATCTATTGAGAAAGTCATGTGATTTTTGTCCTTGCTCCTGTTGATGTGTCGAATTATATTAATTGATTTGTGTATGTTGAACCAGCTTTGCCTCCCTGTGATGAATCCAGTTTGATCATAGTGTATAATTTTTTGGATGAGTTGTTGTAGACGGTTGGCCAGTATTTTGTTGAGAAGTTTTGCATTGATGTTCATCAAAGAAATGGGTCTATAGTTCTCTTTCTTTGATGAATCTCTGTCTGGTTTGGGGATGAGGGATATGCTGGCTTCACAGAATGAGTTTGGTAAAGAACCTTCATTTTCAATTTCGTTGAAGAGCTTGAGGAGTATTGGTGTGAGCTCTGCTTTGAAGACCTTATACAATTCAGTTGTGAATCCATCTGGCCCTGGACTGTTTTTAGGTGGAAGTTGTCTAATTTCCATTTCTATTTCAGAGCGTGAAATAATCCTGTTGAGTTGGGTTAGCTCTTCTGGGTTCACTGTGGGTATGTTAATATTTTCTAGGAATTCATCCATTTCTTCTAGATTCTCAAATTTGTTGGCGTAAAGGTTTGAGAAGTATTCGTCATGATATTGTGGATCTTGGTACTTTCTGTCGTGATATTTCCATTTTCATCTGCGATTTTATTTATTTCAATATGCTCTCTTCTTTTTTTGGTAAGATTTGCTAAGGGGTTGTCAATTTTGTTAATTCTTTCAAAGAACCAACTCCTTGTTTTGTTGATTCTTTCTATAGATTTTTTTTATTCCAAATCATTTAATTCTGCTTTGATTTTAATAATTTGCTTTCTCCTAATGGGTTAGGGTTGGTTTGTTGCTCTTTTTCCAGGAGGTTAAGGTGAGACATTAACTAGTTGGTTTGCCATTTTTCCAACTTGCTGTTGTAGGCACTCAGCGCTATGAATTTTCCTCTGAGTACTGCCTTTGTTGTGTCCCTAAGGAGTTGATATTTGTGTGCTCCTTATTGTTAAATTTCATAAACATTCACACACCTCCATTCTATGAGTTCACACACCTCCAATTTGACTTCACACACCTCCATTCTATGACTTCACACTCCTTCATTCTTACTTCAGAAACATCCATTCTCTGACTTCACACACCTCCATTCTATGACTTCACAAACCTCCATTCTGTCACTTCACACACCTCCATTCAGAGTTCACACACCTCCATTCTGTGACTTCACACACCTCCATTCTGCCTTCACACACCTCCATTCTATGACTTCACAAACCTCCATTCTGTGACTTCACACACCTCCATTCTGTGACTTCTCACACCTCCATTTTGTGACTTCACACACCTCGATATTATGACTTCACACACCTCCATTTTATGAATTCACAAACCTCCATTCTGTGATTTCACACACCTCCATTCTGTGACTTCACACACCCCCATTCTGTGACTTCACACACCTCCATTCTGAGATCACACACCTCCATTCTATGTCGTCACAAACCCTCATTCTGAGTTCACAAACCTCCATTCTATGACTTCACACACTTCATTCTATGACTTCACACACCTCCATTCTATGACTTCACACACCTCATTTCTGAGTTGACACACCTCCATTCTGTGATTTCACACACCTCCAATCTGACTTTACACACCTACATTCTATGACTTCACACACCTCCATTCGTTGACATCAAAAACCACCATTCTATGACTTCACACAGCTCCATTGTGACTTCAAACACCTCCATTCTATGAGTTCACACACCTCCATTTTATGACTTCACCCACCTCCATTCTATGACTTCACACACCTCCATTCTGTGACTTCACACACCTCCATTCCATGACTTCATACACCACCATTCTATGAGTTCACACACCACCATTCTATGAGTTCACACACCTCCATTTTGACTTCACACACCTTCATTCTATGACTTCACACACCTTAATTCTTACTTTAGAAACATCCATTCTATGACTTCACACACCCCCATTGTATGACTTCACAAACCTCCATTCTGTGACTTCACACACCTCCATTCTGGGTTCACACACCTCAATTCTGTGACTTCACACATGTCCATTCTCACTTCACACACCTCCATTCTATGACTTCACACAATTCCATTCTATGACTTCACACACCTCCATTCTGTGACTTCACACACCTCCATTTTGAGATCACACACCTCCATTCTGTGACTTCACACACCTCCATTTTGTGACTTCACCCACCTCCATTCTATGACTTCACACACCTCCATTTTGTGACTTCACCCACCTCCATTCTATGAATTCACACACCTCCGTTCTGACTTCACACAGCTCCATTCTGTGACTTCACAAAATTCCATTCTGTGATTTCACACACCTCCATACTATGACTTCACACACCTCCATCTATGACTTCACACACCTCCATTCTGGGTTCACACACCTCCATTCTGACTTCACACACCTTCATTTTATGACTTCACACACCTCCATTCTGTGACTTCTCACAACTCCATTCTATGACTTCACACACTTCCATTGTGACGTCACACAACTCCATTCTATGAGTTCACACATCTCCATTCTATGATTTCACACACCTCCATTCTGACTTCACACATCTCCATTCTATGACATCACAGACCTCGAATCTGTGACTTCACTCACCTCCACTCTATGACTTCACACTCCTCCATTCTATGATTTCCCACACCTCCTATCTATGACTTCACCCACCTCAGTCTATGACTTCACACACCTCCATTCTGACTTCACACACCTCCATTCTGTGACTTCACACACCTCCATTCTATGACTTCACACACCTCCATTCTATGACTCCACACACCTCAATTCTATGACTTCACACACCTCCATTCTATGACTTCCCACACCTCCATTCTGTGACATCACAGACCTCCATTCTATGACTTCAAACACCTTCATTCTTACTTCACAAACATCCATTCTGTGACTTCACACACCTCCATTCTGTGACTTCACACACCTTCATTCTGACTTCACACACCTCCATTCCGTGACTTCACACACCTCCATTCTATGACTTCACACACCTCCATTCTGTGACTTCACACACTTCAATTCTAACTTCACACCCCTCCATTCTTACTTCACACACCTCCATTCTGACTTCACACAGCTCCATTCTATGAATTCACACACCTCCATTCTGTGACTTCACACACCACCTTTTTGACTTCACACACCTCCATTCTGTGAACTCACACACTTCCATTCTGTGACTTCACACACCTCCGTTTTGACTTCACACACTTCCAATCTGTGACTTCACACACCTCCATTCTGTGACTTCACACACCTCTATTGTTTCACTTCACACACCTCCATTCTTTGACTTCACACACCTCCATTCCATGACTTCACAAACCTCCATTCTATGAGTTCACACACCTCCATTCTATGAGTTCACACACCTCCAATTTGACTTCACACACCTCCATTCTATGACTTCACACAACTTCATTCTTACTTCAGAAACATCCATTCTCTGACTTCACACACCTCCATTCTATGACTTCACAAACCTCCATTTTGTGAATTCACACACCTCCATTCTGCGTTCACACACCTCCTTTCTATGACTTCACACACTTCCATTCTATGACTTCACACACCTCCATTCTGTGACTTCACACACCTTCATTCTGACTTCACACACCTCCATTCTGTGACTTCACACACCTCAGTTCTGTGAGTTCACACACCTCCATTCTGACTTCACACACCTCCATTCTGTGACTTCACACACCTCCATTCTGTGACTTCACACACCTCCATTTTGTGACTTCACACACCTCCATTCTATGACTTCACACACCTCCAGTGTGACTTCACACACCTACATTCTATGAGTTCACACACCTCCATATTGACTTCACACACCTCCATTCTATGACTTCACACACCTCCGTTCTGACTTCACACAGCTCCATTCTGTGACTTCACAAAACTCCATTCTGTGATTTCACACACCTCCATACTATGACTTCACACACCTCCATCTATGACTTCACACACCTCCATTCTGAGTTCACACACCTCCATTCTGTGACTTCACACACCTCCATTCTGTGACTTCAAACACCTCCGTTTTGACTTCACACACTTCCAATCTGTGACTTCACACACCTCCATTCTGTGACTTCACACACCTCTATTGTTTCACTTCACACACCTCCATTCTTTGACTTCACACACCTCCATTCCATGACTTCACAAACCTCCATTCTATGAGTTCACACACCTCCATTCTATGAGTTCACACACCTCCAATTTGACTTCCCACACCTCCATTCTATGACTTCACACACCTTCATTCTTACTTCAGAAACATCCATTCTCTGACTTCACACACCTCCATTCTATGACTTCACAAACCTCCATTCTGTGAATTCACACACCTCCATTCTGCGTTCACACACCTCCTTTCTATGACTTCACACACTTCCATTCTATGACTTCACACACCTCCATTCTGTGACTTCACACACCTCCATTCTGCCTTCACACACCTCCATTCTATGACTTCACACACATCCATTCTATGACTTCACACACCTCCATTCTGTGACTTCACACACCTCCATTCTGTGACTTCTCACACCTCCATTCTGTGACTTCACACACCTCCATCCTATGACTTCACACACCTCCATTCTATGAATTCACACACCTCCATTCTGTGATTTCACACACCTCCATTCTGGGTTCACACACCTCAATTCTGTGACTTCACACATGTCCATTCTCACTTCACACACCTCCATTCTGTGACTTCACACACCTCCATTTTGAGTTCACACACCTCCATTCTGTGACTTCACACACCTCCATTCTATGACTTCACACACCTCCATTCTATGACTTCACACACCTCCATTTTGTGACTTCACCCACCTCCATTCTATGACTTCACACACCTCCATTGTGACTTCACACACCTCCATTCTATGAGTTCACAAACCTCCATTCTGACTTCACACACCTCTATTCTATGACTTCACACACCTCCGATCTGACTTCACACAGCTCCATTCTGTGACTTCACAAAACTCCATTCTGTGATTTCACACTCCTCCATACTATGACTTCACACACCTCCATCTATGACTTCACACACCTCCATTCTGGGTTCACACACCTCCATTCTGACTTCACACACTTTCATTTTATGACTTCACACAACTCCATTCTGTGACTTCTCACACCTCCATTCTATGACTTCACACACTTCCATTGTGACGTCACACAACTCCATTCTATGAGTTCACACATGTCTCTTCTATGATTTCACACACCTCCATTCTGACTTCACACATCTCCATTCTATGATATCACAGACCTCGAATCTGTGACTTCACTCACCTCCATCTATGATTTCACACACCTCCATTTTGAGTTCACACACCTCCATTCTGTGACTTCACACACCTCCATTCTGACTTCACACACCTTCATTTTATGAC
This sequence comes from Megascapheus bottae, assembly GCA_024803745.1. Taxonomy (NCBI): domain Eukaryota; kingdom Metazoa; phylum Chordata; class Mammalia; order Rodentia; family Geomyidae; genus Megascapheus; species Megascapheus bottae. The sequence goes on along the minus strand of JANJXV010000547.1, from coordinate 385,424 downwards.
TTCACAAACCTCCATTCCGTGACTTCTGACACCTCCATTCTATGACTTCACACACTTCCATTGTGACGTCACACAACTCAATTCTATGAGTTCACACATCTCCATTCTGTGATTTCACACACCACCATTCTGACTTCACACACGTCCATTCTATGACATCACAGACCTCGAATCTGTGACTTCACTCACCTCCACTCTATGACTTCACACTCCTCCATTCTATGATTTCCCACACCTCCTTTCTATGACTTCACACACCTCAGTCTATGAGTTCACACACCTCCATTCTGACTTCACACACCTCTATTCTGTGACTCCACACACCTCCATTCTATGACTTCACACACCTCAATTCTATGACTTCACACACCTCCATTCTATGACTTCACACACCTCCATTCTGGGACTTCACACACTTCCATTCGTTGACATCAAAAACCACCATTCTATGACTTCACACAACTCCATTTTGACTTCACACACCTCCATTCTATGAGTTCACACACCTCCATTTTATGACTTCACACACCTCCATTCTATGACTTCACACACCTCAATTGTATGACTTCACACACCTCCATTCTATGACTTCACACACCTCCATTCTATGACTTCACACACCTCCATTCGTTGACATCAAAAACCACCATTGTATGACTTTACACAACTCCATTTTGACTTCACACACCTCCATTCTATGAGTTCACACACCTCCATTTTTTGACTTCACACACCTCCATTCTGTGACTTCACACACCTCCACTCTATGACTTCAAACACCTTCATTCTTAATTCACAAATATCCATTCTGTGACTTCACACACCTCCATTCTGTGACTTCACAAACCTTCATTCTGACTTCACACACATCCATTCTGTGACTTCACACACCTCAATTCTGTGACTATACACACCTCCATTCTGTCTTCACACACCTCCATTCTATGACTTCACACACTTCCATTTTGTGACTTCACAGACCTAAATTCTATCACTTCACACACCTCCATTGTGACTTCACACACCTCCATTCTATGAGTTCACACACCTCCATTCTGACTTCACACACCTCCATTCTATGACTTCACAGACCTCCGTTATGACTTCACACATCTCCATTCTGAGTTCACACACCTCCATTCTGTGACTTCACACACCTCCATTCTGACTTCACACACCTTCATTTTATGACTTCACAAACATCCATTCTGTGACTTCACACACCTCCTTTCTGTGACTTCACACACCTTCATTCTGACTTCACACACCTCCATTCTCTGACTTCACACAACACAATTCTGTGACTTGACACACCTCCATTCTGACTTCACACACCTCCATTCTATGATTTCACACACCTCCATTCTATGACTTCACACACCTCCATTCTGTGACTTCACACACCTCCATTCTGACTTCACACCCCTCCATTCTAACTTCACACACCTCCATTCTGACTTCACACAGCTCCATTCTATAAATTCACACACCTCCATTCTGTGACTTCACACACCACCTTTTTGACTTCACACACATCCATTCTGTGACTTCACACACCTCCATTCTGTGACTTCACACACCTCCGTTTTGACTTCACACACTTCCAATCTGTGACTTCACACACCTCCATTCTGTGACTTCACACACCTCTATTGTTTCACTTCACACACCTCCATTCTTTGACTTCACACAACGCCATTCCATGACTTCACAAATCTCCATTCTATGAGTTCACACACCTCCATTCTATGAGTTCACACACCTCCAATTTGACTTCACGCACCTCCATTCTATGACTTCACACACCGTCATTCTTCAGAAACATCCATTCTCTGACTTCACACACCTCCATTCTATGACTTCACAAACCTCCATTCTGTGACTTCACACACCACCATTCTGAGTTCACACACCTCCTTTCTATGACTTCACACACTTCCCTTGTATGACTTCACACACCTCCATTTTGTGGCTTCACATCCATTCTCTGACTTCACACACCTCGATCCTATGACTTTACACACCTCCATTCTATGAATTAACACACCTCGATTCTGTGATTTCACAAACCTCCATTCTATGACTTCACACACCTCCATTCTGTGACTTCACACACATCCATACTGAGTTCACACACCTCCATTCTATGACTTCACAAACCTCCATTCTGTGTTCACAGACCTCCATTCTGTGACTTCACACATCTCCATTCTATGACTTTACTCACCTCCATTCTGACTTCACACACATCCATTCTAACTTCACACACCTCAATTCTGTGACTTCACACACCTCCATTTTATGATTTCACACACTTCCATTCTATGACCTCACACACCTCCATTCTATGACTTCACACACCTCATTTCTGAGTTGACACACCTGCATTCTGTGATTTCACACACCTCCAATCTGACTTCACACACCTCCATTCTAGGACTTCACACACCTCCATTCGTTGACATCAAAAACCACCATTCTATGACTTCACACAACTCCATTTTGACTTCACACACCTCCATTCTATGAGTTCACACACCTCCATTTTATGACTTCAAACACCTCCATTCTGTGACTTCACACACCTCAATTCTATGACTTCACACACCTCCATTCTATGACTTCACACACCTCCATTCTGTGACTTCACACACCTCCACTCTATGACTTCAAACACCTTCATTCTTACTTCACAAACATCCATTCTGTGACTTCACACACCTCCATTCTGTGACTTCACACACCTCAATTCTGTGACTTCACACACCTCCATTCTGACTTCACACACCTCCATTCTATGATTTCACACACCTCCATTCTATGACTTAACACACCTCCATTCTGTGACTTCACACACCACCTTTTTGACTTCACACACCTCCATTCTGTGACTTCACACACCTCCGTTTTGACTTCACACACTTCCAATCTGTGACTTCACACACCTCCATTCTGTGACTACACACACCTCTATTGTTTCACTTCACACACCTCCATTTTTTGACTTCACTTACCTCCATTCCATGACTTCACACACCTCCATTCTATGACTTCACACACCTCCATTCTGTGTCTTCTCACACCTCCATTCTATGACTTCACAAACCTCCATTCTGAGTTCACAGTCCTCCATTCTATGACTTCACACACCTCCATTCCATGACTTCACACACCTCCATTCTATGACTTCACACACCCCCATTCTGTGACTTCACACACCTCCATTCTGTGACTTCACACACCTCCATTCTGTGACTTCACACACCTCCATTCTATGACTTCACACACCTGCAATTTTACTTCACACACCTTCATTCCATGAGTTCACCCACCTGCATTGTGGCTTCACACACCTCCATTCTATGATTTCACACACCTCCATTCTGACTTCACACACCTCCATTCTGACTTCACACACCTCAATTCTGTGTCTTCACAGACCTCCATTCTGTGACTTCACACACCTTCATTCTTATTTCACAAAAATCCATTCTATGACTTCACACACCTCCATTCTATGACTTCACACACCTCCATTTTTTGACTTCACACACCTCCATTCTAAGATTTCACACACCTCCATTGTGACTTCACACATCTCCATTCTATGAGTTCACACACCTCCATTCTGACTTCACACAGCTCCATTCTGTGACTTCACAAAACTCCATTCTATGATTCCACAAACCTCCATACTATGTCTTCACACACCTCCATGTATGACTTCACACACCTCCATTCTGAGTTCACACACCTCCATTCTGTGACTTCATACACCTCCATTCTGACATCACACACCTTCATTGTATGACTTCACACACCTCAATTCTATGACTTCACACACCTCCATTCTATAACTTCACACACCTCCATTCTGTGACTTCATACACCTCCATTCTATGATTTCAAACACCTTCATTCTTACTTCACAAACATCCATTCTGTGACTTCACACACCTCCCTTCTGTGACTTCACACCTGCATTCTGACTTCACAGACCTCTATTCTGTGAATTCACACACCTCAATTCTGTGACTTCACACACCTCCATTCTGAATTCACACACCTCCATTCTGTTTTCACACACCTCCATTCTATGACTTCACACACCTCCATTCTGTGACTTCACACACCTCCATTCTGACTTCACACACCTCCATTTTGACTTCACACACTTCAATTCTGTGACTTCACACACCTCGTGTTGTGAGCCAGAGTGGAATCAATCTGTACCTTGGCTTGCATCAGAAGGTGGCTTTATTGTCTTATTGCTTTCTGGCCCTATTCTAAGTAAATGACCTGAGAATTACCATATGAATGTAACACCTGGAGGTTCCTGTGTCAGGAGGAGGGAAGAAGGGGGAGTGGAAAATAAACAGGCAGTCTCGGCAGTCTTTACCTGGACTGCGGACATCCCGGACCCTCTGTGTCTGTCTCTCTTCTCTTTCTTGCTAGTACTTGCCTCCGATTTCAGGAACCCCAATCTGCGAACCCTGGTTTGCCGCCGGTTGGCCCCGGCAACCTCCATTCTGTGACTTCACACACCTCCATTCTTTGACTTCACACACCTCCATTCTTGGACTTCACACACCTCCATTCCATGACTTCACACACCTCAATTCTATGAGTTCACACACCTCCATTCTATGAGTTCACACACCTCCATTTTGACTTCACACACCTCCATTCTATGACTTCACACACCTTCATTCTTACTTTAGAAACATCCATTCAATGACTTCACACACCTCCATTGTATGACTTCACAAACCTCCATTCTGTGACTTCACACATGTCCATTCTGACTTCACACACCTCCATTCTATGACTTCACACACTTCCATTCTATGACTTCTCTCACCTCCATTCTTTGACTTCAAACACCTCCATTTTCAGTACACAAACCTCCATTCTGTGACTTCACACACCTCCAATTTATGAATTCCCACACCTCCATTCTACGACTTCACACACCTACATTCTATGACTTCACACACCTCCATTCTATGAATTCACACTCCTCCGTTCTGTTACTTCACAAACCTCCATTCTATGACTTCACACACCGCCATTCTGTGACTTCACCCACCTCCATTCTGAGTTCACATACATCCTTTCTGTGATTCACACACCTTCATTCTCTGACTTCACACACCTCCATTCTGTGACTTCACACACCTACATTCTATGACTTCACACACCTTCATTCTGTGACTTCACCCACCTCCATTCTGAGTTCACACACCTCCATTCTATGACTTCACACACCTCCATTCTATGAATTCACACACCTCCATTCTGTGACTTCACACACCTCCATTCTATGACTTCACACACCTCCATTCTGTGACTTCACCCACATCCATTCTGAGTTCACACACCTCCATTGTATGACTTCACACACCTCCATTCTATGAATTCACACACCTCCATTCTGTGACTTCACACACCTCCATTCTATGATTTCACACACCTCCATTCTATGACTTCACACACGTCCATTGTGACTTCACACACATTGATTCTATGATTTCACATACCTCCATTCTGACTTCACACACCTCCATTCTATGACTTCACACACCTCCATTCTGACTTCACACAGCGCCATTGTGTGACTTCACAAAACTCCATTCTATGATTTCACACACCTCCATACTATGACTTCACACACCTCCATCTATGACTTCACACACCTCCATTCTGAGTTCACACACCTCCATTCTGTGACTTCACACACCTCCATTCTGACTTCACTCACCTCCATTGTATGACATTACTCACCTCCATTCTGTGACTTCACACACCTCCATTCTATGACTTCACACACTTCAATTGTGACGTCACACACCTCCATTCTATGAATTCACATATCTTTCCATGAATTCACCCACCTCCCTTCTATGACCGCACAACTCCATTCGAGACTTCACACACCTCCATTGTGTGACTTCACACACCTCCATTCTGTGACTTCACACACCTCCATTCTTTGACTTCACACACCTCTATTCTATGACTTCACACACCTTCATTCTTACTTCGCAAGCATCCATTCTATGACTTCACACACCTCCATTCTATGATTTGACACACCTCCATTCTGTGATTCACACACCTGCATTCTGTGTTCACACACCTCAATTCTGTGACTTCACACACCTCCATTCTGACTTCACACACCTCCATTCTATGACTTCACACACCTCCATTCTATGACTTCACACACATCCATTCTGTGACTTCACACACCTCCATTCTGAGTTGACACACCTCCATTCTGTGACTTCACACACCTCCATTCTGACTTCACACAGCTCCATCCTATGACTTCACACAACTCCATTCTGTGACGTCACACACCTCCATTCTATGACTTCACACACCTTCATTCTTATTTCACAAAAATCCATTCTATGATTTCACACACCTCCATTCTACGACTTCACACACCTCCATTTTTTGACTTCACACACCTATATTCTAAGATTTCACACACCTCCATTGTGACTTCACACATTTCCATTCTATGAGTTCACACACCTCCATTCTGACTTCACACAGCTCCATTCTGTCACTTCACAAAACTCCAGTCTATGATTCCACAAACCTCCATACTATGTCTTCACACACCTCCATGTATGACTTCACACACCTCCATTCTGAGTTCACACACCTCCATTCTGTGACTTCACACACCTCCATTCTGACATCACACACCTTCATTGTATGACTTCACACACCTCAATTCTATGACTTCACACACCTCCATTCTATAACTCACACACCTCCATTCTGTGACTTCACTCACCTCCATTCTATGATTTCAAACACCTTCATTCTTACTTCACAAACATCCATTCTGTGACTTCACACACCTCCCTTCTGTGACTTCACACCTGCATTCTGACTTCACACACCTCTATTCTGTGAATTCACACACCTCAATTCTGTGACTTCACACACCTCCATTCTGAATTCACACACCTCCATTCTGTTTTCACACACCTCCATTCTATGACTTCACACACCTCCATTCTGTGACTTCACACACCTCCATTCTGACTTCACACACCTCCATTCTGACTTCACACAGCTCCATTCTATGACTTCACACACCTCCATTCTGTGACTTCACACACCTCCATTCTATGACTTCACACACTTCCACTGTGATTTCACACACCTCCATTCTATGAGTTCACACACCTCCATTGTGACTTCCCACACCTCAATTCTATGACTTCACACACCTCCATTCTGACTTCACACACCTCCATTCTGTGACTTCAAACACTTCCATTTTATGATTTCAGAAACCTCCATTCTATGAATTCACACACCTCCATTCTGTGACTTCACACACCTCCATTCTATGACTTCACACACCTCCATTCTGTGACTTCACCCACCTCCATTCTGAGTTCACACACCTCCATTCTGTGACTTCACACACCTTCATTCTGTGACTTCACACACCTCCATTCTATGACTTCACACACCTCTATTCTGTGACTTCATACACCTCCATTCTGTGACTTCACACACCTCCATTCTATGACTTCACACAACTCCATTGTGACTTCACACACCTCAATTCTATGATGCCACACACCTCCATTCTGACTTCACACACCTCCATTCCGTGACTTCACACAGTTCCATTCTGTGACTTCACAAAACTCCATTCTATGATTTGACACACCTCCATACTATGACTTCACACACCTCCATCTATGACTTCACACACCTCCATTCTGAGTTCACACACCTCCATTCTGTGACTTCACCCACCTCCATTCTGACTTCACACACCTCCATTGTATGACTTCACACACCTCCATTCTGTGACTTCACACACTTCCATTATGACGTCACACACCTCCATTCTATGAGTTCACACATCTCCATTCTATGACTTCACACACCTGCATTCTGACTTCACACACCTCCATTCTATGACTTCACAGACCTCGAATCTGTGACTTCACTCACCTCCATTCTATGACTTCACACTCCTCCATTCTATGACTTCCCACACCTCCTTTCTGTGACTTCACCCAACCCCATTCTATGACTTCACACCTCCATTCTGACTTCACTCACCTCCATTCTGTGACTTCACACACCTTCATTCTTACTTCAGAAACATCCATTCTCTGACTTCACACACCTCCATTCTATGACTTCACAAACCTCCATTCTGTGACTTCACACACCTCCATTCTGAGTTCACACACCTCCTTTCTATGACTTCACACACTTCCATTCTATGACTTCACACACCTCCATTCTGTGGCTTCACACACCTACATTCTGAGTTCACACATCTCCATTCTGTGACTTCACACACCTCGATCCTATGACTTCACACCTCCATTCTATGAATTCACAAACCTCCATTCTGTGATTTCACAAACCTCCATTCTATGACTTCACACACCTCCATTCTGTGACTTCACACACCTCCATTCTGAGTTCACACACCTCCATTCTATGACTTCACACATCTCCATTCTATGACTTCACTCACCTCCATTCTGACTTCACACACCTCCATTCTGACTTCACACACCTCAATTCTGTGACTTCCCACACCTCCATTCTACGATTTCACACACTTCCATTCTATGACTTCACACCCCTCCATTCTATGACTTCACACACCTCATTTCTGAGTTGACACACCTCCATTCTATGACTTCACACACCTCCATTGGTTGACATCCAAAACCACCATTCTATGACTTCACACAACTCCATTTTGACTTCACACACCTCCATTTTATGAGTTCACACACCTCCATTTTATGACCTCACACACCTCCATTCTATGACTTCACACACCTCAATTCTATGACTTCACACACCTCCATTCTATGACTTCACACACCTCCATTCTCTGACTTCAAACACCTCCACTCTATGACTTCAAACACCTTCATTCTTACCTCACAAACATCCATTCTGTGACTTCACACACCTCCCTTCTGTGACTTCACACCTGCATTCTGACTTCACACACCTCTATTCTGTGAATTCACACACCTCAATTCTGTGACTTCACACACCTCCATTCTGACTTCACACACCTCTATTCTATGTTTTCACACACCTCCATTCTATGACTTCACACACCTTCATTCTGTGACTTCACACACCTCCATTCTGACTTCACACACCATCATTCAGACTTCACACAGCTCCATTCTATGACTTCACACACCTCCATTCTGTGACTTCACACACTTCCATTCTATGACTTCACACACCTCCGCTGTGATTTCACACACCTCCATTCTATGAGTTCACACACCTCCATTGTGACTTCTCACACCTCAATTATATGACTTCACACACCTCCATTCTGACTTCACACACCTCCATTCTGTGACTTCAAACACTTCCATTTTATGATTTCACACACCTCCATTCTATGAATTCACACACCTCCATTCTGTGACATCACACACCTCCATTGTATGACTTCACACACCTCCATTCTGTGACTTCACACACCTCCATTCTATGACTTCACACATCTCCATTCTGTGACTTCATACACCTCCATTCTGTGACTTCACACACCTCCATTCTGATTTCACACAACTCCATTGTGACTTCACACACCTCAATTCTTTTATGTCACACACCTCCATTCTGACTTCACGCACCTCCATTCTGTGACTTCACACACCTCCCTTCTGACTTCACACAGCTCCATTCTGTGACTTCACAAAACTCCATTCTATGATTTGACACACCTCCATACTATGACTTCACACACCTCCATCTATGACTTCACACACCTCCATTCTGAGTTCACATACCTACATTCTGTGACTTCACACACCTCCATTCTGACTTCACACACCTCCATTGTATGACTTCACACACCTCCATTCTGTGACTTCACAAACCTCCATTTTTTGACTTCACCCACCTCCATTCTGTGACTTCACACGCCTCGATCCTATGACTTCACACCTCCATTCTATGAATTCACACACCTCCATTCTGAGTTCACACACCTTCATTCTATGACTTCACACATCTCCAATATATGACTTCACTCACCTCCCTTCTGACTTCACACACCTCCATTCTGACTTCACACACCTCAATTCTGTGACTTCCCACACCTCCATTCTATGATTTCACACACTTCCATTCTATGACTTCACACATCTCCATTCTATGACTTCACAAACCTCATTTCTGAGTTGACACACCTCCATTCTGTGATTTCACACACCTCCAATCTGACTTCACACACCTCCATTCTATGACTTCACACACCTCCATTCGTTGACATCAAAAACCACCATTCTATGACTTCACACAACTCCATTTTGACTTCACACACCTCCATTCTATGAGTTCACACACCTCCATTTTATGACTTCACTCACCTCCATTCCGTGACTTCACACACCACCTTTTTGACTTCACAAACCTCCATTCTATGATTTGACACACCTCCATACTATGACTTCACACACCTCCATCTGTGACTTCACACACCTCCATTCTGAGTTCACATACCTACATTCTGTGATTTCACACACCTCCATTCTGACTTCACACACCTCCATTGTATGACTTCACACACATCCATTCTGTGACTTCACACACCTCCATTCTGAGTTGACACACCTCCATTCTGTGACTTCACACACCTCCATTCTGACTTCACACAGCTCCATCCTATGACTTCACACAACTCCATTCTGTGACGTCACACACCTCCATTCTATGACTTCACACACCTTCATTCTTATTTCACAAAAATCCATTCTATGATTTCACACACCTCCATTCTACGACTTCACACACCTCCATTTTTTGACTTCACACACCTCCATTCTAAGATTTCACACACCTCCATTGTGACTTCACACATTTCCATTCTATGAGTTCACACACCTCCATTCTGACTTCACACAGCTCCATTCTGTCACTTCACAAAACTCCAGTCTATGATTCCACAAACCTCCATACTATGTCTTCACACACCTCCATGTATGACTTCACACACCTCCATTCTGAGTTCACACACCTCCATTCTGTGACTTCACACACCTCCATTCTGACATCACACACCTTCATTGTATGACTTCACACACCTCAATTCTATGACTTCACACACCTCCATTCTATAACTCACACACCTCCATTCTGTGACTTCACTCACCTCCATTCTATGATTTCAAACACCTTCATTCTTACTTCACAAACATCCATTCTGTGACTTCACACACCTCCCTTCTGTGACTTCACACCTGCATTCTGACTTCACACACCTCTATTCTGTGAATTCACACACCTCAATTCTGTGACTTCACACACCTCCATTCTGAATTCACACACCTCCATTCTGTTTTCACACACCTCCATTCTATGACTTCACACACCTCCATTCTGTGACTTCACACACCTCCATTCTGACTTCACACACCTCCATTCTGACTTCACACAGCTCCATTCTATGACTTCACACACCTCCATTCTGTGACTTCACACACCTCCATTCTATGACTTCACACACTTCCACTGTGATTTCACACACCTCCATTCTATGAGTTCACACACCTCCATTGTGACTTCCCACACCTCAATTCTATGACTTCACACACCTCCATTCTGACTTCACACACCTCCATTCTGTGACTTCAAACACTTCCATTTTATGATTTCAGAAACCTCCATTCTATGAATTCACACACCTCCATTCTGTGACTTCACACACCTCCATTCTATGACTTCACACACCTCCATTCTGTGACTTCACCCACCTCCATTCTGAGTTCACACACCTCCATTCTGTGACTTCACACACCTTCATTCTGTGACTTCACACACCTCCATTCTATGACTTCACACACCTCTATTCTGTGACTTCATACACCTCCATTCTGTGACTTCACACACCTCCATTCTATGACTTCACACAACTCCATTGTGACTTCACACACCTCAATTCTATGATGCCACACACCTCCATTCTGACTTCACACACCTCCATTCCGTGACTTCACACAGTTCCATTCTGTGACTTCACAAAACTCCATTCTATGATTTGACACACCTCCATACTATGACTTCACACACCTCCATCTATGACTTCACACACCTCCATTCTGAGTTCACACACCTCCATTCTGTGACTTCACACACCTCCATTCTGACTTCACACACCTCCATTGTATGACTTCACACACCTCCATTCTGTGACTTCACACACTTCCATTATGACGTCACACACCTCCATTCTATGAGTTCACACATCTCCATTCTATGACTTCACACACCTGCATTCTGACTTCACACACCTCCATTCTATGACTTCACAGACCTCGAATCTGTGACTTCACTCACCTCCATTCTATGACTTCACACTCCTCCATTCTATGACTTCCCACACCTCCTTTCTGTGACTTCACCCAACCCCATTCTATGACTTCACACCTCCATTCTGACTTCACTCACCTCCATTCTGTGACTTCACACACCTTCATTCTTACTTCAGAAACATCCATTCTCTGACTTCACACACCTCCATTCTATGACTTCACAAACCTCCATTCTGTGACTTCACACACCTCCATTCTGAGTTCACACACCTCCTTTCTATGACTTCACACACTTCCATTCTATGACTTCACACACCTCCATTCTGTGGCTTCACACACCTACATTCTGAGTTCACACATCTCCATTCTGTGACTTCACACACCTCGATCCTATGACTTCACACCTCCATTCTATGAATTCACAAACCTCCATTCTGTGATTTCACAAACCTCCATTCTATGACTTCACACACCTCCATTCTGTGACTTCACACACCTCCATTCTGAGTTCACACACCTCCATTCTATGACTTCACACATCTCCATTCTATGACTTCACTCACCTCCATTCTGACTTCACACACCTCCATTCTGACTTCACACACCTCAATTCTGTGACTTCCCACACCTCCATTCTACGATTTCACACACTTCCATTCTATGACTTCACACCCCTCCATTCTATGACTTCACACACCTCATTTCTGAGTTGACACACCTCCATTCTATGACTTCACACACCTCCATTGGTTGACATCCAAAACCACCATTCTATGACTTCACACAACTCCATTTTGACTTCACACACCTCCATTTTATGAGTTCACACACCTCCATTTTATGACCTCACACACCTCCATTCTATGACTTCACACACCTCAATTCTATGACTTCACACACCTCCATTCTATGACTTCACACACCTCCATTCTCTGACTTCAAACACCTCCACTCTATGACTTCAAACACCTTCATTCTTACCTCACAAACATCCATTCTGTGACTTCACACACCTCCCTTCTGTGACTTCACACCTGCATTCTGACTTCACACACCTCTATTCTGTGAATTCACACACCTCAATTCTGTGACTTCACACACCTCCATTCTGACTTCACACACCTCTATTCTATGTTTTCACACACCTCCATTCTATGACTTCACACACCTTCATTCTGTGACTTCACACACCTCCATTCTGACTTCACACACCATCATTCAGACTTCACACAGCTCCATTCTATGACTTCACACACCTCCATTCTGTGACTTCACACACTTCCATTCTATGACTTCACACACCTCCGCTGTGATTTCACACACCTCCATTCTATGAGTTCACACACCTCCATTGTGACTTCTCACACCTCAATTATATGACTTCACACACCTCCATTCTGACTTCACACACCTCCATTCTGTGACTTCAAACACTTCCATTTTATGATTTCACACACCTCCATTCTATGAATTCACACACCTCCATTCTGTGACATCACACACCTCCATTGTATGACTTCACACACCTCCATTCTGTGACTTCACACACCTCCATTCTATGACTTCACACATCTCCATTCTGTGACTTCATACACCTCCATTCTGTGACTTCACACACCTCCATTCTGATTTCACACAACTCCATTGTGACTTCACACACCTCAATTCTTTTATGTCACACACCTCCATTCTGACTTCACGCACCTCCATTCTGTGACTTCACACACCTCCCTTCTGACTTCACACAGCTCCATTCTGTGACTTCACAAAACTCCATTCTATGATTTGACACACCTCCATACTATGACTTCACACACCTCCATCTATGACTTCACACACCTCCATTCTGAGTTCACATACCTACATTCTGTGACTTCACACACCTCCATTCTGACTTCACACACCTCCATTGTATGACTTCACACACCTCCATTCTGTGACTTCACAAACCTCCATTTTTTGACTTCACCCACCTCCATTCTGTGACTTCACACGCCTCGATCCTATGACTTCACACCTCCATTCTATGAATTCACACACCTCCATTCTGAGTTCACACACCTTCATTCTATGACTTCACACATCTCCAATATATGACTTCACTCACCTCCCTTCTGACTTCACACACCTCCATTCTGACTTCACACACCTCAATTCTGTGACTTCCCACACCTCCATTCTATGATTTCACACACTTCCATTCTATGACTTCACACATCTCCATTCTATGACTTCACAAACCTCATTTCTGAGTTGACACACCTCCATTCTGTGATTTCACACACCTCCAATCTGACTTCACACACCTCCATTCTATGACTTCACACACCTCCATTCGTTGACATCAAAAACCACCATTCTATGACTTCACACAACTCCATTTTGACTTCACACACCTCCATTCTATGAGTTCACACACCTCCATTTTATGACTTCACTCACCTCCATTCCGTGACTTCACACACCACCTTTTTGACTTCACAAACCTCCATTCTATGATTTGACACACCTCCATACTATGACTTCACACACCTCCATCTGTGACTTCACACACCTCCATTCTGAGTTCACATACCTACATTCTGTGATTTCACACACCTCCATTCTGACTTCACACACCTCCATTGTATGACTTCACACACCTCCATTCTGTGACTTCACACACTTCCATTATGACGTCACACACCTCCATTCTATGAGTTCACACATCTCCATTCTATGACTTCACAAACCTGCATTCTGACTTCACACACCTCCATTCTATGACTTCACAGACCTCGAATCTGTGACGTCACTCACCTCCACTCTATGACTTCTCACTCCTCCATTATATGACTTCCCACACCTCCTTTCTATGACTTCACCCAACCCCATTCTATGACTTCACACCTCCATTCTGACTTCACACACCTCCATTCTGTGACTTCACACACCTCCATTCTGTGACTTCACACACTTCCATTCTATGACTTCACACACCTCCATTCTATGACTTCACACACCTCCATTCGTTGACATCAAAAACCACCATTCTATGACTTCACACAACTCCATTTTGACTTCACACACCTCCATTTTATGAGTTCACACACCTCCATTTTATGACCTCACACACCTCCATTCTATGACTTCACACACCTCAATTCTATGACTTCACACACCTCCATTCTATGACTTCACACACCTCCATTCTGTGACTTCACACACCTCCACTCTATGACTTCAAACACCTTCATTCTTACTTCACAAACATCCATTCTGTGACTTCACACACCTCCCTTCTGTGACTTCACACCTGCATTCTGACTTCACACACCTCTATTCTGTGAATTCACACACCTCCATTCTGTGACTTCACACACCTCCATTCTGACTTCACACACCATCATTCAGACTTCACACAGCTCCATTCTATGACTTCACACACCTCCACTGTGATTTCACACAGTTCCATTCTATGAGTTCACACACCTCCATTGTGACTTCACACACCTCAATATATGACTTCACACACCTCCATTCTGACTTCACACACCTCCATTCTGTGACTTCATACACCTCCATTCTGTGACTTCACACACCTCCATTCTATGATTTCACACAACTCAATTGTGACTTCACACACCTCAATTCTTTTATTTCACACACCTCCATTCTGACCTCACATACCTCCATTCTATGACTTCACACACCTCCCTTCTGACTTCACACAGATCCATTCTGTGACTTCACAAAACTCCATTCTATGATTTGACACACCTCCATACTATGACTTCACACACCTCCATCTATGACTTCACACATCTCCATTCTGAGTTCACATACCTACATTCTGTGACTTCACACACCTCCATTCTGACTTCACACACCTCCATTGTATGACTTCACACACCTCCATTCTGTGACTTCACAAACCTCCATTCTTTGACTTCACACACCTCCATTCTGTGACTTCACACACCTGGATCCTATGACTTCACACCTCCATTCTATGAATTCACACACCTCCATTCTGTGATTTCACAAACCTCCATTCTATTACTTCACACACCTCCATTCTGTGACTTCACACACCTCCATTCTGAGTTCACACACCTCCATTCTATGACTTCACACATCTCCATTCTATGACTTCACTCAACTCCATTCTGACTTCACACACCTCCATTCTGACTTCACACACCTCAATTCTGTGACTTCACACACCTCCATTCTATGACTTCACACACCTCCATTCTATGACTTCACACACCTCATTTCTGAGTTGACACACCTCCATTCTGTGATTTCACACACCTCCAATCTGACTTCACACACCTCCTTTCTATGACTTCACACACCTCCATCCGTTGACATCAAAAACCACCATTCTATGACTTCTCACAACTCCATTTTGACTTCACACACCTCCATTCTATGAGTTCACACACCTCCATTTTATGACTTCACACACCTCCATTCTATCACTTCACACACCACCTTTTTGAATTCACAAACCTCCATTCTATGATTTGACACCCCTCCATACTATGACTTCACACACCTCCATCTATGACTTCACACACCTCCATTCTGAGTTCACATACCTACATTCTGTGACCTCACACACCTCCATTCTGACTTCACACACCTCCGTTGTATGACTTCACACACCTCCATTCTGTGACTTCACACACTTCCATTATGACGTCACACACCTCCATTCTATGAGTTCACACATCTCCATTCTATGACTTCACACACCTGCATTCTGACTTCACACACCTCCATTTTATGACTTCACAGACCTCGAATCTGTGACGTCACTCACCTCCACTCTATGACTTCACACTCCTCCATTCTATGACTTCCCACACCTCCTTTCTATGACTTCACCCAATCCCATTCTATGACTTCACACCTCCATTCTGACTTCACACACCTCCATTCTGTGACTTCACAAACCTCCATTTTTTGACTTCACGCAACTCCATTCTGTGACTTCACACACCTCGATCCTATGACTTTACACCTCCATTCTATGAATTCACACACCTCCATTCTGTGATTTCACAAACCTCCATTCTATGACTTCACACACCTCCATTCTGTGACTTCACACACCTCCATTCTGAGTTCACACACCTCCATTCTATGACTTCACACATCTCCATTCTATGATTTCACACATTTCCATTCTATGACTTCACACACCTCCATTCTATGACTTCACACACCTCATTTCTGAGTTGACACACCTCCATTCTGTGATTTCACACACCTCCATTCTATGACTTCACACACATCCATTCGTTGACATCAAAAACCACCATTCTATGACTTCACACAACTCCATTTTGACTTCACACAACTCCATTCTATGAGTTCACACACCTCCATTTTATGACTTCACACACCTCCATTCCGTGACTTCACACACCACCTTTTTGACTTCACAAACCTCCATTCTATGATTTGACACACCTCCATACTATGATTTCACACACCTCCATCTATGACTTCACACACCTCCATTCTGAGTTCATATACCTACATTCTGTGATTTCACACACCTCCATTCTGACTTCACACACCTCCATTGTATGACTTCACACACCTCCATTCTGTGACTTCACACATTTCCATTATGACGTCACACACCTCCATTCTGTGAGTCCACACATCTCCATTCTATGACTTCACACACCTGCATTCTGACTTCACACACCTCCATTCTATGACTTCACAGACCTCGAATCTGTGACGTCACTCACCTCCACTCTATGACTTCTCACTCCTCCATTCTATGACTTCCCACACCTCCTTTCTATGACTTCACCCAACCCCATTCTATGACTTCACACCTCCATTCTGACTTCACACACCTCCATTCTGTGACTTCACACACCTCCATTCTACGATTTCACACACTTCCATTCTATGACTTCACACACCTCCATTCTATGACTTCACACACCTCATTTCTGAGTTGACACACCTCCATTCTATGACTTCACACACCTCCATTTGTTGACATCTAAAACCACCATTCTATGACTTCACACAACTCCATTTTGACTTCACACACCTCCATTTTATGAGTTCACACACCTCCATTTTATGACCTCACACACCTCCATTCTATGACTTCACACACCTCAATTCTATGACTTCACACACCTCCATTCTATGACTTCACACACCTCCATTCTGTGACTTCATCCACCTCCACTCTATGACTTCAAACACCTTCATTCTTACTTCACAAACATCCATTCTGTGACTTCACACACCTCCCTTCTATGACGTCACTCCTGCATTCTTACTTCACACACCTCTATTCTGTGAATTCACACACGTCAATTCTGTGACTTCACTCACCTCCATTCTGACTTCACACACCTCTATTCTATGTTTTCACACACCTCCATTCTATGACTATACACACCTCCATTCTGTGACTTCACACACCTCCATTCTGACTTCACACACCATCATTCAGACTTCACACAGCTCCATTCTATGACTTCACACACCTCCATTCTGTGACTTCACACACCTCCATTCTATGACTTCACACACCTCCACTGTGATTTCACACACCTCCATTCTATGAGTTCACACACCTCCATTGTGACTTCACACACCTCAATTATATGACTTCACACACCTCCATTCTGACTTCACACACCTCCATTCTGTGACTTCAAACACTTCCATTTTATGATTTCACACACCTCCATTCTATGAATTCACACACCTCCATTCTGTGACTTCACACACCTCCATTCGATGACTTCACACACCTCCATTCTGTGACTTCACCCACCTCCATTCTGAGTTCACACACCTCCATTCTGTGACTTCACACACCTTCATTCTGTGACTTCACACACCTCCATTCTATGACTTCACACACCTCCATTCTGTGACTTCATACACCTCCATTCTGTGACTTCACACACCTCCATTCTATGATTTCACACAACTCCATTGTGACTTCACACACCTCAATTCTTTTATTTCACACACCTCCATTCTGACCTCACACACCTCCATTCTATGACTTCACACACCTCCCTTCTGACTTCACACAGCTCCATTCTGTGACTTCACAAAACTCCATTCTATGATTTGACACACCTCCATACTATGACTTCACACACCTCCATCTATGACTTCACACACCTCCATTCTGAGTTCACACACCTACATTCTGTGACTTCACACACCTCCATTCTGACTTCACACACCTCCATTGTATGACTTCACACACCTCCATTCTGTGACTTCACAAACCTTCATTCTTTGACTTCACACACCTCCATTCTGTGACTTCACACACCTCGATCCTATGACTTCACACCTCCATTCTATGAATTCACACACCTCCATTCTGTGATTTCACAAACCTCCATTCTATTACTTCACACACCTCCATTCTGTGACTTCACACACCTCCATTCTGAGTTCACACACCTCCATTCTATGACTTCACACATCTCCATTCTATGACTTCACTCAACTCCATTCTGACTTCACGCACCTCCATTCTGACTTCACACACCTCAATTCTGTGACTTCACACACCTCCATTCTAGGATTTCACACACTTCCATTCTATGACTTCACACACCTCCATTCTATGACTTCACACACCTCATTTCTGAGTTGACACACCTCCATTCTGTGATTTCACACACCTCCAATCTGACTTCACACACCTCCTTTCTATGACTTCACACACCTCCATTCGTTGACATCAAAAACCACCATTCTATGACTTCACACAACTCCATTTTGACTTGACACACCTCCATTCTATGAGTTCACACACCTCCATTTTATGACTTCACACACCTCCATTCTATGACTTCACACACCTCAATTCTGTGACTTCACAAACCTCCATTCTATGATTTGACACACCTCCATACTATGACTTCACACACCTCCATCTATGACTTCACACACCTCCATTCTCAGTTCACATACCTACATTCTGTGACTTCACACACCTCCATTCTGACTTCACACACCTCCATTGTATGACTTCACACACCTCCATTCTGTGACTTCACACACTTCCTTTATGACGTCACACACCTCCATTCTATGAGTTCACACATCTCCATTCTATGACTTCACACACCTGCATTCTGACTTCACACACCTCCATTCTATGACTTCACAAACCTCGAATCTGTGACATCACTCACCTCCACTCTATGACTTCACACTCCTCCATTCTATGACTTCCCACACCTCCTTTCTATGACTTCACCCAACCCCATTCTATGATTTCACACCTCCATTCTGACTTCACACACCTCCATTCTGTGACTTCACACACCTCCCTTCTATGACTTCACACACCTCCATTCTTTGAATTCACACACCTTCATTCTTACTTCAGAAACATCCATTCTCTGACTTCACACACCTCCATTCTATGACTTCACAAACCTCCATTCTGTGACTTCACACACCTCCATTCTGAGTTCACACACCTCCTTTCTATGACTTCACACACTTCCATTCTATGATTTCACACACCTCCATTCTGTGGCTTCACATACCTACATTCTGAGTTCACACACCTCCATTCTGTGACTTCACACACCTCCATTCTGTGACTTCACACACCTCCATTCTGTGACTTCACACACCTCGATCCTATGACTTCACACCTCCATTCAATGAATTCACACACCTCCATTCTGTGATTTCACAAACCTCCATTCTATGACTTCACACACCTCCATTCTGTGACTTCACACACCTGCATTCTGAGTTCACACACCTCCATTCTATGACTTCACAAACCTCCATTATGAGTTCACAGACCTACTTTCTATGACTTCACACATCTCCATTCTATGACTTCACTCACCTCCATTCTGACTTCACACACCTCCATTCTGACTTCCACACCTCAATTCTGTGACTTCACACACCTCCATTCTATGATTTCACACACTTCCATTCTATGACTTCACACACCTCCATTCTATGACTTCACACACCTCATTTCCGAGTTGACACACCTCCATTCTGTGATTTCACACATCTACAATCTGACTTCACACACCTCCAGTCTATGACTTCACACACCTCCATTCGTTGACATCAAAAACCACCATTCTATGACTTCACACAACTCCATTTTGACTTCACACACCTCCATTCTATGAGTTCACACACCTCCATTTTATGACTTCACACACCTCCATTTTATGACTTCACACACCTCAATTCTATGACTTCACACACCTCCATTCTATGACTTCACACACCTCCATTCTGTGACTTCATACACCTCCACTCTATGACTTCAAACACCTTCATTCTTACTTCACAAACATCCATTCTGTGAATTCACACACCTCAATTCTGTGACTTCACACACCTCCATTCTGACTTCACACACCTCCATTCCATGTTTTCACACACCTCCATTCTATGACTTCACACACCTCCATTCTCTGACTTCACACACCTCCATTCTGACTTCACACACCTCCATTCTGACTTCACACAGCTCCATTCTATGACTTCACACACCTCCATTCTGTGACTTCACACACCTCCATTCTATGACTTCACACACCTCCACTGTGATTTCACACACCTCCATTCTATGAGTTCACACACCTCCATTGTGACTTCACACACCTCAATTCTATGACTTCACACACCTTCATTGTGTCTTCACACACCTCCATTCTGTGACTTCAAACACTTCCCTTTTATGGTTTCACACACCTCCATTCTATGACTTCACACACCTCCATTCTGTGACTTCACACACCTCCATTCTGAGTTCACACACCTCCATTCTGTGACTTCACACACCTTCATTTTTGACTTCACACACCTCCATTCTATGACTTCACACACCTCCATTCTATGACTTCACACACCTCCATTCTTTGACTTCACACACCTTCATTCTTACTTCAGAAACCTCCATTCTCTGACTTCACACACCTCCATTCTATGACTTCACAAACCTCCATTCTGTGACTTCACACACCTCCATTCTGAGTTCACACGCCTCCTTTCTATGACTTCACACACTTCCATTCTATGACTTCACACACCTCCATTCTGTGGCTTCACATACCTACATTCTGAGTTCACGCACCTCCATTCTGTGACTTCACACACCTCCATTCTGTGACTTCACACACCTCCATTCTGTGACTTCACACACCTCGATCCTATGACTTCACACCTCCATTCTATGAATTCACACACCTCCATTCTGTGATTTCACAAACCTCCATTCTATGACTTCACACACCTCCATTCTGTGACTTCACACACCTCCATTCTCAGTTCACACACCTCCATTCTATGACTTCACAAACCTCCATTATGAGTTCACAGACCTCCATTCTATGACTTCAAACATCTCCATTCTATGACTTCACTCACCTCCATTCTGACTTCACACACCTCCATTCTGACTTCACACACCTCAATTCTGTGACTTCACACACCTCCATTCTATGATTTCACACACTTCAATTCTATGACTTCACACACCTCCATTCTATGACTTCACACACCTCATTTCTGAGTTGACACACCTCCATTCTGTGATTTCACACACCTCCATTATATGACTTCACACACCTCCATCGTTGACATAAAAAACCACCATTCTATGACTTCACACAACTCCATTTTGACTTCACACACCTCCATTCTATGAGTTCACACACCTCCATTTTATGACTTCACACACCTCCATTGTATGACTTCACACACCTCAATTCTATGACTTCACACACCTTCATTCTATGACTTCACACACCTCCATTCTGTGACTTCATACACCTCCACTCTATGACTTCAAACACCTTCATTCTTACTTCACAAACATCCATTCTGTGACTTCACACACCTCCCTTCTGTGACGTCACACCTGCATTCTGACTTCACACACATCTATTCTGTGAATTCACAAACCTCAATTCTGTGACTTCACACACCTCCATTCTGACTTCACACACCTCCATTCTATGTTTTCACACACCTCCATTCTATGACTTCACACACCTCCATTCTGTGACTTCACACACCTCCATTCTGACTTCACACACCTCCTTTCTATGACTTCACACACCTCCATTCTGTGACTTCACACACCTCCATTCTATGACTGCACACACCTCCACTGTGATTTCACACACCTCCATTCTATGAGTTCACACACCTCCATTGTGACTTCACACACCTCATTTCTATGACTTCACACACCTCCATTCTGACTTCACACACCTCCATTCTGTGACTTCAAACACTTCCATTTTATGATTTCACACACCTCCATTCTATGACTTCACACACCTCCATTCTGTGACTTCACACACCTCCATTCTGAGTTCACACACCTCCATTCTGTGACTTCACACACCTTCATTCTGTGACTTCACACACCTCCATTCTATGACTTCACACAACTCCATTCTGTGACTTCATACACCTCCATTCTGTGACTTCACACACTCCATTCTATGACTTCACACAACTCCATTGTGGCTTCACACACCTCAATTCTATGATTTCACACACCTCCATTCTGACTTCACACACCTCCATTCTATGACTTCACACACCTCCCTTCTGACTTCACACAGCTCCATTCTGTGACTTCACAAAACTCCATTCTATGATTTGACACACCTCCATACTATGACTTCACACACCTCCATCTATGACTTCACACACCTCCATTCTGAGTTCACACACCTCCATTCTGTGACTTCACACACCTCCATTCTGACTTCACACACCTCCATTCTGTGACTTCAAACACTTCCATTTTATGATTTCACACACCTCCATTCTATGACTTCACACACCTCCATTCTGTGACTTCACACACCTCCATTCTGAGTTCACACACCTCCATTCTGTGACTTCACACACCTTCATTCTGTGACTTCACACACCTCCATTCTATGACTTCACACACCTCCATTCTGTGACTTCATACACCTCCATTCTGTGACTTCACACACTCCATTCTATGACTTCACACAACTCCATTGTGGCTTCACACACCTCAATTCTATGATTTCACACACCTCCATTCTGACTTCACACACCTCCATTCTATGACTTCACACACCTCCCTTCTGACTTCACACAGCTCCATTCTGTGACTTCCCACACCTCCTTTCTATGAATTCACCCAACCCCATTCTATGACTTCACACCTCCATTCTGACTTCACACACCTCCATTCTGTGACTTCACACACCTCCCTTCTATGACTTCACACACCTCCATTGTGACTTCACACACCTCCATTCTATGAGTCCACACACCTCCATTCTGACTTCACACACCTCCATTCTGTGACTTCACACACCTCCGTTCTGACTTCACACACCTCCACTGTGATTTCACACACCTCCATTCTATGAGTTCACACACCTCCATTTTATGACTTCACACACCTCCATTATATGACTTCACACACCTCAATTCTATGACTTCACACACCTCCATTCTAGGACTTCACACACCTCCATTCTGTGACTTCATACACCTCCACTCTATGACTTCAAACACCTTCATTCTTACTTCACAAACATCCATTATGTGAATTCACACACCTCAATTCTGTGACTTCACACACCTCCATTCTGACTTCACACACCTCCATTCCATGTTTTCACACACCTCCATTCTATGACTTCACACACCTCCATTCTGTGACTTCACACACCTCCATTCTGACTTCACACCCCTCTATTCTGACTTCACACAGCTCCATTCTATGACTTCACACACCTCAATTCTATGACTTCATACACCTCCATTCTATGACTTCACACACCTACTTTCTCTGACTTCACACACCTCCCTTCTGTGACTTCACACCTGCATTCTGACTTCACACACCTCTATTCTGTGAATTCACACACCTCAATTCTGTGACTTCACACACCTCCATTCTGAATTCACACACCTCCATTCTGTTTTCACACACCTCCATTCTATGACTTCACACACCTCCATTCTGTGACTTCACACACCTCCATTCTGACTTCACACACCTCCATTCTGACTTCACACAGCTCCATTCTATGACTTCACACACCTCCATTCTGTGACTTCACACACCTCCATTCTATGACTTCACACACTTCCACTGTGATTTCACACACCTCCATTCTATGAGTTCACACACCTCCATTGTGACTTCCCACACCTCAATTCTATGACTTCACACACCTCCATTCTGACTTCACACACCTCCATTCTGTGACTTCAAACACTTCCATTTTATGATTTCAGAAACCTCCATTCTATGAATTCACACACCTCCATTCTGTGACTTCACACACCTCCATTCTATGACTTCACACACCTCCATTCTGTGACTTCACCCACCTCCATTCTGAGTTCACACACCTCCATTCTGTGACTTCACACACCTTCATTCTGTGACTTCACACACCTCCATTCTATGACTTCACACACCTCTATTCTGTGACTTCATACACCTCCATTCTGTGACTTCACACACCTCCATTCTATGACTTCACACAACTCCATTGTGACTTCACACACCTCAATTCTATGATGCCACACACCTCCATTCTGACTTCACACACCTCCATTCCGTGACTTCACACAGTTCCATTCTGTGACTTCACAAAACTCCATTCTATGATTTGACACACCTCCATACTATGACTTCACACACCTCCATCTATGACTTCACACACCTCCATTCTGAGTTCACACACCTCCATTCTGTGACTTCACACACCTCCATTCTGACTTCACACACCTCCATTGTATGACTTCACACACCTCCATTCTGTGACTTCACACACTTCCATTATGACGTCACACACCTCCATTCTATGAGTTCACACATCTCCATTCTATGACTTCACACACCTGCATTCTGACTTCACACACCTCCATTCTATGACTTCACAGACCTCGAATCTGTGACTTCACTCACCTCCATTCTATGACTTCACACTCCTCCATTCTATGACTTCCCACACCTCCTTTCTGTGACTTCACCCAACCCCATTCTATGACTTCACACCTCCATTCTGACTTCACTCTCCTCCATTCTGTGACTTCACACACCTTCATTCTTACTTCAGAAACATCCATTCTCTGACTTCACACACCTCCATTCTATGACTTCACAAACCTCCATTCTGTGACTTCACACACCTCCATTCTGAGTTCACACACCTCCTTTCTATGACTTCACACACTTCCATTCTATGACTTCACACACCTCCATTCTGTGGCTTCACACACCTACATTCTGAGTTCACACATCTCCATTCTGTGACTTCACACACCTCGATCCTATGACTTCACACCTCCATTCTATGAATTCACAAACCTCCATTCTGTGATTTCACAAACCTCCATTCTATGACTTCACACACCTCCATTCTGTGACTTCACACACCTCCATTCTGAGTTCACACACCTCCATTCTATGACTTCACACATCTCCATTCTATGACTTCACTCACCTCCATTCTGACTTCACACACCTCCATTCTGACTTCACACACCTCAATTCTGTGACTTCCCTCACCTCCATTCTACGATTTCACACACTTCCAGTCTATGACTTCACACCCCTCCATTCTATGACTTCACACACCTCATTTCTGAGTTGACACACCTCCATTCTATGACTTCACACACCTCCATTGGTTGACATCCAAAACCACCATTCTATGACTTCACACAACTCCATTTTGACTTCACACACCTCCATTTTATGAGTTCACACACCTCCATTTTATGACCTCACACACCTCCATTCTATGACTTCACACACCTCAATTCTATGACTTCACACACCTCCATTCTATGACTTCACACACCTCCATTCTCTGACTTCAAACACGTCCACTCTATGACTTCAAACACCTTCATTCTTACCTCACAAACATCCATTCTGTGACTTCCCACACCTCCCTTCTGTGACTTCACACCTGCATTCTGACTTCACACACCTCTATTCTGTGAATTCACACACCTCAATTCTGTGACTTCACACACCTCCATTCTGACTTCACACACCTCTATTCTATGTTTTCACACACCTCCATTCTATGACTTCACACACCTTCATTCTGTGACTTCACACACCTCCATTCTGACTTCACACACCATCATTCAGACTTCACACAGCTCCATTCTATGACTTCACACACCTCCATTCTGTGACTTCACACACTTCCATTCTATGACTTCACACACCTCCGCTGTGATTTCACACACCTCCATTCTATGAGTTCACACACCTCCATTGTGACTTCTCACACCTCAATTATATGACTTCACACACCTCCATTCTGACTTCACACACCTCCATTCTGTGACTTCAAACACTTCCATTTTATGATTTCACACACCTCCATTCTATGAATTCACACACCTCCATTCTGTGACATCACACACCTCCATTGTATGACTTCACACACCTCCATTCTGTGACTTCACACACCTCCATTCTATGACTTCACACATCTCCATTCTGTGACTTCATACACCTCCATTCTGTGACTTCACACACCTCCATTCTGATTTCACACAACTCCATTGTGACTTCACACACCTCAATTCTTTTATGTCACACACCTCCATTCTGACTTCACGCACCTCCATTCTGTGACTTCACACACCTCCCTTCTGACTTCACACAGCTCCATTCTGTGACTTCACAAAACTCCATTCTATGATTTGACACACCTCCATACTATGACTTCACACACCTCCATCTATGACTTCACACACCTCCATTCTGAGTTCACATACCTACATTCTGTGACTTCACACACCTCCATTCTGACTTCACACACCTCCATTGTATGACTTCACACACCTCCATTCTGTGACTTCACAAACCTCCATTTTTTGACTTCACCCACCTCCATTCTGTGACTTCACACGCCTCGATCCTATGACTTCACACCTCCATTCTATGAATTCACACACCTCCATTCTGAGTTCACACACCTTCATTCTATGACTTCACACATCTCCAATATATGACTTCACTCACCTCCCTTCTGACTTCACACACCTCCATTCTGACTTCACACACCTCAATTCTGTGACTTCCCACACCTTCATTCTACGATTTCACACACTTCCATTCTATGACTTCACACATCTCCATTCTATGACTTCACACACCTCATTTCTGAGTTCACACACCTCCATTCTGTGATTTCACACACCTCCAATCTGACTTCACACACCTCCATTCTATGACTTCACACACCTCCATTCGTTGACATCAAAAACCACCATTCTATGACTTCACACAACTCCATTTTGACTTCACACACCTCCATTCTATGAGTTCACACACCTCCATTTTATGACTTCACTCACCTCCATTCCGTGACTTCACACACCACCTTTTTGACTTCACAAACCTCCATTCTATGATTTGACACACCTCCATACTATGACTTCACACACCTCCATCTGTGACTTCACACACCTCCATTCTGAGTTCACATACCTACATTCTGTGATTTCACACACCTCCATTCTGACTTCACACACCTCCATTGTATGACTTCACACACCTCCATTCTGTGACTTCACACACTTCCATTATGACGTCACACACCTCCATTCTATGAGTTCACACATCTCCATTCTATGACTTCACAAACCTGCATTCTGACTTCACACACCTCCATTCTATGACTTCACAGACCTCGAATCTGTGACGTCACTCACCTCCACTCTATGACTTCTCACTCCTCCATTCTATGACTTCCCACACCTCCTTTCTATGACTTCACCCAACCCCATTCTATGACTTCACACCTCCATTCTGACTTCACACACCTCCATTCTGTGACTTCACACACCTCCATTCTGTGACTTCACACACTTCCATTCTATGACTTCACACACCTCCATTCTATGACTTCACACACCTCCATTCGTTGACATCAAAAACCACCATTCTATGACTTCACACAACTCCATTTTGACTTCACACACCTCCATTTTATGAGTTCACACACCTCCATTTTATGACCTCACACACCTCCATTCTATGACTTCACACACCTCAATTCTATGACTTCACACACCTCCATTCTATGACTTCACACACCTCCATTCTGTGACTTCACACACCTCCACTCTATGACTTCAAACACCTTCATTCTTACTTCACAAACATCCATTCTGTGACTTCACACACCTCCCTTCTGTGACTTCACACCTGCATTCTGACTTCACACACCTCTATTCTGTGAATTCACACACCTCCATTCTGTGACTTCACACACCTCCATTCTGACTTCACACACCATCATTCAGACTTCACACAGCTCCATTCTATGACTTCACACACCTCCACTGTGATTTCTCACAGTTCCATTCTATGAGTTCACACACCTCCATTGTGACTTCACACACCTCAATATATGACTTCACACACCTCCATTCTGACTTCACACACCTCCATTCTGTGACTTCATACACCTCCATTCTGTGACTTCACACACCTCCATTCTATGATTTCACACAACTCAATTGTGACTTCACACACCTCAATTCTTTTATTTCACACACCTCCATTCTGACCTCACACACCTCCATTCTATGACTTCACACACCTCCCTTCTGACTTCACACAGATCCATTCTGTGACTTCACAAAACTCCATTCTATGATTTGACACACCTCCATACTATGACTTCACACACCTCCATCTATGACTTCACACATCTCCATTCTGAGTTCACATACCTACATTCTGTGACTTCACACACCTCCATTCTGACTTCACACACCTCCATTGTATGACTTCACACACCTCCATTCTGTGACTTCACAAACCTCCATTCTTTGACTTCACACACCTCCATTCTGTGACTTCACACACCTGGATCCTATGACTTCACACCTCCATTCTATGAATTCACACACCTCCATTCTGTGATTTCACAAACCTCCATTCTATTACTTCACACACCTCCATTCTGTGACTTCACACACCTCCATTCTGAGTTCACACACCTCCATTCTATGACTTCACACATCTCCATTCTATGACTTCACTCAACTCCATTCTGACTTCACACACCTCCATTCTGACTTCACACACCTCAATTCTGTGACTTCACACACCTCCATTCTATGATTTCACACACTTCCATTCTATGACTTCACACACCTCCATTCTATGACTTCACACACCTCATTTCTGAGTTGACACACCTCCATTCTGTGATTTCACACACCTCCAATCTGACTTCACACACCTCCTTTCTATGACTTCACACACCTCCATCCGTTGACATCAAAAACCACCATTCTATGACTTCTCACAACTCCATTTTGACTTGACACACCTCCATTCTATGAGTTCACACACCTCCATTTTATGACTTCACACACCTCCATTCTATCACTTCACACACCACCTTTTTGAATTCACAAACCTCCATTCTATGATTTGACACACCTCCATACTATGACTTCACACACCTCCATCTATGACTTCACACACCTCCATTCTGAGTTCACATACCTACATTCTGTGACCTCACACACCTCCATTCTGACTTCACACACCTCCATTGTATGACTTCACACACCTCCATTCTGTGACTTCACACACTTCCATTATGACGTCACACACCTCCATTCTATGAGTTCACACATCTCCATTCTATGACTTCACACACCTGCATTCTGACTTCACACACCTCCATTTTATGACTTCACAGACCTCGAATCTGTGACGTCACTCACCTCCACTCTATGACTTCACACTCCTCCATTCTATGACTTCCCACACCTCCTTTCTATGACTTCACCCAATCCCATTCTATGACTTCACACCTCCATTCTGACTTCACACACCTCCATTCTGTGACTTCACAAACCTCCATTTTTTGACTTCACGCAACTCCATTCTGTGACTTCACACACCTCGATCCTATGACTTTACACCTCCATTCTATGAATTCACACACCTCCATTCTGTGATTTCACAAACCTCCATTCTATGACTTCACACACCTCCATTCTGTGACTTCACACACCTCCATTCTGAGTTCACACACCTCCATTCTATGACTTCACACATCTCCATTCTATGATTTCACACATTTCCATTCTATGACTTCACACACCTCCATTCTATGACTTCACACACCTCATTTCTGAGTTGACACACCTCCATTCTGTGATTTCACACACCTCCATTCTATGACTTCACACACATCCATTCGTTGACATCAAAAACCACCATTCTATGACTTCACACAACTCCATTTTGACTTCACACAACTCCATTCTATGAGTTCACACACCTCCATTTTATGACTTCACACACCTCCATTCCGTGACTTCACACACCACCTTTTTGACTTCACAAACCTCCATTCTATGATTTGACACACCTCCATACTATGATTTCACACACCTCCATCTATGACTTCACACACCTCCATTCTGAGTTCACATACCTACATTCTGTGATTTCACACACCTCCATTCTGACTTCACACACCTCCATTGTATGACTTCACACACCTCCATTCTGTGACTTCACACATTTCCATTATGACGTCACACACCTCCATTCTGTGAGTCCACACATCTCCATTCTATGACTTCACACACCTGCATTCTGACTTCACACACCTCCATTCTATGACTTCACAGACCTCGAATCTGTGACGTCACTCACCTCCACTCTATGACTTCTCACTCCTCCATTCTATGACTTCCCACACCTCCTTTCTATGACTTCACCCAACCCCATTCTATGACTTCACACCTCCATTCTGACTTCACACACCTCCATTCTGTGACTTCACACACCTCCATTCTACGATTTCACACACTTCCATTCTTTGACTTCACACACCTCCATTCTATGACTTCACACACCTCATTTCTGAGTTGACACACCTCCATTCTATGACTTCACACACCTCCATTTGTTGACATCTAAAACCACCATTCTATGACTTCACACAACTCCATTTTGACTTCACACACCTCCATTTTATGAGTTCACACACCTCCATTTTATGACCTCACACACCTCCATTCTATGACTTCACACACCTCAATTCTATGACTTCACACACCTCCATTCTATGACTTCACACACCTCCATTCTGTGACTTCATCCACCTCCACTCTATGACTTCAAACACCTTCATTCTTACTTCACAAACATCCATTCTGTGACTTCACACACCTCCCTTCTATGACGTCACTCCTGCATTCTGACTTCACACACCTCTATTCTGTGAATTCACACACGTCAATTCTGTGACTTCACTCACCTCCATTCTGACTTCACACACCTCTATTCTATGTTTTCACACACCTCCATTCTATGACTATACACACCTCCATTCTGTGACTTCACACACCTCCATTCTGACTTCACACACCATCATTCAGACTTCACACAGCTCCATTCTATGACTTCACACACCTCCATTCTGTGACTTCACACACCTCCATTCTATGACTTCACACACCTCCACTGTGATTTCACACACCTCCATTCTATGAGTTCACACACCTCCATTGTGACTTCACACACCTCAATTATATGACTTCACACACCTCCATTCTGACTTCACACACCTCCATTCTGTGACTTCAAACACTTCCATTTTATGATTTCACACACCTCCATTCTATGAATTCACACACCTCCATTCTGTGACTTCACACACCTCCATTCGATGACTTCACACACCTCCATTCTGTGACTTCACCCACCTCCATTCTGAGTTCACACACCTCCATTCTGTGACTTCACACACCTTCATTCTGTGACTTCACACACCTCCATTCTATGACTTCACACACCTCCATTCTGTGACTTCATACACCTCCATTCTGTGACTTCACACACCTCCATTCTATGATTTCACACAACTCCATTGTGACTTCACACACCTCAATTCTTTTATTTCACACACCTCCATTCTGACCTCACACACCTCCATTCTATGACTTCACACACCTCCCTTCTGACTTCACACAGCTCCATTCTGTGACTTCACAAAACTCCATTCTATGATTTGACACACCTCCATACTATGACTTCACACACCTCCATCTATGACTTCACACACCTCCATTCTGAGTTCACACACCTACATTCTGTGACTTCACACACCTCCATTCTGACTTCACACACCTCCATTGTATGACTTCACACACCTCCATTCTGTGACTTCACAAACCTCCATTCTTTGACTTCACACACCTCCATTCTGTGACTTCACACACCTCGATCCTATGACTTCACACCTCCATTCTATGAATTCACACACCTCCATTCTGTGATTTCACAAACCTCCATTCTATTACTTCACACACCTCCATTCTGTGACTTCACACACCTCCATTCTGAGTTCACACACCTCCATTCTATGACTTCACACATCTCCATTCTATGACTTCACTCAACTCCATTCTGACTTCACACACCTCCATTCTGACTTCACACACCTCAATTCTGTGACTTCACACACCTCCATTCTAGGATTTCACACACTTCCATTCTATGACTTCACACACCTCCATTCTATGACTTCACACACCTCATTTCTGAGTTGACACACCTCCATTCTGTGATTTCACACACCTCCAATCTGACTTCACACACCTCCTTTCTATGACTTCACACACCTCCATTCGTTGACATAAAAAACCACCATTCTATGACTTCACACAACTCCATTTTGACTTGACACACCTCCATTCTATGAGTTCACACACCTCCATTTTATGACTTCACACACCTCCATTCTATGACTTCACACACCTCAATTCTGACTTCACAAACCTCCATTTTATGATTTGACACACCTCCATACTATGACTTCACACACCTCCATCTATGACTTCACACACCTCCATTCTCAGTTCACATACCTACATTCTGTGACTTCACACACCTCCATTCTGACTTCACACACCTCCATTGTATGACTTCACACACCTCCATTCTGTGACTTCACACACTTCCATTATGACGTCACACACCTCCATTCTATGAGTTCACACATCTCCATTCTATGACTTCACACACCTGCATTCTGACTTCACACACCTCCATTCTATGACTTCACAAACCTCGAATCTGTGACATCACTCACCTCCACTCTATGACTTCACACTCCTCCATTCTATGACTTCCCACACCTCCTTTCTATGACTTCACCCAACCCCATTCTATGATTTCACACCTCCATTCTGACTTCACACACCTCCATTCTGTGACTTCACACACCTCCCTTCTATGACTTCACACACCTCCATTCTTTGACTTCACACACCTTCATTCTTACTTCAGAAACATCCATTCTCTGACTTCACACACCTCCATTCTATGACTTCACAAACCTCCATTCTGTGACTTCACACACCTCCATTCTGAGTTCACACACCTCCTTTCTATGACTTCACACACTTCCATTCTATGATTTCACACACCTCCATTCTGTGGCTTCACATACCTACATTCTGAGTTCACACACCTCCATTCTGTGACTTCACACACCTCCATTCTGTGACTTCACACACCTCCATTCTGTGACTTCACACACCTCGATCCTATGACTTCACACCTCCATTCAATGAATTCACACACCTCCATTCTGTGATTTCACAAACCTCCATTCTATGACTTCACACACCTCCATTCTGTGACTTCACACACCTGCATTCTGAGTTCACACACCTCCATTCTATGACTTCACAAACCTCCATTATGAGTTCACAGACCTACTTTCTATGACTTCACACATCTCCATTCTATGACTTCACTCACCTCCATTCTGACTTCACACACCTCCATTCTGACTTCCACACCTCAATTCTGTGACTTCACACACCTCCATTCTATGATTTCACACACTTCCATTCTATGACTTCACACACCTCCATTCTATGACTTCACACACCTCATTTTCGAGTTGACACACCTCCATTCTGTGATTTCACACATCTACAATCTGACTTCACACACCTCCAGTCTATGACTTCACACACCTCCATTCGTTGACATCAAAAACCACCATTCTATGACTTCACACAACTCCATTTTGACTTCACACACCTCCATTCTATGAGTTCACACACCTCCATTTTATGACTTCACACACCTCCATTGTATGACTTCACACACCTCAATTCTATGACTTCACACACCTCCATTCTATGACTTCACACACCTCCATTCTGTGACTTCATACACCTCCACTCTATGACTTCAAACACCTTCATTCTTACTTCACAAACATCCATTCTGTGAATTCACACACCTCAATTCTGTGACTTCACACACCTCCATTCTGACTTCACACACCTCCATTCCATGTTTTCACACACCTCCATTCTATGACTTCACACACCTCCATTATCTGACTTCACACACCTCCATTCTGACTTCACACACCTCCATTCTGACTTCACACAGCTCCATTCTATGACTTCACACACCTCCATTCTGTGACTTCACACACCTCCATTCTATGACTTCACACACCTCCACTGTGATTTCACACACCTCCATTCTATGAGTTCACACACCTCCATTGTGACTTCACACACCTCAATTCTATGACTTCACACACCTTCATTGTGTCTTCACACACCTCCATTCTGTGACTTCAAACACTTCCCTTTTATGGTTTCACACACCTCCATTCTATGACTTCACACACCTCCATTCTGTGACTTCACACACCTCCATTCTGAGTTCACACACCTCCATTCTGTGACTTCACACACCTTCATTTTTGACTTCACACACCTCCATTCTATGACTTCACACA
The DNA here is from genome assembly GCA_024803745.1 of Megascapheus bottae. NCBI lineage: Eukaryota > Metazoa > Chordata > Mammalia > Rodentia > Geomyidae > Megascapheus > Megascapheus bottae. The sequence continues at coordinate 349,222 of JANJXV010000547.1, read as the reverse complement.
CCTCCATTCTATGACTTCACACACCTCCATTCTTTGACTTCACACACCTTCATTCTTACTTCAGAAACCTCCATCCTCTGACTTCACACACCTCCATTTTATGACTTCACAAACCTCCATTCTGTGACTTCACACACCTCCATTCTGAGTTCACACGCCTCCTTTCTATGACTTCACACACTTCCATTCTATGACTTCACACACCTCCATTCTGTGGCTTCACATACCTACATTCTGAGTTCACGCACCTCCATTCTGTGACTTCACACACCTCCATTCTGTGACTTCACACACCTCGATCCTATGACTTCACACCTCCATTCTATGAATTCACACACCTCCATTCTGTGATTTCACAAACCTCCATTCTATGACTTCACACACCTCCATTCTGTGACTTCACACACCTCCATTCTCAGTTCACACACCTCCATTCTATGACTTCACAAACCTCCATTATGAGTTCACAGACCTCCATTCTATGAGTTCAAACATCTCCATTCTATGACTTCACTCACCTCCATTCTGACTTCACACACCTCCATTCTGACTTCACACACCTCAATTCTGTGACTTCACACACCTCCATTCTATGATTTCACACACTTCCATTCTATGACTTCACACACCTCCATTCTATGACTTCACACACCTCATTTCTGAGTTGACACACCTCCATTCTGTGATTTCACACACCTCCATTTTATGACTTCACACACCTCCATTCTATGACTTCACACACCTCCATTCTATGACTTCACACACCTCCATTCTGTGACTTCATACACCTCCACTCTATGACTTCAAACACCTTCATTCTTACTTCACAAACATCCATTCTGTGACTTCACACACCTCCCTTCTGTGACGTCACACCTGCATTCTGACTTCACACACATCTATTCTGTGAATTCACAAACCTCAATTCTGTGACTTCACACACCTCCATTCTGACTTCACACACCTCCATTCTATGTTTTCACACACCTCCATTCTATGACTTCACACACCTCCATTCTGTGACTTCACACACCTCCATTCTGACTTCACACACCTCCTTTCTATGACTTCACACACCTCCATTCTGTGACTTCACACACCTCCATTCTATGACTGCACACACCTCCACTGTGATTTCACACACCTCCATTCTATGAGTTCACACACCTCCATTGTGACTTCACACACCTCATTTCTATGACTTCACACACCTCCATTCTGACTTCACACACCTCCATTCTGTGACTTCAAACACTTCCATTTTATGATTTCACACACCTCCATTCTATGACTTCACACACCTCCATTCTGTGACTTCACACACCTCCATTCTGAGTTCACACACCTCCATTCTGTGACTTCACACACCTTCATTCTGTGACTTCACACACCTCCATTCTATGACTTCACACACCTCCATTCTGTGACTTCATACACCTCCATTCTGTGACTTCACACACTCCATTCTATGACTTCACACAACTCCATTGTGGCTTCACACACCTCAATTCTATGATTTCACACACCTCCATTCTGACTTCACACACCTCCATTCTATGACTTCACACACCTCCCTTCTGACTTCACACACCTCCATTCTGTGACTTCAAACACTTCCATTTTATGATTTCACACACCTCCATTCTATGACTTCACACACCTCCATTCTGTGACTTCACACACCTCCATTCTGAGTTCACACACCTCCATTCTGTGACTTCACACACCTTCATTCTGTGACTTCACACACCTCCATTCTATGACTTCACACACCTCCATTCTGTGACTTCATACACCTCCATTCTGTGACTTCACACACTCCATTCTATGACTTCACACAACTCCATTGTGGCTTCACACACCTCAATTCTATGATTTCACACACCTCCATTCTGACTTCACAAACCTCCATTCTATGACTTCACACACCTCCCTTCTGACTTCACACAGCTCCATTCTGTGACTTCACAAAACTCCATTCTATGATTTGACACACCTCCATACTATGACTTCACACACCTCCATCTATGACTTCACACACCTCCATTCTGAGTTCACACACCTCCATTCTGTGACTTCACACACCTCCATTCTGACTTCACACACCTCCATTCTGTGACTTCAAACACTTCCATTTTATGATTTCACACACCTCCATTCTATGACTTCACACACCTCCATTCTGTGACTTCACACACCTCCATTCTGAGTTCACACACCTCCATTCTGTGACTTCACACACCTTCATTCTGTGACTTCACACACCTCCATTCTATGACTTCACACACCTCCATTCTGTGACTTCATACACCTCCATTCTGTGACTTCACACACTCCATTCTATGACTTCACACAACTCCATTGTGGCTTCACACACCTCAATTCTATGATTTCACACACCTCCATTCTGACTTCACACACCTCCATTCTATGACTTCACACACCTCCCTTCTGACTTCACACAGCTCCATTCTGTGACTTCACAAAACTCCATTCTATGATTTGACACACCTCCATACTATGACTTCACACACCTCCATCTATGACTTCACACACCTCCATTCTGAGTTCACACACCTCCATTCTGTGACTTCACACACCTCCATTCTGACTTCACACACCTCCATTGTATGACTTCACACAACTCCATTCTGTGACTTCACACACTTCCATTATGACTTCACACACCTCCATTCTATGAGTTCACACATCTCCATTCTATGACTTCACACACCTGCATTCTGACTTCACACACCTCCATTCTATGACTTCACAGACCTCGAATCTGTGTCTTCACTCACCTCCACTCTATGACTTCACACTCCTCCATTCTATGACTTCCCACACCTCCTTTCTATGAATTCACCCAACTCCATTCTATGACTTCACACCTCCATTCTGACTTCACACACCTCCATTCTGTGACTTCACACACCTCCCTTCTATGACTTCACACACCTCCATTGTGACTTCACACACCTCCATTCTATGAGTCCACACACCTCCATTCTGACTTCACACACCTCCATTCTGTGACTTCACACACCTCCGTTCTGACTTCACACACCTCCACTGTGATTTCACACACCTCCATTCTATGAGTTCACACACCTCCATTTTATGACTTCACACACCTCCATTGTATGACTTCACACACCTCAATTCTATGACTTCACACACCTCCATTCTAGGACTTCACACACCTCCATTCTGTGACTTCATACACCTCCACTCTATGACTTCAAACACCTTCATTCTTACTTCACAAACATCCATTATGTGAATTCACACACCTCAATTCTGTGACTTCACACACCTCCATTCTGACTTCACACACCTCCATTCCATGTTTTCACACACCTCCATTCTATGACTTCACACACCTCCATTCTGTGACTTCACACACCTCCATTCTGACTTCACACACCTCTATTCTGACTTCACACAGCTCCATTCTATGACTTCACACACCTCCATTCTGTGACTTCACACACCTCCATTCTATGACTTCACACACCTCCACTGTGATTTCACACACCTCCATTCTATGAGTTCACACACCTCCATTGTGACTTCACACACCTCAATTCTATGACTTCACACACCTTCATTGTGTCTTCACACACCTCCATTCTGTGACTTCAAACACTTCCCTTTTATGATTTCACACACCTCCATTCTATGACTTCACACACCTCCATTCTGTGACTTCACACACCTCCATTCTGAGTTCACACACCTCCATTCTGTGACTTCACACACCTTCATTTTTGACTTCACACACCTCCATTCTATGACTTCACACACCTCCATTTTATGACTTCACACACCTCCATTCTTTGACTTCACACACCTTCATTCTTACTTCAGAAACCTCCATTCTCTGACTTCACACACCTCCATTCTATGACTTCACAAACCTCCATTCTGTGACTTCACACACCTCCATTCTGAGTTCACACGCCTCCTTTCTATGACTTCACACACTTCCATTCTATGACTTCACACACCTCCATTCTGTGGCTTCACATACCTACATTCTGAGTTCACGCACCTCCATTCTGTGACTTCACACACCTCCATTCTGTGACTTCACACACCTCCATTCTGTGACTTCACACACCTCGATCCTATGACTTCACACCTCCATTCTATGAATTCACACACCTCCATTCTGTGATTTCACAAACCTCCATTCTATGACTTCACACACCTCCATTCTGTGACTTCACACACCTCCATTCTCAGTTCACACACCTCCATTCTATGACTTCACAAACCTCCATTATGAGTTCACAGACCTCCATTCTATGACTTCAAACATCTCCATTCTATGACTTCACTCACCTCCATTCTGACTTCACACACCTCCATTCTGACTTCACACACCTCAATTCTGTGACTTCACACACCTCCATTCTATGATTTCACACACTTCCATTCTATGACTTCACACACCTCCATTCTATGACTTCACACACCTCATTTCTGAGTTGACACACCTCCATTCTGTGATTTCACACACCTCCATTATATGACTTCACACACCTCCATCGTTGACATAAAAAACCACCATTCTATGACTTCACACAACTCCATTTTGACTTCACACACCTCCATTCTATGAGTTCACACACCTCCATTTTATGACTTCACACACCTCCATTCTATGACTTCACACACCTCAATTCTATGACTTCACACACCTCCATTCTATGACTTCACACACCTCCATTCTGTGACTTCATACACCTCCACTCTATGACTTCAAACACCTTCATTCTTACTTCACAAACATCCATTCTGTGACTTCACACACCTCCCTTCTGTGACGTCACACCTGCATTCTGACTTCACACACATCTATTCTGTGAATTCACACACCTCAATTCTGTGACTTCACACACCTCCATTCTGACTTCACACACCTCCATTCTATGTTTTCACACACCTCCGTTCTATGACTTCACACACCTCCATTCTGTGACTTCACACACCTCCATTCTGACTTCACACACCTCCTTTCTATGACTTCACACACCTCCATTCTGTGACTTCACACACCTCCATTCTATGACTGCACACACCTCCACTGTGATTTCACACACCTCCATTCTATGAGTTCACACACCTCCATTGTGACTTCACACACCTCAGTTCTATGACTTCACACACCTCCATTCTGACTTCACACACCTCCATTCTGTGACTTCAAACACTTCCATTTTATGATTTCACACACCTCCATTCTATGACTTCACATACCTCCATTCTGTGACTTCACACACCTCCATTCTGAGTTCACACACCTCCATTCTGTGACTTCACACACCTTCATTCTGTGACTTCACACACCTCCATTCTATGACTTCACACACCTCCATTCTGTGACTTCATACACCTCCATTCTGTGACTTCACACACTCCATTCTATGACTTCACACAACTCCATTGTGGCTTCACACACCTCAATTCTATGATTTCACACACCTCCATTCTGACTTCACACACCTCCATTCTATGACTTCACACACCTCCCTTCTGACTTCACACAGCTCCATTCTGTGACTTCACAAAACTCCATTCTATGATTTGACACACCTCCATACTATGACTTCACACACCTCCATCTATGACTTCACACACCTCCATTCTGAGTTCACACACCTCCATTCTGTGACTTCACACACCTCCATTCTGACTTCACACACCTCCATTGTATGACTTCACACAACTCCATTCTGTGACTTCACACACTTCCATTATGACTTCACACACCTCCATTCTATGAGTTCACACATCTCCATTCTATGACTTCACACACCTGCATTCTGACTTCACACACCTCCATTCTATGACTTCACAGACCTCGAATCTGTGTCTTCACTCACCTCCACTCTATGACTTCACACTCCTCCATTCTATGACTTCCCACACCTCCTTTCTATGAATTCACCCAACCCCATTCTATGACTTCACACCTCCATTCTGACTTCACACACCTCCATTCTGTGACTTCACACACCTCCCTTCTATGACTTCACACACCTCCATTGTGACTTCACACACCTCCATTCTATGAGTCCACACACCTCCATTCTGACTTCACACACCTCCATTCTGTGACTTCACACACCTCCGTTCTGACTTCACACACCTCCACTGTGATTTCACACACCTCCATTCTATGAGTTCACACACCTCCATTTTATGACTTCACACACCTCCATTGTATGACTTCACACACCTCAATTCTATGACTTCACACACCTCCATTCTAGGACTTCACACACCTCCATTCTGTGACTTCATACACCTCCACTCTATGACTTCAAACACCTTCATTCTTACTTCACAAACATCCATTCTGTGAATTCACACACCTCAATTCTGTGACTTCACACACCTCCATTCTGACTTCACACACCTCCATTCCATGTTTTCACACACCTCCATTCTATGACTTCACACCCCTCCATTCTGTGACTTCACACACCTCCATTCTGACTTCACACACCTCTATTCTGACTTCACACAGCTCCATTCTATGACTTCACACACCTCCATTCTGTGACTTCACACACCTCCATTCTATGACTTCACACAACTCCACTGTGATTTCACACACCTCCATTCTATGAGTTCACACACCTCCATTGTGACTTCACACACCTCCATTCTGTGACTTCAAACACTTCCCTTTTATGATTTCACACACCTCCATTCTATGACTTCACACACCTCCATTCTGTGACTTCACACACCTCCATTCTGAGTTCACACACCTCCATTCTGTGACTTCACACACCTTCATTTTTGACTTCACACACCTCCATTCTATGACTTCACACACCTCCATTCTATGACTTCACACACCTCCATTCTTTGACTTCACACACCTTCATTCTTACTTCAGAAACCTCCATTCTCTGACTTCACACACCTCCATTCTATGACTTCACAAACCTCCATTCTGTGACTTCACACACCTCCATTCTGAGTTCACACACCTCCATTCTGTGACTTCACACACCTTCATTCTGTGACTTCACACACCTCCATTCTATGACTTCACACACCTCCATTCTGTGACTTCATACACCTCCATTCTGTGACTTCACACACTCCATTCTATGACTTCACACAACTCCATTGTGGCTTCACACACCTCAATTCTATGATTTCACACACCTCCATTCTGACTTCACACACCTCCATTCTATGACTTCACACACCTCCCTTCTGACTTCACACAGCTCCATTCTGTGACTTCACAAAACTCCATTCTATGATTTGACACACCTCCATACTATGACTTCACACACCTCCATCTATGACTTCACACACCTCCATTCTGAGTTCACACACCTCCATTCTGTGACTTCACACACCTCCATTCTGACTTCACACACCTCCATTGTATGACTTCACACAACTCCATTCTGTGACTTCACACACTTCCATTATGACTTCACACACCTCCATTCTATGAGTTCACACATCTCCATTCTATGACTTCACACACCTGCATTCTGACTTCACACACCTCCATTCTATGACTTCACAGACCTCGAATCTGTGTCTTCACTCACCTCCACTCTATGACTTCACACTCCTCCATTCTATGACTTCCCACACCTCCTTTCTATGAATTCACCCAACCCCATTCTATGACTTCACACCTCCATTCTGACTTCACACACCTCCATTCTGTGACTTCACACACCTCCCTTCTATGACTTCACACACCTCCATTGTGACTTCACACACCTCCATTCTATGAGTCCACACACCTCCATTCTGACTTCACACACCTCCATTCTGTGACTTCACACACCTCCGTTCTGACTTCACACACCTCCACTGTGATTTCACACACCTCCATTCTATGAGTTCACACACCTCCATTTTATGACTTCACACACCTCCATTGTATGACTTCACACACCTCAATTCTATGACTTCACACACCTCCATTCTAGGACTTCACACACCTCCATTCTGTGACTTCATACACCTCCACTCTATGACTTCAAACACCTTCATTCTTACTTCACAAACATCCATTCTGTGAATTCACACACCTCAATTCTGTGACTTCACACACCTCCATTCTGACTTCACACACCTCCATTCCATGTTTTCACACACCTCCATTCTATGACTTCACACCCCTCCATTCTGTGACTTCACACACCTCCATTCTGACTTCACACACCTCTATTCTGACTTCACACAGCTCCATTCTATGACTTCACACACCTCCATTCTGTGACTTCACACACCTCCATTCTATGACTTCACACAACTCCACTGTGATTTCACACACCTCCATTCTATGAGTTCACACACCTCCATTGTGACTTCACACACCTCCATTCTGTGACTTCAAACACTTCCCTTTTATGATTTCACACACCTCCATTCTATGACTTCACACACCTCCATTCTGTGACTTCACACACCTCCATTCTGAGTTCACACACCTCCATTCTGTGACTTCACACACCTTCATTTTTGACTTCACACACCTCCATTCTATGACTTCACACACCTCCATTCTATGACTTCACACACCTCCATTCTTTGACTTCACACACCTTCATTCTTACTTCAGAAACCTCCATTCTCTGACTTCACACACCTCCATTCTATGACTTCACAAACCTCCATTCTGTGACTTCACACACCTCCATTCTGAGTTCACACGCCTCCTTTCTATGACTTCACACACTTCCATTCTATGACTTCACACACCTCCATTCTGTGGCTTCACATACCTACATTCTGAGTTCACGCACCTCCATTCTGTGACTTCACACACCTCCATTCTGTGACTTCACACACCTCCATTCTGTGACTTCACACACCTCGATCCTATGACTTCACACCTCCATTCTATGAATTCACACACCTCCATTCTGTGATTTCACAAACCTCCATTCTATGACTTCACACACCTCCATTCTGTGACTTCACACACCTCCATTCTCAGTTCACACACCTCCATTCTATGACTTCACAAACCTCCATTATGAGTTCACAGACCTCCATTCTATGACTTCAAACATCTCCATTCTATGACTTCACTCACCTCCATTCTGACTTCACACACCTCCATTCTGACTTCACACACCTCAATTCTGTGACTTCACACACCTCCATTCTATGATTTCACAGACTTCCATTCTATGACTTCACACACCTCCATTCTATGACTTCACACACCTCATTTCTGAGTTGACACACCTCCATTCTGTGATTTCACACACCTCCATTATATGACTTCACACACCTCCATCGTTGACATAAAAAACCACCATTCTATGACTTCACACAACTCCATTTTGACTTCACACACCTCCATTCTATGAGTTCACACACCTCCATTTTATGACTTCACACACCTCCATTCTATGACTTCACACACCTCAATTCTATGACTTCACACACCTCCATTCTATGACTTCACACACCTCCATTCTGTGACTTCATACACCTCCACTCTATGACTTCAAACACCTTCATTCTTACTTCACAAACATCCATTCTGTGACTTCACACACCTCCCTTCTGTGACGTCACACCTGCATTCTGACTTCACACACATCTATTCTGTGAATTCACACACCTCAATTCTGTGACTTCACACACCTCCATTCTGACTTCACACACCTCCATTCTATGTTTTCACACACCTCCGTTCTATGACTTCACACACCTCCATTCTGTGACTTCACACACCTCCATTCTGACTTCACACACCTCCTTTCTATGACTTCACACACCTCCATTCTGTGACTTCACACACCTCCATTCTATGACTGCACACACCTCCACTGTGATTTCACACACCTCCATTCTATGAGTTCACACACCTCCATTGTGACTTCACACACCTCAGTTCTATGACTTCACACACCTCCATTCTGACTTCACACACCTCCATTCTGTGACTTCAAACACTTCCATTTTATGATTTCACACACCTCCATTCTATGACTTCACATACCTCCATTCTGTGACTTCACACACCTCCATTCTGAGTTCACACACCTCCATTCTGTGACTTCACACACCTTCATTCTGTGACTTCACACACCTCCATTCTATGACTTCACACACCTCCATTCTGTGACTTCATACACCTCCATTCTGTGACTTCACACACTCCATTCTATGACTTCACACAACTCCATTGTGGCTTCACACACCTCAATTCTATGATTTCACACACCTCCATTCTGACTTCACACACCTCCATTCTATGACTTCACACACCTCCCTTCTGACTTCACACAGCTCCATTCTGTGACTTCACAAAACTCCATTCTATGATTTGACACACCTCCATACTATGACTTCACACACCTCCATCTATGACTTCACACACCTCCATTCTGAGTTCACACACCTCCATTCTGTGACTTCACACACCTCCATTCTGACTTCACACACCTCCATTCTGTGACTTCAAACACTTCCATTTTATGATTTCACACACCTCCATTCTATGACTTCACACACCTCCATTCTGTGACTTCACACACCTCCATTCTGAGTTCACACACCTCCATTCTGTGACTTCACACACCTTCATTCTGTGACTTCACACACCTCCATTCTATGACTTCACACACCTCCATTCTGTGACTTCATACACCTCCATTCTGTGACTTCACACACTCCATTCTATGACTTCACACAACTCCATTGTGGCTTCACACACCTCAATTCTATGATTTCACACACCTCCATTCTGACTTCACACACCTCCATTCTATGACTTCACACACCTCCCTTCTGACTTCACACAGCTCCATTCTGTGACTTCACAAAACTCCATTCTATGATTTGACACACCTCCATACTATGACTTCACACACCTCCATCTATGACTTCACACACCTCCATTCTGAGTTCACACACCTCCATTCTGTGACTTCACACACCTCCATTCTGACTTCACACACCTCCATTGTATGACTTCACACAACTCCATTCTGTGACTTCACACACTTCCATTATGACTTCACACACCTCCATTCTATGAGTTCACACATCTCCATTCTATGACTTCACACACCTGCATTCTGACTTCACACACCTCCATTCTATGACTTCACAGACCTCGAATCTGTGTCTTCACTCACCTCCACTCTATGACTTCACACTCCTCCATTCTATGACTTCCCACACCTCCTTTCTATGAATTCACCCAACTCCATTCTATGACTTCACACCTCCATTCTGACTTCACACACCTCCATTCTGTGACTTCACACACCTCCCTTCTATGACTTCACACACCTCCATTGTGACTTCACACACCTCCATTCTATGAGTCCACACACCTCCATTCTGACTTCACACACCTCCATTCTGTGACTTCACACACCTCCGTTCTGACTTCACACACCTCCACTGTGATTTCACACACCTCCATTCTATGAGTTCACACACCTCCATTTTATGACTTCACACACCTCCATTGTATGACTTCACACACCTCAATTCTATGACTTCACACACCTCCATTCTAGGACTTCACACACCTCCATTCTGTGACTTCATACACCTCCACTCTATGACTTCAAACACCTTCATTCTTACTTCACAAACATCCATTATGTGAATTCACACACCTCAATTCTGTGACTTCACACACCTCCATTCTGACTTCACACACCTCCATTCCATGTTTTCACACACCTCCATTCTATGACTTCACACCCCTCCATTCTGTGACTTCACACACCTCCATTCTGACTTCACACACCTCTATTCTGACTTCACACAGCTCCATTCTATGACTTCACACACCTCCATTCTGTGACTTCACACACCTCCATTCTATGACTTCACACAACTCCACTGTGATTTCACACAGCTCCATTCTATGAGTTCACACACCTCCATTGTGACTTCACACACCTCCATTCTGTGACTTCAAACACTTCCCTTTTATGATTTCACACACCTCCATTCTATGACTTCACAAACCTCCATTCTGTGACTTCACACACCTCCATTCTGAGTTCACACGCCTCCTTTCTATGACTTCACACACTTCCATTCTATGACTTCACACACCTCCATTCTGTGGCTTCACATACCTACATTCTGAGTTCACGCACCTCCATTCTGTGACTTCACACACCTCCATTCTGTGACTTCACACACCTCCATTCTGTGACTTCACACACCTCGATCCTATGACTTCACACCTCCATTCTATGAATTCACACACCTCCATTCTGTGATTTCACAAACCTCCATTCTATGACTTCACACACCTCCATTCTGTGACTTCACACACCTCCATTCTCAGTTCACACACCTCCATTCTATGACTTCACAAACCTCCATTATGAGTTCACAGACCTCCATTCTATGAGTTCAAACATCTCCATTCTATGACTTCACTCACCTCCATTCTGACTTCACACACCTCCATTCTGACTTCACACACCTCAATTCTGTGACTTCACACACCTCCATTCTATGATTTCACACACTTCCATTCTATGACTTCACACACCTCCATTCTATGACTTCACACACCTCATTTCTGAGTTGACACACCTCCATTCTGTGATTTCACACACCTCCATTATATGACTTCACACACCTCCATCGTTGACATAAAAAACCACCATTCTATGACTTCACACAACTCCATTTTGACTTCACACACCTCCATTCTATGAGTTCACACACCTCCATTTTATGACTTCACACACCTCCATTCTATGACTTCACACACCTCAATTCTATGACTTCACACACCTCCATTCTATGACTTCACACACCTCCATTCTGTGACTTCATACACCTCCACTCTATGACTTCAAACACCTTCATTCTTACTTCACAAACATCCATTCTGTGACTTCACACACCTCCCTTCTGTGACGTCACACCTGCATTCTGACTTCACACACATCTATTCTGTGAATTCACACACCTCAATTCTGTGACTTCACACACCTCCATTCTGACTTCACACACCTCCATTCTATGTTTTCACACACCTCCGTTCTATGACTTCACACACCTCCATTCTGTGACTTCACACACCTCCATTCTGACTTCACACACCTCCTTTCTATGACTTCACACACCTCCATTCTGTGACTTCACACACCTCCATTCTATGACTGCACACACCTCCACTGTGATTTCACACACCTCCATTCTATGAGTTCACACACCTCCATTGTGACTTCACACACCTCAGTTCTATGACTTCACACACCTCCATTCTGACTTCACACACCTCCATTCTGTGACTTCAAACACTTCCATTTTATGATTTCACACACCTCCATTCTATGACTTCACATACCTCCATTCTGTGACTTCACACACCTCCATTCTGAGTTCACACACCTCCATTCTGTGACTTCACACACCTTCATTCTGTGACTTCACACACCTCCATTCTATGACTTCACACACCTCCATTCTGTGACTTCATACACCTCCATTCTGTGACTTCACACACTCCATTCTATGACTTCACACAACTCCATTGTGGCTTCACACACCTCAATTCTATGATTTCACACACCTCCATTCTGACTTCACACACCTCCATTCTATGACTTCACACACCTCCCTTCTGACTTCACACAGCTCCATTCTGTGACTTCACAAAACTCCATTCTATGATTTGACACACCTCCATACTATGACTTCACACACCTCCATCTATGACTTCACACACCTCCATTCTGAGTTCACACACCTCCATTCTGTGACTTCACACACCTCCATTCTGACTTCACACACCTCCATTGTATGACTTCACACAACTCCATTCTGTGACTTCACACACTTCCATTATGACTTCACACACCTCCATTCTATGAGTTCACACATCTCCATTCTATGACTTCACACACCTGCATTCTGACTTCACACACCTCCATTCTATGACTTCACAGACCTCGAATCTGTGTCTTCACTCACCTCCACTCTATGACTTCACACTCCTCCATTCTATGACTTCCCACACCTCCTTTCTATGAATTCACCCAACCCCATTCTATGACTTCACACCTCCATTCTGACTTCACACACCTCCATTCTGTGACTTCACACACCTCCCTTCTATGACTTCACACACCTCCATTGTGACTTCACACACCTCCATTCTATGAGTCCACACACCTCCATTCTGACTTCACACACCTCCATTCTGTGACTTCACACACCTCCGTTCTGACTTCACACACCTCCACTGTGATTTCACACACCTCCATTCTATGAGTTCACACACCTCCATTTTATGACTTCACACACCTCCATTGTATGACTTCACACACCTCAATTCTATGACTTCACACACCTCCATTCTAGGACTTCACACACCTCCATTCTGTGACTTCATACACCTCCACTCTATGACTTCAAACACCTTCATTCTTACTTCACAAACATCCATTCTGTGAATTCACACACCTCAATTCTGTGACTTCACACACCTCCATTCTGACTTCACACACCTCCATTCCATGTTTTCACACACCTCCATTCTATGACTTCACACCCCTCCATTCTGTGACTTCACACACCTCCATTCTGACTTCACACACCTCTATTCTGACTTCACACAGCTCCATTCTATGACTTCACACACCTCCATTCTGTGACTTCACACACCTCCATTCTATGACTTCACACAACTCCACTGTGATTTCACACACCTCCATTCTATGAGTTCACACACCTCCATTGTGACTTCACACACCTCCATTCTGTGACTTCAAACACTTCCCTTTTATGATTTCACACACCTCCATTCTATGACTTCACACACCTCCATTCTGTGACTTCACACACCTCCATTCTGAGTTCACACACCTCCATTCTGTGACTTCACACACCTTCATTTTTGACTTCACACACCTCCATTCTATGACTTCACACACCTCCATTCTATGACTTCACACACCTCCATTCTTTGACTTCACACACCTTCATTCTTACTTCAGAAACCTCCATTCTCTGACTTCACACACCTCCATTCTATGACTTCATAAACCTCCATTCTGTGACTTCACACACCTCCATTCTGAGTTCACACGCCTCCTTTCTATGACTTCACACACTTCCATTCTATGACTTCACACACCTCCATTCTGTGGCTTCACATACCTACATTCTGAGTTCACGCACCTCCATTCTGTGACTTCACACACCTCCATTCTGTGACTTCACACACCTCCATTCTGTGACTTCACACACCTCGATCCTATAACTTCACACCTCCATTCTATGAATTCACACACCTCCATTCTGTGATTTCACAAACCTCCATTCTATGACTTCACACACCTCCATTCTGTGACTTCACACACCTCCATTCTCAGTTCACACACCTCCATTCTATGACTTCACAAACCTCCATTATGAGTTCACAGACCTCCATTCTATGACTTCAAACATCTCCATTCTATGACTTCACTCACCTCCATTCTGACTTCACACACCTCCATTCTGACTTCACACACCTCAATTCTGTGACTTCACACACCTCCATTCTATGATTTCACACACTTCCATTCTATGACTTCACACACCTCCATTCTATGACTTCACACACCTCATTTCTGAGTTGACACACCTCCATTCTGTGATTTCACACACCTCCATTATATGACTTCACACACCTCCATCGTTGACATAAAAAACCACCATTCTATGACTTCACACAACTCCATTTTGACTTCACACACCTCCATTCTATGAGTTCACACACCTCCATTTTATGACTTCACACACCTCCATTCTATGACTTCACACACCTCAATTCTATGACTTCACACACCTCCATTCTATGACTTCACACACCTCCATTCTGTGACTTCATACACCTCCACTCTATGACTTCAAACACCTTCATTCTTACTTCACAAACATCCATTCTGTGACTTCACACACCTCCCTTCTGTGACGTCACACCTGCATTCTGACTTCACACACATCTATTCTGTGAATTCACACACCTCAATTCTGTGACTTCACACACCTCCATTCTGACTTCACACACCTCCATTCTATGTTTTCACACACCTCCGTTCTATGACTTCACACACCTCCATTCTGTGACTTCACACACCTCCATTCTGACTTCACACACCTCCTTTCTATGACTTCACACACCTCCATTCTGTGACTTCACACACCTCCATTCTATGACTGCACACACCTCCACTGTGATTTCACACACCTCCATTCTATGAGTTCACACACCTCCATTGTGACTTCACACACCTCAGTTCTATGACTTCACACACCTCCATTCTGACTTCACACACCTCCATTCTGTGACTTCAAACACTTCCATTTTATGATTTCACACACCTCCATTCTATGACTTCACATACCTCCATTCTGTGACTTCACACACCTCCATTCTGAGTTCACACACCTCCATTCTGTGACTTCACACACCTTCATTCTGTGACTTCACACACCTCCATTCTATGACTTCACACACCTCCATTCTGTGACTTCATACACCTCCATTCTGTGACTTCACACACTCCATTCTATGACTTCACACAACTCCATTGTGGCTTCACACACCTCAATTCTATGATTTCACACACCTCCATTCTGACTTCACCCACCTCCATTCTATGACTTCACACACCTCCACTGTGTTTTCACACACCTCCATTCTATGAGTTCACACATCTCCATTCTATGACTTCACACACCTGCATTCTGACTTCACACACCTCCATTCTATGACTTCACAGACCTCGAATCTGTGTCTTCACTCACCTCCACTCTATGACTTCACACTCCTCCATTCTATGACTTCCCACACCTCCTTTCTATGAATTCACCCAACCCCATTCTATGACTTCACACCTCCATTCTGACTTCACACACCTCCATTCTGTGACTTCACACACCTCCCTTCTATGACTTCACACACCTCCATTGTGACTTCACACACCTCCATTCTATGAGTCCACACACCTCCATTCTGACTTCACACACCTCCATTCTGTGACTTCACACACCTCCGTTCTGACTTCACACACCTCCACTGTGATTTCACACACCTCCATTCTATGAGTTCACACACCTCCATTTTATGACTTCACACACCTCCATTGTATGACTTCACACACCTCAATTCTATGACTTCACACACCTCCATTCTAGGACTTCACACACCTCCATTCTGTGACTTCATACACCTCCACTCTATGACTTCAAACACCTTCATTCTTACTTCACAAACATCCATTCTGTGAATTCACACACCTCAATTCTGTGACTTCACACACCTCCATTCTGACTTCACACACCTCCATTCCATGTTTTCACACACCTCCATTCTATGACTTCACACCCCTCCATTCTGTGACTTCACACACCTCCATTCTGACTTCACACACCTCTATTCTGACTTCACACAGCTCCATTCTATGACTTCACACACCTCCATTCTGTGACTTCACACACCTCCATTCTATGACTTCACACAACTCCACTGTGATTTCACACACCTCCATTCTATGAGTTCACACACCTCCATTGTGACTTCACACACCTCCATTCTGTGACTTCAAACACTTCCCTTTTATGATTTCACACACCTCCATTCTATGACTTCACACACCTCCATTCTGTGACTTCACACACCTCCATTCTGAGTTCACACACCTCCATTCTGTGACTTCACACACCTTCATTTTTGACTTCACACACCTCCATTCTATGACTTCACACACCTCCATTCTATGACTTCACACACCTCCATTCTTTGACTTCACACACCTTCATTCTTACTTCAGAAACCTCCATTCTCTGACTTCACACACCTCCATTCTATGACTTCATAAACCTCCATTCTGTGACTTCACACACCTCCATTCTGAGTTCACACGCCTCCTTTCTATGACTTCACACACTTCCATTCTATGACTTCACACACCTCCATTCTGTGGCTTCACATACCTACATTCTGAGTTCACGCACCTCCATTCTGTGACTTCACACACCTCCATTCTGTGACTTCACACACCTCCATTCTGTGACTTCACACACCTCGATCCTATAACTTCACACCTCCATTCTATGAATTCACACACCTCCATTCTGTGATTTCACAAACCTCCATTCTATGACTTCACACACCTCCATTCTGTGACTTCACACACCTCCATTCTCAGTTCACACACCTCCATTCTATGACTTCACAAACCTCCATTATGAGTTCACAGACCTCCATTCTATGACTTCAAACATCTCCATTCTATGACTTCACTCACCTCCATTCTGACTTCACACACCTCCATTCTGACTTCACACACCTCAATTCTGTGACTTCACACACCTCCATTCTATGATTTCACACACTTCCATTCTATGACTTCACACACCTCCATTCTATGACTTCACACACCTCATTTCTGAGTTGACACACCTCCATTCTGTGATTTCACACACCTCCATTATATGACTTCACACACCTCCATCGTTGACATAAAAAACCACCATTCTATGACTTCACACAACTCCATTTTGACTTCACACACCTCCATTCTATGAGTTCACACACCTCCATTTTATGACTTCACACACCTCCATTCTATGACTTCACACACCTCAATTCTATGACTTCACACACCTCCATTCTATGACTTCACACACCTCCATTCTGTGACTTCATACACCTCCACTCTATGACTTCAAACACCTTCATTCTTACTTCACAAACATCCATTCTGTGACTTCACACACCTCCCTTCTGTGACGTCACACCTGCATTCTGACTTCACACACATCTATTCTGTGAATTCACACACCTCAATTCTGTGACTTCACACACCTCCATTCTGACTTCACACACCTCCATTCTATGTTTTCACACACCTCCGTTCTATGACTTCACACACCTCCATTCTGTGACTTCACACACCTCCATTCTGACTTCACACACCTCCTTTCTATGACTTCACACACCTCCATTCTGTGACTTCACACACCTCCATTCTATGACTGCACACACCTCCACTGTGATTTCACACACCTCCATTCTATGAGTTCACACACCTCCATTGTGACTTCACACACCTCAGTTCTATGACTTCACACACCTCCATTCTGACTTCACACACCTCCATTCTGTGACTTCAAACACTTCCATTTTATGATTTCACACACCTCCATTCTATGACTTCACATACCTCCATTCTGTGACTTCACACACCTCCATTCTGAGTTCACACACCTCCATTCTGTGACTTCACACACCTTCATTCTGTGACTTCACACACCTCCATTCTATGACTTCACACACCTCCATTCTGTGACTTCATACACCTCCATTCTGTGACTTCACACACTCCATTCTATGACTTCACACAACTCCATTGTGGCTTCACACACCTCAATTCTATGATTTCACACACCTCCATTCTGACTTCACACACCTCCATTCTATGACTTCACACACCTCCCTTCTGACTTCACACAGCTCCATTCTGTGACTTCACAAAACTCCATTCTATGATTTGACACACCTCCATACTATGACTTCACACACCTCCATCTATGACTTCACACACCTCCATTCTGAGTTCACACACCTCCATTCTGTGACTTCACACACCTCCATTCTGACTTCACACACCTCCATTCTGTGACTTCAAACACTTCCATTTTATGATTTCACACACCTCCATTCTATGACTTCACACACCTCCATTCTGTGACTTCACACACCTCCATTCTGAGTTCACACACCTCCATTCTGTGACTTCACACACCTTCATTCTGTGACTTCACACACCTCCATTCTATGACTTCACACACCTCCATTCTGTGACTTCATACACCTCCATTCTGTGACTTCACACACTCCATTCTATGACTTCACACAACTCCATTGTGGCTTCACACACCTCAATTCTATGATTTCACACACCTCCATTCTGACTTCACACACCTCCATTCTATGACTTCACACACCTCCCTTCTGACTTCACACAGCTCCATTTTGTGACTTCACAAAACTCCATTCTATGATTTGACACACCTCCATACTATGACTTCACACACCTCCATCTATGACTTCACACACCTCCATTCTGAGTTCACACACCTCCATTCTGTGACTTCACACACCTCCATTCTGACTTCACACACCTCCATTGTATGACTTCACACAACTCCATTCTGTGACTTCACACACTTCCATTATGACTTCACACACCTCCATTCTATGAGTTCACACATCTCC
Source organism: Megascapheus bottae (assembly GCA_024803745.1). Lineage (NCBI taxonomy): Eukaryota > Metazoa > Chordata > Mammalia > Rodentia > Geomyidae > Megascapheus > Megascapheus bottae. The sequence goes on along the minus strand of JANJXV010000547.1, from coordinate 328,950 downwards.
ATTCTATGACTTCACACACCTGCATTCTGACTTCACACACCTCCATTCTATGACTTCACAGACCTCGAATCTGTGTCTTCACTCACCTCCACTCTATGACTTCACACTCCTCCATTCTATGACTTCCCACACCTCCTTTCTATGAATTCACCCAACTCCATTCTATGACTTCACACCTCCATTCTGACTTCACACACCTCCATTCTGTGACTTCACACACCTCCCTTCTATGACTTCACACACCTCCATTGTGACTTCACACACCTCCATTCTATGAGTCCACACACCTCCATTCTGACTTCACACACCTCCATTCTGTGACTTCACACACCTCCGTTCTGACTTCACACACCTCCACTGTGATTTCACACACCTCCATTCTATGAGTTCACACACCTCCATTTTATGACTTCACACACCTCCATTGTATGACTTCACACACCTCAATTCTATGACTTCACACACCTCCATTCTAGGACTTCACACACCTCCATTCTGTGACTTCATACACCTCCACTCTATGACTTCAAACACCTTCATTCTTACTTCACAAACATCCATTCTGTGAATTCACACACCTCAATTCTGTGACTTCACACACCTCCATTCTGACTTCACACACCTCCATTCCATGTTTTCACACACCTCCATTCTATGACTTCACACCCCTCCATTCTGTGACTTCACACACCTCCATTCTGACTTCACACACCTCTATTCTGACTTCACACAGCTCCATTCTATGACTTCACACACCTCCATTCTGTGACTTCACACACCTCCATTCTATGACTTCACACAACTCCACTGTGATTTCACACACCTCCATTCTATGAGTTCACACACCTCCATTGTGACTTCACACACCTCCATTCTGTGACTTCAAACACTTCCCTTTTATGATTTCACACACCTCCATTCTATGACTTCACACACCTCCATTCTGTGACTTCACACACCTCCATTCTGAGTTCACACACCTCCATTCTGTGACTTCACACACCTTCATTTTTGACTTCACACACCTCCATTCTATGACTTCACACACCTCCATTCTATGACTTCACACACCTCCATTCTTTGACTTCACACACCTTCATTCTTACTTCAGAAACCTCCATTCTCTGACTTCACACACCTCCATTCTATGACTTCACAAACCTCCATTCTGTGACTTCACACACCTCCATTCTGAGTTCACACGCCTCCTTTCTATGACTTCACACACTTCCATTCTATGACTTCACACACCTCCATTCTGTGGCTTCACATACCTACATTCTGAGTTCACGCACCTCCATTCTGTGACTTCACACACCTCCATTCTGTGACTTCACACACCTCCATTCTGTGACTTCACACACCTCGATCCTATGACTTCACACCTCCATTCTATGAATTCACACACCTCCATTCTGTGATTTCACAAACCTCCATTCTATGACTTCACACACCTCCATTCTGTGACTTCACACACCTCCATTCTCAGTTCACACACCTCCATTCTATGACTTCACAAACCTCCATTATGAGTTCACAGACCTCCATTCTATGACTTCAAACATCTCCATTCTATGACTTCACTCACCTCCATTCTGACTTCACAGACCTCCATTCTGACTTCACACACCTCAATTCTGTGACTTCACACACCTCCATTCTATGATTTCACACACTTCCATTCTATGACTTCACACACCTCCATTCTATGACTTCACACACCTCATTTCTGAGTTGACACACCTCCATTCTGTGATTTCACACACCTCCATTATATGACTTCACACACCTCCATCGTTGACATAAAAAACCACCATTCTATGACTTCACACAACTCCATTTTGATTTCACACACCTCCATTCTATGAGTTCACACACCTCCATTTTATGACTTCACACACCTCCATTCTATGACTTCACACACCTCAATTCTATGACTTCACACACCTCCATTCTATGACTTCACACACCTCCATTCTGTGACTTCATACACCTCCACTCTATGACTTCAAACACCTTCATTCTTACTTCACAAACATCCATTCTGTGACTTCACACACCTCCCTTCTGTGACGTCACACCTGCATTCTGACTTCACACACATCTATTCTGTGAATTCACACACCTCAATTCTGTGACTTCACACACCTCCATTCTGACTTCACACACCTCCATTCTATGTTTTCACACACCTCCGTTCTATGACTTCACACACCTCCATTCTGTGACTTCACACACCTCCATTCTGACTTCACACACCTCCTTTCTATGACTTCACACACCTCCATTCTGTGACTTCACACACCTCCATTCTATGACTGTACACACCTCCACTGTGATTTCACACACCTCCATTCTATGAGTTCACACACCTCCATTGTGACTTCACACACCTCAGTTCTATGACTTCACACACCTCCATTCTGACTTCACACACCTCCATTCTGTGACTTCAAACACTTCCATTTTATGATTTCACACACCTCCATTCTATGACTTCACACACCTCCATTCTGTGACTTCACACACCTCCATTCTGAGTTCACACACCTCCATTCTGTGACTTCACACACCTTCATTCTGTGACTTCACACACCCCCATTCTATGACTTCACACACCTCCATTCTGTGACTTCATACACCTCCATTCTGTGACTTCACACACTCCATTCTATGACTTCACACAACTCCATTGTGGCTTCACACACCTCAATTCTATGATTTCACACACCTCCATTCTGACTTCACACACCTCCATTCTATGACTTCACACACCTCCCTTCTGACTTCACACAGCTCCATTCTGTGACTTCACAAAACTCCATTCTATGATTTGACACACCTCCATACTATGACTTCACACACCTCCATCTATGACTTCACACACCTCCATTCTGAGTTCACACACCTCCATTCTGTGACTTCACACACCTCCATTCTGACTTCACACACCTCCATTCTGTGACTTCAAACACTTCCATTTTATGATTTCACACACCTCCATTCTATGACTTCACACACCTCCATTCTGTGACTTCACACACCTCCATTCTGAGTTCACACACCTCCATTCTGTGACTTCACACACCTTCATTCTGTGACTTCACACACCTCCATTCTATGACTTCACACACCTCCATTCTGTGACTTCATACACCTCCATTCTGTGACTTCACACACTCCATTCTATGACTTCACACAACTCCATTGTGGCTTCACACACCTCAATTCTATGATTTTACACACCTCCATTCTGACTTCACACACCTCCATTCTATGACTTCACACACCTCCCTTCTGACTTCACACAGCTCCATTCTGTGACTTCACAAAACTCCATTCTATGATTTGACACACCTCCATACTATGACTTCACACACCTCCATCTATGACTTCACACACCTCCATTCTGAGTTCACACACCTCCATTCTGTGACTTCACACACCTCCATTCTGACTTCACACACCTCCATTGTATGACTTCACACAACTCCATTCTGTGACTTCACACACTTCCATTATGACTTCACACACCTCCATTCTATGAGTTCACACATCTCCATTCTATGACTTCACACACCTGCATTCTGACTTCACACTCCTCCATTCTATGACTTCACAGACCTCGAATCTGTGTCTTCACTCACCTCCACTCTATGACTTCACACTCCTCCATTCTATGACTTCCCACACCTCCTTTCTATGAATTCACCCAACCCCATTCTATGACTTCACACCTCCATTCTGACTTCACACACCTCCATTCTGTGACTTCACACACCTCCCTTCTATGACTTCACACACCTCCATTGTGACTTCACACACCTCCATTCTGTGACTTCACACACCTCCGTTCTGACTTCACACAGCTCCATTCTGTGACTTCACAAAACTCCATTCTGTGATTTCACACACTTCCATATTATGACTTCACACACCTCCATCTATGACTTCACACACCTCCCTTATGAGTTCACACACCTCCATTCTGTGACTTCACACACCTCCATTCTGACTTCACACACCTTCATTTTATGACTTCACACACCTCCATTCTGTGACTGCTCACACCTCCATTCTATGACTTCACACACTTCCATTGTGACGTCACACAACTCCATTCTATGTGTTCACACATCTCCATTCTATGATTTCACACACCTCCATTCTGACTTCACACACCTCCATTGTATGACATCATAGACCTCGAATCTGTGACTTCAGTCACCTCCACTCTATGACTTCACACTCCTCCATTCTATGACTTCCCACACCTCCTTTCTATGACTTCACCCACCTCAGTCTATGACTTCACACACCTCCATTCTGACTTCACACACCTCCATTCTGTGACTTCACACATCTCCATTCTATGACTTCACACACCTCAATTCAATGACTTCACACACCTCCATTCTATGACTTCACACACCTCCATTCTTTCACTTCACACACCTCCATTCTATGACTTCAAACACCTTCATTCTTACTTCACAAACATCCATTCTGTGACTTCACACTCCTCCTTTCTGTGAATTCACACACCTTCATTCTGACTTCACACACCTCCATTCTCTGACTTCACACACCTCAATTATGTGACTTGACACACCTCCATTCTGACTTCACACACCTCCATTCTATGATTTCACACACCTCCATTCTATGACTTCACACACCTCAATTCTGTGACTTCACACACCTCCATTCTGACTTCACACCCCTCCATTCTGACTTCACACACCTCCATTCTGACTTCACACAGCTCCATTCTATGAATTCACACACCTCCATTCTGTGACTTCACACACCACCTTTTTGACTTCACACACCTCCATTCTGTGACTTCACACACCTCCATCTGTGACTTCACACACCTCCGTTTTGCCTTCACACACTTCCAATCTGTGACTTCACACACCTCCATTCTATGAGTTCACACACCTCCAATTTGACTTCACACATCTCCATTCTATGACTTCACACACCTTCATTCTTACTTCAGAAACATCCATTCTATGACTTCACACACCTCCATTCTCTGACTTCACACACCTCCGTTTTGACTTCACACACCTCCATTCTATGACTTCACACACCTCCATTCTGTGACTTCACACACCTCCATTCTGAGTTCACACACCTCCATTCTATGACTTCACAAACCTCCATCATGATTTCACAGACCTCCATTCTATGACTTCACACATCTCCATTCTATGACTTCACTCACCTCCATTCTGACTTCACACACTTCAATTCTGTGACTTCCCACACCTCCATTCTATGATTTCACACACTTCCATTCTATGACTTCACACACCTCCATTCTATGACTTCACACACCTCATTTCTGAGTTGACACACCTCCATTCTGTGATTTCACACACCTCCAATCTGACTTCACATACCTCCATTCTATGACTTCACACACCTCCATTCGTTGACATCAAAAACCACCATTCTATGACTTCACACAACTCCATTTTGACTTCACACACCTCCATTCTATGACTTCACACACCTCCATTCTGTGACTTCCCACACCTCCATTCTGAGTTCACACACCTCCATTCTGTGACTTCACAAACCCCCATTCTGAGTTCACAGACCTCCATTCTATGACTTCATACAATTCCATTCTATGACTTCCCACACCGCCATTCTGACTTCACACACCTCCATTCTGACTTCACATACCTCAATTCTTTGACTTCACACACCTCCATTCTATGATTTCACACACTTCCATTCTATGACTTCAAACACCTCCATCCTATGACTTCACACACCTCATTTCTGAGTTGACACACCTCCATTCTGTGATTTCACACACCTCCAATCTGACTTCACACACCTCCATTCTATGACTTCACACACCTCCATTCGTTGACATCAAAAACAACCATTCTATAACTTCACACAACTCCATTGTGACTTCACACACCTCCATTCTATGAATTCACACACCTCGATTTTATGACTTCACACACCTCCATTCTATGAATTCACAAAACTCCATTCCATGACTTCACACACCTCCATTCTATGACTTCACTCACCTCCATTCTGACTTCACACACCTCCATTCTGACTTCACACACCTCAATTCTGTGACTTCACACACCTCCATTCAATGATTTCACACACTTCCATTCTGTGATTCACACACCTCCATTCTGTGACTTCACACACCTCCACTCTATGACTTCAAACACCTTCATTCTTCACAAATATCCATTCTGTGACTTCACACACCTCCATTCTGTGACTTCACACACCTTCATTCTGACTTCACACACCTCCATTCTGTGACTTCACACACCTCCATTCTGTGACTTCACACACCTCCATTCTGACTTCACATACCTCCATTCTCTGATTTCACACACCTGCATTCTATGACGTCACACACCTCCATTCTGTGACTTCATACACCACCTTTTTGACTTCACACACCTCCATTCTGTGACTTCACACACCTCCATTCTGTGACTTCACACACCTCCATTCTGTGACTTCACACACCTCCGTTTTGCCTTCACACACTTCCAATCTGTGACTTCACACACCTCCATTCTGTGAGTTCACACACCTCTATTTTTTCACTTCACACACCTCCATTCTTTGACTTCACACACCGCCATTCCATGACTTCACAAATCTCCATTCTATGAGTTCACACACCTCCATTCTATGAGTTCACACACCTCCAATTTGACTTCACACATCTCCATTCTATGACTTCACACACCTTCATTCTTTCTTCAGAAACATCCATTCTCTGACTTCACACACCTCCATTCTATGACTTCACAAACCTCCATTCTGTGACTTCACACACCTCCATTCTGAGTTCACACACCTCCTTTCTATGACTTCACACACTTCCATTCTATGACTTCACACACCTCCATTCTTTGGTTCACACACCTACATTCTGAGTTCACACACCTCCTTTCTATGACTTCACACACTTCCATTCTATGACTTCACACACCTCCATTCTGTGGCTTCACACACCTACATTCTGAGTTCACACACCTCCATTCTTTGATTTCACACACCTCCATTGTATGACTTCACACACCTCCATTCTGTGACTTCACACACCTCCGTTTTGACTTCACACACCTCCATTCTATGACTTCACACACCTCCATTCTGTGACTTCACACCCCTCCATTCTGAGTTCACACACCTCCATTCTATGACTTCACAAACCTCCATTATGAGTTCACAGACCTCCATTCTATGACTTCACACATCTCCATTCTATGACTTCACTCACCTCCATTCTGACTTCACACACTTCAATTCTGTGACTTCCCACACCTCCATTCTATGATTTCACACACTTCCATTCTATGACTTCACACACCTCCATTCTATGACTTCACACACCTCATTTCTGAGTTGACACACCTCCATTCTGTGATTTCACACACCCCCAATCTGACTTCACATACCTCCATTCTATGACTTCACACACCTCCATTCGTTGACATCAAAAACCACCATTCTATGACTTCACACAACTCCATTTTGACTTCACACACCTCCATTCTATGACTTCACACACCTCCATTCTGTGACTTCACACACCTCCATTCTGAGTTCACACACCTCCATTCTATGACTTCACAAACCCCCATTCTGAGTTCACAGACCTCCATTCTATGACTTCATACACTTCCATTCTATGAGTTCACACACCTCCATTCTGACTTCACACACCTCCATTCTGACTTCACATACCTCAATTCTTTGACTTCACACACCTCCAATCTATGATTTCACACACTTCCATTCTATGACTTCACACACCTCCATCCTATGACTTCACACACCTCATTTCCGAGTTGACACACCTCCATTCTGTGATTTCACACACCTCCAATCTGACTTCACACACCTCCATTCTATGACTTCACACACCTCCATTCGTTGACATCAAAAACAACCATTCTATAACTTCACACAACTCCATTGTGACTTCACACACCTCCATTCCATGAATTCACACACCTCCATTTTATGACTTCACACACCTCCATTCTATGAATTCACACAACTCCATTCTGTGACTTCACACACCTCCATTCTATGATTTCACAAACTTCCATTCTGAGTTCACAGACCTCCATTCTATGACTTCACACACCTCCATTCTATGACTTCACTCACCTCCATTCTGACTTCACACACCTCCATTCTGACTTCACACACCTCAATTCTGTGACTTCACACACCTCCATTCAATGATTTCACACACTTCCATTCTATGATTCACACACCTCCATTCTGTGGCTTCACACACCTACATCCTGAGTTCACACACCTCCATTCTGTGACTTCACACACCTCCATTCGTTGACATCAAAAAACACCATTTTATGATTTCACACAACTCCATTTTGACTTCACACACCTCCATTCTATGAGTTCACACACCTCCATTTTATGACTTCACACACCTCCATTCTATGGCTTCACACACCTCAATTCTATGACTTCACACACCTCCATTCTATGACTTCACCCACCTCCATTCTGTGACTTCACACACCTCCACTCTATGACTTCAAACACCTTCATTCTTCACAAATATCCATTCTGTGACTTCACACACCTCCATTCTGTGACTTCACACACCTTCATTCTGACTTCACACACCTCCATTCTGTGACTTCACACACCTCCATTCTGTGACTTCACACACCTCCATTCTGACTTCACATACCTCCATTCTCTGATTTCACACACCTGCATTCTATGACTTCACACACCTCCATTCTGTGACTTCATACACCACCTTTTTGACTTCACACACCTCCATTCTGTGACTTCACACACCTCCATTCTGTGACTTCACACACCTCCATTCTGTGACTTCACACACCTCCGTTTTGCCTTCACACACTTCCAATCTGTGACTTCACACACCTCCATTCTGTGAGTTCACACACCTCTATTTTTTCACTTCACACACCTCCATTCTTTGACTTCACACACCGCCATTCCATGACTTCACAAACCTCCATTCTATGAGTTCACACTCCTCCATTCTATGAGTTCACACACCTCCAATTTGACTTCACACATCTCCATTCTATGACTTCACACACCTTCATTCTTACTTCAGAAACATCTATTCTCTGACTTCACACACCTCCATTCTATGACTTCACAAACCTCCATTCTGTGACTTCACACACCTCCATTCTGAGTTCACACACCTCCTTTCTATGACTTCACACACTTCCATTCTATGACTTCACACACCTCCATTCTGTGGCTTCACACACCTACATTCTGAGTTCACACACTTCCATTCCATGATTTCACACACCTCCATTCTATGACTTCACACACCTACATTCTGTGACTTCACACACCTCCGTTTTGACTTCACACACCTCCATTCTATGACTTCACACACCTCCATTCTGTGACTTCACACACCTCCATTCTGAGTTCACACACCTCCATTCTATGACTTCACAAACCTCCATTATGAGTTCACAGACCTCCATTCTATGACTTCACACATCTCCATTCTATGACTTCACTCACCTCCATTCTGACTTCACACACTTCAATTCTGTGACTTCCCACACCTCCATTCTATGATTTCACACACTTCCATTCTATGACTTCACACACCTCCATTCTATGACTTCACACACCTCATTTCTGAGTTGACACACCTCCATTCTGTGATTTCACACACCTCCAATCTGACTTCACATACCTCCATTCTATGACTTCACACACCTCCATTCGTTGACATCAAAAACCACCATTCTATGACTTCACACAACTCCATTTTGACTTCACACACCTCCATTCTATGACTTCACACACCTCCATTCTGTGACTTCCCACACCTCCATTCTGAGTTCACACACCTCCATTCTATGACTTCACAAACCCCCATTCTGAGTTCACAGACCTCCATTCTATGACTTCATACACTTCCATTCTATGACTTCACACACCTCCATTCTGACTTCACACACGTCCATTCTGACTTCACATACCTCAATTCTTTGACTTCACACACCTCCATTCTATGATTTCACACACTTCCATTCTATGACTTCACACACCTCCATCCTATGACTTCACACACCTCATTTCTGAGTTGACACACCTCCATTCTGTGATTTCACACACCTCCAATCTGACTTCACACACCTCCATTCTATGACTTCACACACCTCCATTCGTTGACATCAAAAACAACCATTCTATAACTTCACACAACTCCATTGTGACTTCACACACCTCCATTCTATGAATTCACACACCTCCATTTTATGACTTCACACACCTCCATTCTATGAATTCACACAACTCCATTCTATGACTTCACACACCTCCATTCTATGACTTCACTCACCTCCATTCTGACTTCACACACCTCCATTCTGACTTCACACACCTCAATTCTGTGACTTCACACACCTCCATTCAATGATTTCACACACTTCCATTCTATGATTCACACACCTCCATTCTGTGGCTTCACACACCTACATCCTGAGTTCACACACCTCCATTCTGTGACTTCACACACCTCCATTCGTTGACATCAAAAAACACCATTTTATGATTTCACACAACTCCATTTTGACTTCACACACCTCCATTCTATGAGTTCACACACCTCCATTTTATGACTTCACACACCTCCATTCTATGGCTTCACACACCTCAATTCTATGACTTCACACACCTCCATTCTATGACTTCACCCACCTCCATTCTGTGACTTCACACACCTCCATTCGTTGACATCAAAAACCACCATTCTATGACTTCACACAACTCCATTTTGACTTCACACACCTCCATTCTATGACTTCACACACCTCCATTCTGTGACTTCACACACCTCCATTCTGAGTTCACACACCTCCATTCTATGACTTCACAAACCCCCATTCTGAGTTCACAGACCTCCATTCTATGACTTCATACACTTCCATTCTATGAGTTCACACACCTCCATTCTGACTTCACACACCTCCATTCTGACTTCACATACCTCAATTCTTTGACTTCACACACCTCCAATCTATGATTTCACACACTTCCATTCTATGACTTCACACACCTCCATCCTATGACTTCACACACCTCATTTCCGAGTTGACACACCTCCATTCTGTGATTTCACACACCTCCAATCTGACTTCACACACCTCCATTCTATGACTTCACACACCTCCATTCGTTGACATCAAAAACAACCATTCTATAACTTCACACAACTCCATTGTGACTTCACACACCTCCATTCCATGAATTCACACACCTCCATTTTATGACTTCACACACCTCCATTCTATGAATTCACACAACTCCATTCTGTGACTTCACACACCTCCATTCTATGATTTCACAAACTTCCATTCTGAGTTCACAGACCTCCATTCTATGACTTCACACACCTCCATTCTATGACTTCACTCACCTCCATTCTGACTTCACACACCTCCATTCTGACTTCACACACCTCAATTCTGTGACTTCACACACCTCCATTCAATGATTTCACACACTTCCATTCTATGATTCACACACCTCCATTCTGTGGCTTCACACACCTACATCCTGAGTTCACACACCTCCATTCTGTGACTTCACACACCTCCATTCGTTGACATCAAAAAACACCATTTTATGATTTCACACAACTCCATTTTGACTTCACACACCTCCATTCTATGAGTTCACACACCTCCATTTTATGACTTCACACACCTCCATTCTATGGCTTCACACACCTCAATTCTATGACTTCACACACCTCCATTCTATGACTTCACCCACCTCCATTCTGTGACTTCACACACCTCCACTCTATGACTTCAAACACCTTCATTCTTCACAAATATCCATTCTGTGACTTCACACACCTCCATTCTGTGACTTCACACACCTTCATTCTGACTTCACACACCTCCATTCTGTGACTTCACACACCTCCATTCTGTGACTTCACACACCTCCATTCTGACTTCACATACCTCCATTCTCTGATTTCACACACCTGCATTCTATGACTTCACACACCTCCATTCTGTGACTTCATACACCACCTTTTTGACTTCACACACCTCCATTCTGTGACTTCACACACCTCCATTCTGTGACTTCACACACCTCCATTCTGTGACTTCACACACCTCCGTTTTGCCTTCACACACTTCCAATCTGTGACTTCACACACCTCCATTCTGTGAGTTCACACACCTCTATTTTTTCACTTCACACACCTCCATTCTTTGACTTCACACACCGCCATTCCATGACTTCACAAACCTCCATTCTATGAGTTCACACTCCTCCATTCTATGAGTTCACACACCTCCAATTTGACTTCACACATCTCCATTCTATGACTTCACACACCTTCATTCTTACTTCAGAAACATCCATTCTCTGACTTCACACACCTCCATTCTATGACTTCACAAACCTCCATTCTGTGACTTCACACACCTCCATTCTGAGTTCACACACCTCCTTTCTATGACTTCACACACTTCCATTCTATGACTTCACACACCTCCATTCTGTGGCTTCACACACCTACATTCTGAGTTCACACACTTCCATTCTATGATTTCACACACCTCCATTCTATGACTTCACACACCTACATTCTGTGACTTCACACACCTCCGTTTTGACTTCACACACCTCCATTCTATGACTTCACACACCTCCATTCTGTGACTTCACACACCTCCATTCTGAGTTCACACACCTCCATTCTATGACTTCACAAACCTCCATTATGAGTTCACAGACCTCCATTCTATGACTTCACACATCTCCATTCTATGACTTCACTCACCTCCATTCTGACTTCACACACTTCAATTCTGTGACTTCCCACACCTCCATTCTATGATTTCACACACTTCCATTCTATGACTTCACACACCTCCATTCTATGACTTCACACACCTCATTTCTGAGTTGACACACCTCCATTCTGTGATTTCACACACCTCCAATCTGACTTCACATACCTCCATTCTATGACTTCACACACCTCCATTCGTTGACATCAAAAACCACCATTCTATGACTTCACACAACTCCATTTTGACTTCACACACCTCCATTCTATGACTTCACACACCTCCATTCTGTGACTTCCCACACCTCCATTCTGAGTTCACACACCTCCATTCTATGACTTCACAAACCCCCATTCTGAGTTCACAGACCTCCATTCTATGACTTCATACACTTCCATTCTATGACTTCACACACCTCCATTCTGACTTCACACACGTCCATTCTGACTTCACATACCTCAATTCTTTGACTTCACACACCTCCATTCTATGATTTCACACACTTCCATTCTATGACTTCACACACCTCCATCCTATGACTTCACACACCTCATTTCTGAGTTGACACACCTCCATTCTGTGATTTCACACACCTCCAATCTGACTTCACACACCTCCATTCTATGACTTCACACACCTCCATTCGTTGACATCAAAAACAACCATTCTATAACTTCACACAACTCCATTGTGACTTCACACACCTCCATTCTATGAATTCACACACCTCCATTTTATGACTTCACACACCTCCATTCTATGAATTCACACAACTCCATTCTATGACTTCACACACCTCCATTCTATGACTTCACTCACCTCCATTCTGACTTCACACACCTCCATTCTGACTTCACACACCTCAATTCTGTGACTTCACACACCTCCATTCAATGATTTCACACACTTCCATTCTATGATTCACACACCTCCATTCTGTGGCTTCACACACCTACATCCTGAGTTCACACACCTCCATTCTGTGACTTCACACACCTCCATTCGTTGACATCAAAAAACACCATTTTATGATTTCACACAACTCCATTTTGACTTCACACACCTCCATTCTATGAGTTCACACACCTCCATTTTATGACTTCACACACCTCCATTCTATGGCTTCACACACCTCAATTCTATGACTTCACACACCTCCATTCTATGACTTCACCCACCTCCATTCTGTGACTTCACACACCTCCACTCTATGACTTCAAACACCTTCATTCTTCACAAATATCCATTCTGTGACTTCACACACCTCCATTCTGTGACTTCACACACCTTCATTCTGACTTCACACACCTCCATTCTGTGACTTCACACACCTCCATTCTGTGACTTCACACACCTCCATTCTGACTTCACATACCTCCATTCTCTGATTTCACACACCTGCATTCTATGACTTCACACACCTCCATTCTGTGACTTCATACACCACCTTTTTGACTTCACACACCTCCATTCTGTGACTTCACACACCTCCATTCTGTGACTTCACACACCTCCATTCTGTGACTTCACACACCTCCGTTTTGCCTTCACACACTTCCAATCTGTGACTTCACACACCTCCATTCTGTGAGTTCACACACCTCTATTTTTTCACTTCACACACCTCCATTCTTTGACTTCACACACCGCCATTCCATGACTTCACAAACCTCCATTCTATGAGTTCACACTCCTCCATTCTATGAGTTCACACACCTCCAATTTGACTTCACACATCTCCATTCTATGACTTCACACACCTTCATTCTTACTTCAGAAACATCCATTCTCTGACTTCACACACCTCCATTCTATGACTTCACAAACCTCCATTCTGTGACTTCACACACCTCCATTCTGAGTTCACACACCTCCTTTCTATGACTTCACACACTTCCATTCTATGACTTCACACACCTCCATTCTGTGGCTTCACACACCTACATTCTGAGTTCACACACTTCCATTCTATGATTTCACACACCTCCATTCTATGACTTCACACACCTACATTCTGTGACTTCACACACCTCCGTTTTGACTTCACACACCTCCATTCTATGACTTCACACACCTCCATTCTGTGACTTCACACACCTCCATTCTGAGTTCACACACCTCCATTCTATGACTTCACAAACCTCCATTATGAGTTCACAGACCTCCATTCTATGACTTCACACATCTCCATTCTATGACTTCACTCACCTCCATTCTGACTTCACACACTTCAATTCTGTGACTTCCCACACCTCCATTCTATGATTTCACACACTTCCATTCTATGACTTCACACACCTCCATTCTATGACTTCACACACCTCATTTCTGAGTTGACACACCTCCATTCTGTGATTTCACACACCTCCAATCTGACTTCACATACCTCCATTCTATGACTTCACACACCTCCATTCGTTGACATCAAAAACCACCATTCTATGACTTCACACAACTCCATTTTGACTTCACACACCTCCATTCTATGACTTCACACACCTCCATTCTGTGACTTCCCACACCTCCATTCTGAGTTCACACACCTCCATTCTATGACTTCACAAACCCCCATTCTGAGTTCACAGACCTCCATTCTATGACTTCATACACTTCCATTCTATGACTTCACACACCTCCATTCTGACTTCACACACGTCCATTCTGACTTCACATACCTCAATTCTTTGACTTCACACACCTCCATTCTATGATTTCACACACTTCCATTCTATGACTTCACACACCTCCATCCTATGACTTCACACACCTCATTTCTGAGTTGACACACCTCCATTCTGTGATTTCACACACCTCCAATCTGACTTCACACACCTCCATTCTATGACTTCACACACCTCCATTCGTTGACATCAAAAACAACCATTCTATAACTTCACACAACTCCATTGTGACTTCACACACCTCCATTCTATGAATTCACACACCTCCATTTTATGACTTCACACACCTCCATTCTATGAATTCACACAACTCCATTCTATGACTTCACACACCTCCATTCTATGACTTCACTCACCTCCATTCTGACTTCACACACCTCCATTCTGACTTCACACACCTCAATTCTGTGACTTCACACACCTCCATTCAATGATTTCACACACTTCCATTCTGTGATTCACACACCTCCATTCTGTGGCTTCACACACCTACATCCTGAGTTCACACACCTCCATTCTGTGACTTCACACACCTCCACTCTATGACTTCAAACACCTTCATTCTTCACAAATATCCATTCTGTGACTTCACACACCTCCATTCTGTGACTTCACACACCTCCATTCTGTGACTTCACACACCTCCATTCTGACTTCACATACCTCCATTCTCTGATTTCACACACCTGCATTTTATGACGTCACACACCTCCATTCTGTGACTTCATACACCACCTTTTTGACTTCACACACCTCCATTCTGTGACTTCACACACCTCCATTCTGTGACTTCACACACCTCCATTCTGTGACTTCACACACCTCCGTTTTGCCTTCACACACTTCCAATCTGTGACTTCACACACCTCCATTCTGTGAGTTCACACACCTCTATTTTTTCACTTCACACACCTCCATTCTATGACTTCACACACCTCCATTCGTTGACATCAAAAACAACCATTCTATAACTTCACACAACTCCATTGTGACTTCACACACCTCCATTCTATGAATTCACACACCTCCATTTTATGACTTCACACACCTCCATTCTATGAATTCACACAACTCCATTCTGTGACTTCACACACCTCCATTCTATGATTTCACAAACTTCCATTCTGAGTTCACAGACCTCCATTCTATGACTTCACACACCTCCATTCTATGACTTCACTCACCTCCATTCTGACTTCACACACCTCCATTCTGACTTCACACACCTCAATTCTCTGACTTCACACACCTCCATTCAATGATTTCACACACTTCCATTCTATGATTCACACACCTCCATTCTGTGACTTCACACACCTACATCCTGAGTTCACACACCTCCATTCTGTGACTTCACACACCTCCATTCTTTGACATCAAAAAACACCATTTTATGATTTCACACAACTCCATTTTGACTTCACACACCTCCATTCTATGAGTTCACACACCTCCATTTTATGACTTCACACACCTCCATTCTATGACTTCACACACCTCAATTCTATGACTTCACACACCTCCATTCTATGACTTCACCCACCTCCATTCTGTGACTTCACACACCTCCACTCTATGACTTCAAACACCTTCATTCTTCACAAATATCCATTCTGTGACTTTACACACCTCCATTCTGTGACTTCACACACCTTCATTCTGACTTCACACACCTCCATTCTGTGACTTCACACACCTCCATTCTGTGACTTCACACACCTCCATTCTGACTTCACATACCTCCATTCTCTGATTTCACACACCTGCATTCTATGACTTCACACACCTCCATTCTGTGACTTCATACACCACCTTTTTGACTTCACACACCTCCATTCTGTGACTTCACACACCTCCATTCTGTGACTTCACACACCTCCATTCTGTGACTTCACACACCTCCGTTTTGCCTTCACACACTTCCAATCTGTGACTTCACACACCTCCATTCTGTGAGTTCACACACCTCTATTTTTTCACTTCACACACCTCCATTCTTTGACTTCACACACCGCCATTCCATGACTTCACAAACCTCCATTCTATGAGTTCACACACCTCCATTCTATGAGTTCACACACCTCCAATTTGACTTCACACATCTCCATTCTATGACTTCACACACCTTCATTCTTACTTCAGAAACATCCATTCTCTGACTTCACACACCTCCATTCTATGACTTCACAAACCTCCATTCTGTGACTTCACACACCACCATTCTGAGTTCACACACCTCCTTTCTATGACTTCACACACTTCCATTCTATGACTTCACACACCTCCATTCTGTGGCTTCACACACCTACATTCTGAGTTCACACACTTCCATTCTATGATTTCACACACCTCCATTCTATGACTTCACACACCTATATTCTGTGACTTCACACACCTCCGTTTTGACTTCACACACCTCCATTCTATGACTTCACACACCTCCATTCTGTGACTTCACACACCTCCATTCTGCGTTCACACACCTCCATTCTATGACTTCACAAACCTCCATTATGAGTTCACAGACTTCCATTCTATGACTTCACACATCTCCATTCTATGACTTCACTCACCTCCATTCTGACTTCACACACTTCAATTCTGTGACTTCCCACACCTCCATTCTATGATTTCACACACTTCCATTCTATGACTTCACACACCTCCATTCTATGACTTCACACACCTCATTTCTGAGTTGACACACCTCCATTCTGTGATTTCACACACCCCCAATCTGACTTCACATACCTCCATTCTATGACTTCACACACCTCCATTCGTTGACATCAAAAACCACCATTCTATGACTTCACACAACTCCATTTTGACTTCACACACCTCCATTCTATGACTTCACACACCTCCATTCTGTGACTTCACACACCTCCATTCTGAGTTCACACACCTCCATTCTATGACTTCACAAACCCCCATTCTGAGTTCACAGACCTCCATTCTATGACTTCATACACTTTCATTCTATGACTTCACACACCTCCATTCTGACTTCACACACCTCCATTCTGACTTCACATACCTCAATTCTTTGACTTCACACACCTCCAATCTATGATTTCACACACTTCCATTCTATGACTTCACACACCTCCATCCTATGACTTCACACACCTCATTTCTGAGTTGACACACCTCCATTCTGTGATTTCACACACCTCCAATCTGACTTCACACACCTCCATTCTATGACTTCACACACCTCCATTCGTTGACATCAAAAACAACCATTCTATAACTTCACACAACTCCATTGTGACTTCACACACCTCCATTCTATGAATTCACACACCTCCATTTTATGACTTCACACACCTCCATTCTATGAATTCACACAACTCCATTCTGTGACTTCACACACCTCCATTCTATGATTTCACAAACTTCCATTCTGAGTTCACAGACCTCCATTCTATGACTTCACACACCTCCATTCTATGACTTCACTCACCTCCATTCTGACTTCACACACCTCCATTCTGACTTCACACACCTCCATTCTGTGGCTTCACACACCTACATCCTGAGTTCACACACCTCCATTCTGTGACTTCACACACCTCCACTCTATGACTTCAAACACCTTCATTCTTCACAAATATCCATTCTGTGACTTCACACACCTCCATTCTGTGACTTCACACACCTCCATTCTGTGACTTCACACACCTCCATTCTGACTTCACATACCTCCATTCTCTGATTTCACACACCTGCATTTTATGACGTCACACACCTCCATTCTGTGACTTCATACACCACCTTTTTGACTTCACACACCTCCATTCTGTGACTTCACACACCTCCATTCTGTGACTTCACACACCTCCATTCTGTGACTTCACACACCTCCGTTTTGCCTTCACACACTTCCAATCTGTGACTTCACACACCTCCATTCTGTGAGTTCACACACCTCTATTTTTTCACTTCACACACCTCCATTCTATGACTTCACACACCTCCATTCGTTGACATCAAAAACAACCATTCTATAACTTCACACAACTCCATTGTGACTTCACACACCTCCATTCTATGAATTCACACACCTCCATTTTATGACTTCACACACCTCCATTCTATGAATTCACACAACTCCATTCTGTGACTTCACACACCTCCATTCTATGATTTCACAAACTTCCATTCTGAGTTCACAGACCTCCATTCTATGACTTCACACACCTCCATTCTATGACTTCACTCACCTCCATTCTGACTTCACACACCTCCATTCTGACTTCACACACCTCAATTCTCTGACTTCACACACCTCCATTCAATGATTTCACACACTTCCATTCTATGATTCACACACCTCCATTCTGTGACTTCACACACCTACATCCTGAGTTCACACACCTCCATTCTGTGACTTCACACACCTCCATTCTTTGACATCAAAAAACACCATTTTATGATTTCACACAACTCCATTTTGACTTCACACACCTCCATTCTATGAGTTCACACACCTCCATTTTATGACTTCACACACCTCCATTCTATGACTTCACACACCTCAATTCTATGACTTCACACACCTCCATTCTATGACTTCACCCACCTCCATTCTGTGACTTCACACACCTCCACTCTATGACTTCAAACACCTTCATTCTTCACAAATATCCATTCTGTGACTTTACACACCTCCATTCTGTGACTTCACACACCTTCATTCTGACTTCACACACCTCCATTCTGTGACTTCACACACCTCCATTCTGTGACTTCACACACCTCCATTCTGACTTCACATACCTCCATTCTCTGATTTCACACACCTGCATTCTATGACTTCACACACCTCCATTCTGTGACTTCATACACCACCTTTTTGACTTCACACACCTCCATTCTGTGACTTCACACACCTCCATTCTGTGACTTCACACACCTCCATTCTGTGACTTCACACACCTCCGTTTTGCCTTCACACACTTCCAATCTGTGACTTCACACACCTCCATTCTGTGAGTTCACACACCTCTATTTTTTCACTTCACACACCTCCATTCTTTGACTTCACACACCGCCATTCCATGACTTCACAAACCTCCATTCTATGAGTTCACACACCTCCATTCTATGAGTTCACACACCTCCAATTTGACTTCACACATCTCCATTCTATGACTTCACACACCTTCATTCTTACTTCAGAAACATCCATTCTCTGACTTCACACACCTCCATTCTATGACTTCACAAACCTCCATTCTGTGACTTCACACACCTCCATTCTGAGTTCACACACCTCCTTTCTATGACTTCACACACTTCCATTCTATGACTTCACACACCTCCATTCTGTGGCTTCACACACCTACATTCTGAGTTCACACACTTCCATTCTATGATTTCACACACCTCCATTCTATGACTTCACACACCTATATTCTGTGACTTCACACACCTCCGTTTTGACTTCACACACCTCCATTCTATGACTTCACACACCTCCATTCTGTGACTTCACACACCTCCATTCTGCGTTCACACACCTCCATTCTATGACTTCACAAACCTCCATTATGAGTTCACAGACTTCCATTCTATGACTTCACACATCTCCATTCTATGACTTCACTCACCTCCATTCTGACTTCACACACTTCAATTCTGTGACTTCCCACACCTCCATTCTATGATTTCACACACTTCCATTCTATGACTTCACACACCTCCATTCTATGACTTCACACACCTCATTTCTGAGTTGACACACCTCCATTCTGTGATTTCACACACCCCCAATCTGACTTCACATACCTCCATTCTATGACTTCACACACCTCCATTCGTTGACATCAAAAACCACCATTCTATGACTTCACACAACTCCATTTTGTCTTCACACACCTCCATTCTATGACTTCACACACCTCCATTCTGTGACTTCACACACCTCCATTCTGAGTTCACACACCTCCATTCTATGACTTCACAAACCCCCATTCTGAGTTCACAGACCTCCATTCTATGACTTCATACACTTTCATTCTATGACTTCACACACCTCCATTCTGACTTCACACACCTCCATTCTGACTTCACATACCTCAATTCTTTGACTTCACACACCTCCAATCTATGATTTCACACACTTCCATTCTATGACTTCACACACCTCCATCCTATGACTTCACACACCTCATTTCTGAGTTGACACACCTCCATTCTGTGATTTCACACACCTCCAATCTGACTTCACACACCTCCATTCTATGACTTCACACACCTCCATTCGTTGACATCAAAAACAACCATTCTATAACTTCACACAACTCCATTGTGACTTCACACACCTCCATTCTATGAATTCACACACCTCCATTTTATGACTTCACACACCTCCATTCTATGAATTCACACAACTCCATTCTGTGACTTCACACACCTCCATTCTATGATTTCACAAACTTCCATTCTGAGTTCACAGACCTCCATTCTATGACTTCACACACCTCCATTCTATGACTTCACTCACCTCCATTCTGACTTCACTCACCTCCATTCTGACTTCACACACCTCAATTCTGTGACTTCACACACCTCCATTCAATGATTTCACACACTTCCATTCTATGATTCACACACCTCCATTCTGTGGCTTCACACACCTACATCCTGAGTTCACACACCTCCATTCTGTGACTTCACACACCTCCATTCGTTGACATCAAAAAACACCATTTTATGATTTCACACAACTCCATTTTGACTTCACACACCTCCATTCTATGAGTTCACACACCTCCATTTTATGACTTCACACACCTCCATTCTATGACTTCACACACCTCCATTCTATGACTTCACCCACCTCCATTCTGTGACTTCACACACCTCCACTCTATGACTTCAAACACCTTCATTCTTCACAAATATCCATTCTGTGACTTCACACACCTCCATTCTGTGACTTCACACACCTTCATTCTGACTTCACACACCTCCATTCTGTGACTTCACACACCTCCATTCTGTGACTTCACACACCTCCATTCTGACTTCACATACCTCCATTCTCTGATTTCACACACCTGCATTCTATGACTTCACACACCTCCATTCTGTGACTTCATACACCACCTTTTTGACTTCACACACCTCCATTCTGTGACTTCACACACCTCCATTCTGTGACTTCACACACCTCCGTTTTGCCTTCACACACTTCCAATCTGTGACTTCACACACCTCCATTCTGTGAGTTCACACACCTCTATTTTTTCACTTCACACACCTCCATTCTTTGACTTCACACACCGCCATTCCATGACTTCACAAACCTCCATTCTATGAGTTCACACACCTCCATTCTATGAGTTCACACACCTCCAATTTGACTTCACACATCTCCATTCTATGACTTCACACACCTTCATTCTTACTTCAGAAACATCCATTCTCTGACTTCACACACCTCCATTCTATGACTTCACAAACCTCCATTCTGTGACTTCACACACCTCCATTCTGAGTTCACACACCTCCTTTCTATGACTTCACACACTTCCATTCTATGACTTCACACACCTCCATTCTGTGGCTTCACACACCTACATTCTGAGTTCACACACTTCCATTCTATGATTTCACACACCTCCATTCTATGACTTCACACACCTACATTCTGTGACTTCACACACCTCCGTTTTGACTTCACACACCTCCATTCTATGACTTCACACACCTCCATTCTGTGACTTCACACACCTCCATTCTGAGTTCACACACCTCCATTCTATGACTTCACAAACCTCCATTATGAGTTCACAGACCTCCATTCTATGACTTCACACATCTCCATTCTATGACTTCACTCACCTCCATTCTGACTTCACACACTTCAATTCTGTGACTTCCCACACCTCCATTCTATGATTTCACACACTTCCATTCTATGACTTCACACACCTCCATTCTATGACTTCACACACCTCATTTCTGAGTTGACACACCTCCATTCTGTGATTTCACACACCCCCAATCTGACTTCACATACCTCCATTCTATGACTTCACACACCTCCATTCGTTGACATCAAAAACCACCATTCTATGACTTCACACAACTCCATTTTGACTTCACACACCTCCATTCTATGACTTCACACACCTCCATTCTGTGACTTCCCACACCTCCATTCTGAGTTCACACACCTCAATTCTATGACTTCACAAACCCCCATTCTGAGTTCACAGACCTCCATTCTATGACTTCATACACTTCCATTCTATGACTTCACACACCTCCATTCTGACTTCACACACCTCCATTCTGAATTCACATACCTCAATTCTTTGACTTCACACACCTCCATTCTATGATTTCACACACTTCCATTCTATGACTTCACACACCTCCATCCTATGACTTCACACACCTCATTTCTGAGTTGACACACCTCCATTCTGTGATTTCACACACCTCCAATCTGACTTCACACACCTCCATTCTATGACTTCACACACCTCCATTCGTTGACATCAAAAACAACCATTCTATAACTTCACACAACTCCATTGTGACTTCACACACCTCCATTCTATGAATTCACACACCTCCATTTTATGACTTCACACACCTCCATTCTATGAATTCACACAACTCCATTCTATGACTTCACACACCTCCATTCTATGACTTCACTCACCTCCATTCTGACTTCACACACCTCCATTCTGACTTCACACACCTCAATTCTGTGACTTCACACACCTCCATTCAATGATTTCACACACTTCCATTCTGTGATTCACACACCTCCATTCTGTGGCTTCACACACCTACATCCTGAGTTCACACACCTCCATTCTGTGACTTCACACACCTCCACTCTATGACTTCAAACACCTTCATTCTTCACAAATATCCATTCTGTGACTTCACACACCTCCATTCTGTGACTTCACACACCTTCATTCTGACTTCACACACCTCCATTCTGTGACTTCACACACCTCCATTCTGTGACTTCACACACCTCCATTCTGACTTCACATACCTCCATTCTCTGATTTCACACACCTGCATTCTATGACGTCACACACCTCCATTCTGTGACTTCATACACCACCTTTTTGACTTCACACACCTCCATTCTGTGACTTCACACACTTCCAATCTGTGACTTCACACACCTCCATTCTGTGACTTCACACACCTCCGTTTTGCCTTCACACACTTCCAATCTGTGACTTCACACACCTCCATTCTGTGAGTTCACACACCTCTATTTTTTCACTTCACACACCTCCATTCTATGACTTCACACACCTCCATTCGTTGACATCAAAAACAACCATTCTATAACTTCACACAACTCCATTGTGACTTCACACACCTCCATTCTATGAATTCACACACCTCCATTTTATGACTTCACACACCTCCATTCTATGAATTCACACAACTCCATTCTGTGACTTCACACACCTCCATTCTATGATTTCACAAACTTCCATTCTGAGTTCACAGACCTCCATTCTATGACTTCACACACCTCCATTCTATGACTTCACTCACCTCCATTCTGACTTCACACACCTCCATTCTGACTTCACACACCTCAATTCTGTGACTTCACACACCTCCATTCAATGATTTCACACACTTCCATTCTATGATTCACACACCTCCATTCTGTGGCTTCACACACCTACATCCTGAGTTCACACACCTCCATTCTGTGACTTCACACACCTCCATTCTTTGACATCAAAAAACACCATTTTATGATTTCACACAACTCCATTTTGACTTCACACACCTCCATTCTATGAGTTCACACACCTCCATTTTATGACTTCACACACCTCCATTCTATGACTTCACACACCTCAATTCTATGACTTCACACACCTCCATTCTATGACTTCACCCACCTCCATTCTGTGACTTCACACACCTCCACTCTATGACTTCAAACACCTTCATTCTTCACAAATATCCATTCTGTGACTTCACACACCTTCATTCTGACTTCACACACCTCCATTCTGTGACTTCACACACCTCCATTCTGTGACTTCACACACCTCCATTCTGACTTCACATACCTCCATTCTCTGATTTCACACACCTGCATTCTATGACTTCACACACCTCCATTCTGTGACTTCATACACCACCTTTTTGACTTCACACACCTCCATTCTGTGACTTCACACACCTCCATTCTGTGACTTCACACACCTCCATTCTGTGACTTCACACACCTCCGTTTTGCCTTCACACACTTCCAATCTGTGACTTCACACACCTCCATTCTGTGAGTTCACACACCTCTATTTTTTCACTTCACACACCTCCATTCTTTGACTTCACACACCGCCATTCCATGACTTCACAAACCTCCATTCTATGAGTTCACACACCTCCATTCTATGAGTTCACACACCTCCAATTTGACTTCACACATCTCCATTCTATGACTTCACACACCTTCATTCTTACTTCAGAAACATCCATTCTCTGACTTCACACACCTCCATTCTATGACTTCACAAACCTCCATTCTGTGACTTCACACACCTCCATTCTGAGTTCACACACCTCCTTTCTATGACTTCACACACTTCCATTCTATGACTTCACACACCTCCATTCTGTGGCTTCACACACCTACATTCTGAGTTCACACACTTCCATTCTATGATTTCACACACCTCCATTCTATGACTTCACACACCTACATTCTATGACTTCACACACCTCCGTTTTGACTTCACACACCTCCATTCTATGACTTCACACACCTCCATTCTGTGACTTCACACACCTCCATTCTGAGTTCACACACCTCCATTCTATGACTTCACAAACCTCCATTATGAGTTCACAGACCTCCATTCTATGACTTCACACATCTCCATTCTATGACTTCACTCACCTCCATTCTGACTTCACACACTTCAATTCTGTGACTTCCCACACCTCCATTCTATGATTTCACACACTTCCATTCTATGACTTCACACACCTCCATTCTATGACTTCACACACCTCATTTCTGAGTTGACACACCTCCATTCTGTGATTTCACACACCCCCAATCTGACTTCACATACCTCCATTCTATGACTTCACACACCTCCATTCGTTGACATCAAAAACCACCATTCTATGACTTCACACAACTCCATTTTGACTTCACACACCTCCATTCTATGACTTCACACACCTCCATTCTGTGACTTCACACACCTCCATTCTGAGTTCACACACCTCCATTCTATGACTTCACAAACCCCCATTCTGAGTTCACAGACCTCCATTCTATGACTTCATACACTTCCATTCTATGACTTCACACACCTCCATTCTGACTTCACACACCTCCATTCTGACTTCACATACCTCAATTCTTTGACTTCACACACCTCCAATCTATGATTTCACACACTTCCATTCTATGACTTCACACACCTCCATCCTATGACTTCACACACCTCATTTCTGAGTTGACACACCTCCATTCTGTGATTTCACACACCTCCAATCTGACTTCACACACCTCCATTCTATGACTTCACACACCTCCATTCGTTGACATCAAAAACAACCATTCTATAACTTCACACAACTCCATTGTGACTTCACACACCTCCATTCTATGAATTCACACACCTCCATTTTATGACTTCACACACCTCCATTCTATGAATTCACACAACTCCATTCTGTGACTTCACACACCTCCATTCTATGATTTCACAAACTTCCATTCTGAGTTCACAGACCTCCACTCTATGACTTCACACACCTCCATTCTATGACTTCACTCACCTCCATTCTGACTTCACACACCTCCATTCTGACTTCACACACCTCAATTCTGTGACTTCACACACCTCCATTCAATGATTTCACACACTTCCATTCTATGATTCACACACCTCCATTCTGTGGCTTCACACACCTACATCCTGAGTTCACACACCTCCATTCTGTGACTTCACACACCTCCATTCGTTGACATCAAAAAACACCATTTTATGATTTCACACAACTCCATTTTGACTTCACACACCTCCATTCTATGAGTTCACACACCTCCATTTTATGACTTCACACACCTCCATTCTATGACTTCACACACCTCAATTCTATGACTTCACACACCTCCATTCTATGACTTCACCCACCTCCATTCTGTGACTTCACACACCTCCACTCTATGACTTCAAACACCTTCATTCTTCACAAATATCCATTCTGTGACTTCACACACCTCCATTCTGTGACTTCACACACCTTCATTCTGACTTCACACACCTCCATTCTGTGACTTCACACACCTCCATTCTGTGACTTCACACACCTCCATTCTGACTTCACATACCTCCATTCTCTGATTTCACACACCTGCATTCTATGACTTCACACACCTCCATTCTGTGACTTCATACACCACCTTTTTGACTTCACACACCTCCATTCTGTGACTTCACACACCTCCATTCTGTGACTTCACACACCTCCATTCTGTGACTTCACACACCTCCGTTTTGCCTTCACACACTTCCAATCTGTGACTTCACACACCTCCATTCTGTGAGTTCACACACCTCTATTTTTTCACTTCACACACCTCCATTCTTTGACTTCACACACCGCCATTCCATGACTTCACAAACCTCCATTCTATGAGTTCACACACCTCCATTCTATGAGTTCACACACCTCCAATTTGACTTCACACATCTCCATTCTATGACTTCACAAACCTTCATTCTTACTTCAGAAACATCCATTCTCTGACTTCACACACCTCCATTCTATGACTTCACAAACCTCCATTCTGTGACTTCACACACCTCCATTCTGAGTTCACACACCTCCTTTCTATGACTTCACACACTTCCATTCTATGACTTCACACACCTCCATTCTGTGGCTTCACACACCTACATTCTGAGTTCACACACTTCCATTCTATGATTTCACACACCTCCATTCTATGACATCACACACCTCCATTCTGACTTCACACACCATCATTCAGACTTCACACAGCTCCATTCTATGACTTCACACACCTCCATTCTGTGACTTCACACACCTCCATTCTGAGTTCACACACCTCCATTCTATGACTTCACAAACCTCCATTATGAGTTCACAGACCTCCATTCTATGACTTCACACATCTCCATTCTATGTCTTCACTCACCTCCATTCTGACTTCACACACTTCAATTCTGTGACTTCCCACACCTCCATTCTATGATTTCACACACTTCCATTCTATGACTTCACACACCTCCATTCTATGACTTCACACACCTCATTTCTGAGTTGACACACCTCCATTCTGTGATTTCACACACCTCCAATCTGACTTCACATACCTCCATTCTATGACTTCACACACCTCCATTCGTTGACATCAAAAACCACCATTCTATGACTTCACACAACTCCATTTTGACTTCACACACCTCCATTCTATGACTTCACACACCTCCATTCTGTGACTTCCCACACCTCCATTCTGAGTTCACACACCTCCATTCTATGACTTCACAAACCCCCATTCTGAGTTCACAGACCTCCATTCTATGACTTCATACACTTCCATTCTATGACTTCACACACCTCCATTCTGACTTCACACACGTCCATTCTGACTTCACATACCTCAATTCTTTGACTTCACACACCTCCATTCTATGATTTCACACACTTCCATTCTATGACTTCACACACCTCCATCCTATGACTTCACACACCTCATTTCTGAGTTGACACACCTCCATTCTGTGATTTCACACACCTCCAATCTGACTTCACACACCTCCATTCTATGACTTCACACACCTCCATTCGTTGACATCAAAAACAACCATTCTATAACTTCACACAACTCCATTGTGACTTCACACACCTCCATTCTATGAATTCACACACCTCCATTTTATGACTTCACACACCTCCATTCTATGAATTCACACAACTCCATTCTATGACTTCACACACCTCCATTCTATGACTTCACTCACCTCCATTCTGACTTCACACACCTCCATTCTGACTTCACACACCTCAATTCTGTGACTTCACACACCTCCATTCAATGATTTCACAAACTTCCATTCTGTGATTCACACACCTCCATTCTGTGGCTTCACACACCTACATCCTGAGTTCACACACCTCCATTCTGTGACTTCACACACCTCCATTCGTTGACATCAAAAAACACCATTTTATGATTTCACACAACTCCATTTTGACTTCACACACCTCCATTCTATGAGTTCACACACCTCCATTTTATGACTTCACACACCTCCATTCTATGACTTCACACACCTCAATTCTATGACTTCACACACCTCCATTCTATGACTTCACCCACCTCCATTCTGTGACTTCACACACCTCCACTCTATGACTTCAAACACCTTCATTCTTCACAAATATCCATTCTATGACTTCACACACCTCCATTCTGTGACTTCACACACCTCCGTTTTGACTTCACACACCTCCATTCTAGGACTTCACACACCTCCATTCTGTGACTTCACACACCTCCATTATGAGTTCACAGACCTCCATTCTATGACTTCACACATCTCCATTCTATGACTTCACTCACCTCCATTCTGACTTCACACACTTCAATTCTGTGACTTCCCACACCTCCATTCTATGATTTCACACACTTCCATTCTATGACTTCACACACCTCCATTCTATGACTTCACACACCTCATTTCTGAGTTGACACACCTCCATTCTCTGATTTCACACACCCCCAATCTGACTTCACATACCTCCATTCTATGACTTCACACACCTCCATTCGTTGACATCAAAAACCACCATTCTATGACTTCACACAACTCCATTTTGACTTCACACACCTCCATTCTATGACTTCACACACCTCCATTCTGTGACTTCACACACCTCCATTCTGAGTTCACACACCTCCATTCTATGACTTCACAAACCCCCATTCTGAGTTCACAGACCTCCATTCTATGACTTCATACACTTCCATTCTATGACTTCACACACCTCCATTCTGACTTCACACACCTCCATTCTGACTTCACATACCTCAATTCTTTGACTTCACACACCTCCAATCTATGATTTCACACACTTCCATTCTATGACTTCACACACCTCCATCCTATGACTTCACACACCTCATTTCTGAGTTGACACACCTCCATTCTGTGATTTCACACACCTCCAATCTGACTTCACACACCTCCATTCTATGACTTCACACACCTCCATTCGTTGACATCAAAAACAACCATTCTATAACTTCACACAACTCCATTGTGACTTCACACACCTCCATTCTATGAATTCACACACCTCCATTTTATGACTTCACACACCTCCATTCTATGAATTCACACAACTCCATTCTGTGACTTCACACACCTCCATTCTATGATTTCACAAACTTCCATTCTGAGTTCACAGACCTCCATTCTATGACTTCACACACCTCCATTCTATGACTTCACTCACCTCCATTCTGACTTCACACACCTCCATTCTGACTTCACACACCTCAATTCTGTGACTTCACACACCTCCATTCAATGATTTCACACACTTCCATTCTATGATTCACACACCTCCATTCTGTGGCTTCACACACCTACATCCTGAGTTCACACACCTCCATTCTGTGACTTCACACACCTCCATTCGTTGACATCAAAAAACACCATTTTATGATTTCACACAACTCCATTTTGACTTCACACACCTCCATTCTATGAGTTCACACACCTCCATTTTATGACTTCACACACCTCCATTCTATGACTTCACACACCTCAATTCTATGACTTCACACACCTCCATTCTATGACTTCACCCACCTCCATTCTGTGACTTCACACACCTCCACTCTATGACTTCAAACACCTTCATTCTTCACAAATATCCATTCTGTGACTTCACACACCTCCATTCTGTGACTTCACACACCTTCATTCTGACTTCACACACCTCCATTCTGTGACTTCACACACCTCCATTCTGTGACTTCACACACCTCCATTCTGACTTCACATACCTCCATTCTCTGATTTCACACACCTGCATTCTATGACTTCACACACCTCCATTCTGTGACTTCATACACCACCTTTTTGACTTCACACACCTCCATTCTGTGACTTCACACACCTCCATTCTGTGACTTCACACAGCTCCATTCTGTGACTTCACACACCTCCGTTTTGCCTTCACACACTTCCAATCTGTGACTTCACACACCTCCATTCTGTGAGTTCACACACCTCTAATTTTTCACTTCACACACCTCCATTCTTTGACTTCACACACCGCCATTCCATGACTTCACAAACCTCCATTCTATGAGTTCACACACCTCCATTCTATGAGTTCACACACCTCCAATTTGACTTCACACATCTCCATTCTATGACTTCACACACCTTCATTCTTACTTCAGAAACATCCATTCTCTGACTTCACACACCTCCATTCTATGACTTCACAAACCTCCATTCTGTGACTTCACACACCTCCATTCTGAGTTCACACACCTCCTTTCTATGACTTCACACACTTCCATTCTATGACTTCACACACCTCCATTCTGTGGCTTCACACACCTACATTCTGAGTTCACACACCTCCATTCTATGATTTCACACACCTCCATTCTATGACTTCACACACCTACATTCTGTGACTTCACACACCTCCGTTTTGACTTCACACACCTCCATTCTATGACTTCACACACCTCCATTCTGTGACTTCACACACCTCCATTCTGAGTTCACACACCTCCATTCTATGACTTCACAAACCTCCATTATGAGTTCACAGACCTCCATTCTATGACTTCACACATCTCCATTCTATGACTTCACTCACCTCCATTCTGACTTCACACACCTCCATTCTGACTTCACACACCTCAATTCTGTGACTTCCCACACCTCCATTCTATGATTTCACACACTTCCATTCTATGACTTCACGTACCTCCATTCTATGACTTCACACACCTCATTTCTGAGTTGACACACGTCCATTCTGTGATTTCACACACCTCCAATCTGACTTCACATACCTCCATTCTATGACTTCACACACCTCCATTCGTTGACATCAAAAACCACCATTCTATGACTTCACACAACTCCATTTTGTCTTCACACACCTCCATTCTATGAGTTCACACAGCTCCATTTTATGACTTCACACACCTCAAATCTATGACTTCACACACATCCATTCTATGTCTTCACACACCTCCATTCTGTGACTTCACACACCTTCACTCTATGACTTCAAACACCTTCATTCTTGCTTCACAAACATCCATTCTGTGACTTCACACACCTCCCTTCTGTGACTTCACACCTGCATTATGACTTCACACACCTCTATTCTGTGAATTCACACACCTCAATTCTGTGACTTCACACACCTCCATTCTGACTTCACACACCTCCATTCTATGTTTTCACACACCTCCATTCTATGACTTCACACACCTCCATTCTGTGACTTCACACTCCTCCATTCTGACTTCACACACCTCCATTCTGACTTCACACAGCTCCATTCTATGACTTCACACACCTCCATTCTGTGACTTCACACACCTCCATTCTATGACTTCACACACCTCCACTGTGATTTCACACACCTCCATTCTATGAGTTCACACACCTCCATTGTGACTTCACACACCTCAATTCTATGACTTCACACACCTCCATTCTGACTTCACACACCTCCATTCTGTGACTTCAAACTCTTCCATTTTATGGTTTCACACACCTCCATTCTATGACTTCACACACCTCCATTCTGTGACTTCACCCACCTCCATTCTGAGTTCACACACCTCCATTCTGTGACTTCATACACCTCCATTCTGTGACTTCACACACCTCCATTCTATGACTTCACACACCTCCATTCTGTGACTTCATACACCTCCATTCTGTGACTTCACACACCTCCATTCTATGACTTCAAACAACTCCATTGTGACTTCACACACCTCAATTCTATGATTTCACACACCTCCATTCTGACTTCACACACCTCCATTCTATGACTTCACACACCTCCCTTCTGATTTCACACAGCTCCATTCTGTGACTTCACAAAACTCCATTCTATGATTTGACACACCTCCACACTATGACGTCACACACCTCCATCTATGACTTCACACACCTCCATTCTGAGTTCACACACCTCCATTCTGTGACTTCACACACCTCCATTGTGACTTCACACACCTCCATTGTATGACTTCACACACCTCCATTCTGTGAGTTCACACACTTCCATTATGACGTCACACACCTCCATTCTATGAGTTCACACACCTCCATTCTATGACTTCACAGACCTCGAATCTGTGTCTTCACTCACTTCCACTCTATGACTTCACACTCCTCCATTCTATGACTTCCCATACCTCCTTTCTATGACTTCACCCAACCCCATTCTATGACTTCACACCTCCATTCTGGCTTCACACACCTCCATTCTGTGACTTCACACACCTCCCTTCTATGACTTCACACACCTCCATTCTTTGACTTCACACACCTTCATTCTTACTTCAGAAACATCCATTCTCTGACTTCACACACCTCCATTCTATGACTTCACAAACCTCCATTCTGTGACTTCACACACCTCCATTCTGAGTTCACACACCTCCTTTCTATGACTTCACAAACTTCCATTCTATGACTTCACACATCTCCATTCTGTGGCTTCACACACCTACATTCTGAGTTCACACACCTCCATTCTGTGACTTCACACACCTCCATTCTCTGACTTCACACACCTCCATTCTGTGACTTCACACATCCATTTTGATTTCACACAATTCCAATATATAACTTCAAACACCTCCATTCTGTGACTTCACACACCTCAATTCTGTGACTTCACACACCTTCATTCTGACTTCACACACCTCCATTTTATGTTTTCACACACCTCCATTCTATGACTTCACACATCTCCATTTTGTGACTTCACACACCTAAATTCTATGACTTCACACACCTCCATTGTGACTTTACACACCTCCATTCTATGAGTTCACACACCTCCATTCTGACTTCACACACCTCCATTCTGTGACTTCACACACCTCCGTTCTGACTTCACACAGCTCCATTCTGTGACTTCACAAAACTCCATTCTGTGATTTCACACACCTCCATTCTATGACTTCACACACTTCCATTGTGACGTCACACAACTCCATTCTATGTGTTCACACATCTCCATTCTATGATTTCACACACCTCCATTCTGACTTCACACACCTCCATTTTATGACATCACAGACCTCGAATCTGTGACTTCACTCACCTCCACTCTATGACTTCACACTCCTGCATTCTATGACTTCCCACACCTCCTTTCTATGACTTCACCCACCTCAGTCTATGACTTCACACACCTCCATTCTGACTTCACACACTTCCATTCTGTGACTTCACGCACCTCCATTCTATGACTTCACACACCTCAATTCTATGACTACACACACCTCCATTCTATGACTTCACACACCTCCATTCTTTGACTTCACACACCTCCATTCTATGACTTCAAACACCTTCATTCTTACTTCACAAACATCCATTCTGTGACTTCACACACCTCCTTTCTGTGACTTCACACACCTTCATTCTGACTTCAGACACCTCCATTCCCTGACTTGACACACCTCAATTCTGTGACTTGACACACCTCCATTCTGACTTCACATACCTCCATTCTATGTTTTCACATACCTGCATTCTATGACTTCACACACCTCCATTCTGTGACTTCACACACCTCCATTCTGCCTTCACACCCCTCCATTCTGATTTCACACACCTCCATTCTGACTTCACACAGCTCCATTCTATGAATTCACACACCTCCATTCTGTGACTTCACACACCACTTTTTTGACTTCACACACCTCCATTCTGTGACTTCACACACCTCCGTTTTGCCTTCACATGTCAGAGACCAAGGAGTTAAACGGAACAAAACAAAGACCCTCTAGCCTTGAGCAAATCGCATCTGGTTGAGTCATCTGCACAAAATACTTCTCAGAATAACCGCAGGTGGTTGCTTGGGTTAGCACAACGGCCAAAAGAACAGCCTGACCCACCCCTAACCTTGAGATTTCCCGTACTTGTTATCACAAAAACTCTCCATCCTCCCCCTCTATACTTCCTTACACTCAGGGTATATAAACCATGCTTTACTTTTAATAAATGAGACCTTGACGCGACTCAGATTGTCTCTGTCTTTCTTTATGCGCCTGGTCTCCTTCCTCTCTTTCCCCCATTGGTTTTCTTCTTTCAGGAGGTGCCTCTTCGAGCCGCATGAATAGCTGAACCCGCGGGTCGGGGGAAGTGGCGCCCAACGTGGGGCTCGAAGCACGGTGACCTACCGGACGGCGTGGAGAGCAGGGGACCCCGATTATATTAAGGTAGAGACGCCCACACCGCATCGCTCGTGCACCGTGGGAGAGTCTTGAGGTAAGTTCTGCCGTCCCATCAACCATGGGCAAAGCGTTATCAAAAGAGGTTTTATTTATAAAAGAAATGAAAGGATCACTTAGGGAGATAGGAATAAGAGTTAAAAAGAAAGATTTGGTAAAATTCTTTTGTTTTGTTGGAGAAAAGTGTCCGTGGTTGGTCTTGCACGGAGCAGACATCCATCCCCTTACCTGGAATAAGGTAGGGAAAAATATCAATGATTTACTCCGTCAGGGAGAGCAAATCCCCGAGGCCTTCTTTAGCTTCTATGGGGTTATTAGAGATATTTTAAAGGAAGCAGAGGAGGGAGGTGACAGTGCTCGCTTACTAGCTTTAACAGAGGACTACCTAACGGAGTCACGCTGCCCGTCTCGCAAAAGCGAAAGTGACAATGAAAAACCTATGGTCACTGGCCTTCGGCCTGGCTCACGCACTCCCTCTGTGATTGATGAGCCTGTGCCCTCAGGACGCCGCTTGGCGCCACCTTTAATTCCCGAAAAAGAGGAACAAGTCCAACCCCCTTTAGAAGACAGGATCAAGAACAATACTAAAAAGAAAAATATGTCACTAAAACCTTATAAAAATATTTATCCTATTATTCCTAACACTTCTCCTGATAATGGCAGGCTCAACCCCCCCTCTGAGGTGGAGCTAGAGGAGGAGGCAGCGCATTGTGAGGAAGAAAGATATGGCCCTTTTTCTCTTCCCCAAGTTTCTGCAGCTACACAGACTCCAGAGATAAGGGCCCTTCACTGGCCCACCCCTCCCCCCTATCCAGACACCTCTCTCCGGTCAGCCCCACCACAGGAAATGTTGAGATCATTCTCTGTTCCTCCGGAGGTGCAAGGTCTCCTTAAATCCAAAGACTCTCTCTTGAAACAAGTGACAGAATTAAAAAACGTGCTTCATTTAAAAAGAGAGTTAAGGGACCTCACTGTGCAAATTCATGATTTACAAATGGATCTTGTTGGGGAAGCCATGACTACCCCCCATGCCTCGGGTAACAAGCCCGCTAAAACACCCTCGGCCTCAAAGAGCTGCAATAATAGACTCAGATCCGGGGCGCAAACTGTTTCCTTCTCCTTCCCCGTAATTACTCGCTCTAACACTCAGCCTCGGGAACAAGAGGGGGAGGGAGGAGAAGCGGGAGAGGAGGAGGCAGACACCACCAGAAGGCAGGAGGAGGGACAAAACCTAGATTCCTCTGCCTCCGAGGAGGAAGGGGGTGATCAGGAGGAGGCAAGGAGAGATTCTCAAATTACATATAGGAGATTGACGTTTAAACAAATTAAAGAACTACATTCGGCTGTTAAGAATTATGGAATTAACGCCCCTTTTACTTTAACAGTACTGGAGGGCCTCGGGGGTGAGGGACATTTATTGCCTCTTGAGTGGCACAAGATTGTACAGTCTGTTTTAACCAGGAGTCAATATCTAACCTGGAAAGCTGAATTTATAGATAAGGCAGAAAATCAAGCTATTACCAATAAAAAACATACACAAATGGCTTCATGGTCTTCTGATAAAATTTCAGGGAGGGGCAAATTTGCCTCGGAGGAAAAACAACAAAAACTCCCTGCAGGAATATTAACCCAGACTGCTCAGGCTGCCCTGGCCGCCTGGAGAGCCGTGCCTGCTGCAGGAGCGGTTACTACCTCTCTTTCCAGGGTAGTACAAGGCAATAATGAACCATATTCTCAATTCGTTGCCAGACTGTTAGAAGCAGCTGAAAGAATATTAGGTGAGGTAGATACAGATGATATTATAGTTAGACAGTTGGCCATAGAAAATGCTAATGCAGCCTGTAAAGCTGCTTTAAGAGGCAAAAAAAAGACCCTAGATTTAAATGGTATGATTAAAATTTGCAATGATGTGGATTCCTTTGAACATAAAATGTCTAAATCTATTAATTTGGCCATTGGAGCCATACTCCAAAACCAGACTCCACCTTCAGGAAGACTAGGACGAATATCTAGCCCTAAAAACTGTTTTAAATGTGGACAAATTGGACATTTTGCTAGAGAATGCCCTGGAACTATTAAACAACCCAATGTTCCTGGGACGATTCCCCTCCCCCTTCCCCCTGGCCTTTGTCCTAAATGCAGAAGAGGCCGTCACTGGGCTAAAGAGTGCCGGTCCAAGACCGATATAAATGGCCAGCCTTTATCTGTGGTCTCGGGAAACGGGCTACGGGCCCCAGTAGGGGGCCCTACCTACCCACCACGACAGACAACCAATGACCCCTCCCGCCCAAAATCTGCCTCTGATGCAAACATCGCTGACTCAGACTTGTGGCTCGGAAGCCACTGCAGGCAGCGCAGGACTGGACCTCTGTTCCTCCACCACCAGAATTATAACTCCAGAGGAAGGAACAGTTGTTATAAACTCTGGAAGGTTCGGGCCTCCCCCGCCAGGAATGTTTTTTCTTATTATAGGCCGAGCTTCAAGCTCACTGCAAGGACTCTCTTTAAAATGGTTTATCTGAATAAAAAAAGGATCTGAAAGGAATTCTCTTAAATGTTTGCTCAAAAGGGAAAATAATCATGGAATGTTCATGTAAGTCGTAAAAGGTTTGAGTATGTCGCCAATGGTATGAGTATGTATTGAGTAAAGTTGGTATGCAGTTAAACTGCAGTAATGTAAATAGAGTCAGAATTGATACACTGATGTGAGGGGTTGCTATACTTGGATGTATATTTTCTAATTGTGTGGGTTTTCTTGGGTGCAGAACTGGGAGGGAATGCTGTATGCCCCTCCAAACCAAAGAATGCTGTCTGCCCAGCATTCTGCCCAGGTCTGATAGCAATTGTTAGCCCCCCCCCACCAGGCCATATGTTATCTCTGGTATCAGAGGCAGCCCCAGGAGTCATTTAAAGGAAAACTTGGGAAAGCTAAATTAGCTGACAGTGCTAACCATGATTCAGTCCAGTCCTTCCAGGCCTTACAGGTTGATCTAGGGACATGTTCATCGTCTGGTTTCTAACATCCTGGCTCTCCCACAGCTATCCCTAAAGAATATTTTAAAATTGTAATAGATATAAAAGACTGTTTTTTCTCCATTCCCCTCGATCCTGGAAATTGTAAAAGATTTGCCTTTTCCATACCCATGATAAACCATAAAGGCCCTAATCCCCGCTTTCAATGGCGAGTGTTGCCACAGGGTATGGCTAATTCTCCAACTCTTTGTCAAAAATTTGTGGCTCAATCCATAGACCCAATTCGTGTTCAATACCCTCATATATATATTATACATTATATGGATGACCTATTAATTGCTGCCAAACTAGAACTGGAGGCACATCAAGTGACTCAAAGAATAATTATTGCTTTACAAGATAGAGGATTTTTTATATCCCCAGAAAAAATTCAAACCTGCTATCCCTTTTTATTTTTAGGATTTCAATTAGAACCCAACTTAATTTATTCGCAAAAAATTAAAATCAAAAGGGATAAATTAGTTTGCCTAAATGATTTTCAAAAACTTCTAGGGGACATTAATTGGCTACGCCCTTAAATTAACAACAGGAGAATTAAAACCCTTGTTTAATATTTTGCAGGGAAATTCTGATCCCACATCCCCAAGAAAAATTACTCCAGAGGCTGAAAAGGCCTTAATAAAATTAGAAGCAGCTATTACCCAACAAAATATAGGCTATTTTGACCCCAGTTTGCCTCTTTATTTAATTATATTTGCCACCGAATTCACCCCCACTGGTTTACTGTGGCAGAGAGCAGTACCCCTATTTTGGGTACATGCTTCTGCCTCTCAATCTAAAGTTTTACCCCCCTACCCCCTTTTAATATCTCAACTTATCTTTATAGGATTAAAAATTTCAGTCAGGTATTTTGGAAAAGATCCCGATATCATAATCACCCCTTACTCTAAGGAACAAATTAATTGGTTACAACAAAGACAAGATGATTGGGCTGTTTTATGCACTGGGTTCCAGGGTAGCTTTGATACTCACATGCCCAGCGACAGACTTATTCAATTCCTTAATATCACTCCTTTCATTTTTCTAAAAAATACCTTGATAAAGCCCATCCCCAATACTTTGAGCATCTTTATTGATGGTTCAAAAAATGGAAAAGCTTCATATGTTATTAATAATGTTTCCCACTTTGTAAATACTTCCTTTAAATCTGCTCAGTTAGTAGAATTATTTGCTGCGCTTTGTGTTTTTCGGTTATTAAAGACCCACCCTTTTAATCTGTTTTCGGATAGCCATTATGTTGTTAGAGCTTTACAAGTTTTAGAAATGGTTCCGGTTATTCAGCCTACTACACCTACTTTTCAATTATTTTTTGAATTGCAAAAACTTATTAGACAACGTTCGTACCCTTTCTTTGTAGGACATATTCGTGCTCATTCTGGCCTACCTGGGCCACTAACCCGGGGCAATGAATTAGCTGACTTGGCAACCCAAATAGTTACCTTATCTCAAACAGTTAATCCGGTGACCCTTGCACAAGAGGCCCATGCTGTTCACCACCTTAATGCTCATACCCTGCGCTTAAAATTTAAAATTACTAGAGAACAGGCAAGACAAATTGTTAAAAACTGCAGAAATTGCCTAACCCTGCTCCCTGAACCCCATGTAGGTGTAAACCCTAGAGGGCTCATACCTGGACAACTTTGGCAAATGGATGTTACTCATGTCCCATCCTTTGGAAGGTTAAAATATGTACATGTTACCATTGATACCTTTAGTGGATTTATTTGTGCCTCTGCTCATTTAGGGGAGGCCACAAAAGATGTTATAAACCATCTCCTATATGTTTTTTCTGTCATGGGACAACCCCAAACTATAAAGATGGACAATGGGCCCGGATATACCAGTCAAAAGTTCAAACAATTTTGCTCCCAAATGAGCATAAAACATATTACTGGAATCCCCTACAACCCCCAAGGACAAGGAATAGTGGAAAGGGCTCATCAGACTTTAAAAAACACCCTCATTAAACTTGCCTCACAAGAAACATTATATTCCCTTAAAGGAAACTATAAGACTTTGCTATTGCATGCTCTCTTTGTTTTAAACTTTTTAACCCTTGATGCTAATGGCAAATCTGCTGCAGAACGCCTTTGGCATCCCACCACACAAACAGACTAAGCCCAGGCCCTATGGAAAGACCCACTGACGGGAAAATGGAACGGCCCTGACCCAGTCATTATCTGGGGAAAAGGATCAGCTTGCATTTATAATTCTAAAGAAGGGGGAGCTAGATGGTTGCCTGAAAGATTAACAAAACCATATAATAAACAATAAAGCCATATAACTAATTCCAGGGTGGCGCCTGAGAACAAAAATATTTTTCTTTTACAGGTCAACAACCATGATGATGCCTTCCCTGTCATCACTCCACATTATGCTATTGACGGTGATGCTCTCTGGCAGAAGTTGTCCTCCAAAAGGAAAAATGTTGCGTATATATAGATAGAACAGGACTTGTTAAGGATAGCTTAGAAAAAATTACAGCTAGCCTAGAAAAGCGAAAAAGAGAAAGGGAAAAACAAGAATCTTGGTATCAAAATTGGTTCTCCACATCTCCCTGGCTATCAACTCTTTTACCCTCCCTCTTGGGCCCCCTTGTGGGACTTCTCCTCCTAATTTCTTTTGGCCCTTGGGCTTTTCAGCGCCTTACGCAATTTATAAAAAATCAAATTGATTCTGCCTTTTCCAAAAACTCAATCTCGGTGCATTATCATCGCTTAGAGGCTCAGGATGACCCTGTAGGGTCCGAAACAAGCACTCCTGAAAGAGGGCTCCAGTTTCATACTCTTCTTGGCTGATAAACCCCAAGCGGCTAGAGAGCATCCAATGACGGGATTATTATGGAGCTTACCCTGGGTGGCACAACATACAGAGGCCGTCGAGGCCGGCTCAACAAGGCATGTTGCCAGGAGTAAGGGTCCCTCCATATAGCCTAAGACAGGGTGTTCTCTCCACCTATAGAGACCTTGTTCTTTAAAGGAAAGGGGGAATTGTCAGAGACCAAGGAGTTAAACGGAACAAAACAAAGACCCTCTAGCCTTGAGCAAATCGCATCTGGTTGAGTCATCTGCACAAAATACTTCTCAGAATAACCGCAGGTGGTTGCTTGGGTTAGCACAACGGCCAAAAGAACAGCCTGACCCACCCCTAACCTTGAGATTTCCCGTTCTTGTTATCACAAAATCTCTCCATCCTCCCCCTCTATACTTCCTTACACTCAGGGTATATAAACCATGCTTTACTTTTAATAAATGAGACATTGACGCGACTCAGATTGTCTCTGTCTTTCTTTATGCGCCTGGTCTCCTTCCTCTCTTTCCCCCATTGGTTTTCTTCTTTCAGGAGGTGCCTCTTCGAGCTGCATGAATAGCTGAACCCGCGGGTCGGGAGATTCAGACACTTCCAATCTGTGACTTCACACACCTCCATTCTGTGACTTCACACACCTCTATTGTTTCACTTCACACACCTCCATTCTTTGACTTCACACACCGCCATTCCATGACTTCACAAACCTACATTCTATGAGTTCACACACCTCCATTCTATGAGTTCACACACCTCCAATTTGACTTCACACATCTCCATTCTATGACTTCACACACCTTCATTCTTACTTCAGAAACATCCATTCTCTGACTTCACACACCTCCATTCTATGACTTCACAAACCTCCATTCTGTGACTTCACACACCTCCATTCTGAGTTCACAAACCTCCTTTCTATGACTTCACACACTTCCATTCTATGACTTCACACACCTCCATTCTGTGGCTTCACACACCTACATTCTGAGTTCACACACCTCCATTCTGTGACTTCACACACCTCCATTCTGTGACTTCACACCTCCATTCTGTGACTTCACACACCTCGATCCTATGACTTCACACACCTCCATTCTATGAATTAACACACCTCGATTCTGTGAGTTCACAAACCTCCATTCTATGACTTCACACACCTCCATTCTGTGACTTCACACACCTCCATTCTGAGTTCACACACCTCCATTCTATGACTTCACAAACCTCCATTCTGAGTTCACAGACCTCCATTCTATGACTTCACACACCTCCATTCTATGACTTCACACACCTCCATTCTGACTTCACACACCTCCATTCTGACTTCACACACCTCAATTCTGTGACTTCACACACCTCCATTCTATGATTTCACACACTTCCATTCTATGACTTCACACACCTCCATTCTGTGGCTTCACACACCTACATTCTGAGTTTACACACCTCCATTCTGTGACTTCACACACCTCCATTCAGTGATTTCACACACCTC
Organism: Megascapheus bottae; assembly: GCA_024803745.1. Classification (NCBI taxonomy): domain Eukaryota; kingdom Metazoa; phylum Chordata; class Mammalia; order Rodentia; family Geomyidae; genus Megascapheus; species Megascapheus bottae. Next base: position 285,510 of record JANJXV010000547.1, on the reverse strand, counting down.
AAATCTCACTTCACACACCTCCATTCTATGACTTCACACACCTCCATTCGTTGACATCAAAAAACACCATTATATGACTTCACACAACTCCATTTTGACTTCACACACCTCCATTCTATGAGTTCACACACCTCCATTTTATGACTTCACACACCTCCATTCTATGACTTCACACACCTCCCTTCTCTGATTTCACACACCTCCAATCTGACTTCACACACCTCCATTCTGTGACTTCACACACCTCCACTCTATGACTTCAAACACCTTCATTCTTACTTCACAAACATCCATTCTATGACTTCACACACCTCCATTCTGTGACTTCACACACCTTCATTCTGTCTTCAAACACCTCCATTCTGTGACTTCATACGCCTCAATTCTGTGACTTCACACACCTCCATTCTGACTTCACACACCTCCATTCCATGATTTCCCACACCTCCATACTATGACTTCACACACCTCCATTCTGTCACTTCACACACCACCTTTTTGACTTCACAAACCTCCATTCTGTGACTTCACACACCTCCATTCTGTGAGTTCACACACCTCCGTTTTGACTTCACACACTTCCATTCTGTGACTTCACACACCTCCATTCTGTGACTTCACACACCTCTATTGTTTCACTTCACACACCTCCATTCTTTGACTTCACACACCTCCATTCCATGACTTCACACACCTCCATTCTATGAGTTCATACACCTCCATTCTATGAGTTCACACACCTCCAATTTGACTTCACACACCATTCTATGACTTCACACACCTTCATTCTTACTTCAGAAACATCCATTCTCTGACTTCACACACCTCCATTCTATGACTTCACAAACCTCCATTCTGTGGTTTCACACACCTCCATTCTGAGTTCACACACCTCCATTCTGTGACTTCACACACTTCCATTCTATGACTTCACACACCTCCATTCTGTGGCTTCACACACCTCTATTCTGAGTTCACACACCTCCATTCTGTGACTTCACACACCTCCATTCTGTGGCTTCACACACCTCCATTCTGTGACTTCACACACCTCGATCCTATGACTTCACACACCTACATTCTATGAATTCACACACCTCCATTCTGTGATTTCACAAACCTCCATTCTATGACTTCACACACTTCCATTCTATGGCTTCACACACCTCCATTCTGACTTCACACACCTCCATTCTGACTTCACATACCTCAATTCTTTGACTTCACACACCTCCATTCTATGATTTCACACACTTCCATTCTGTGACTTCACACACCTCCATTCTATGACTTCACACACCTCATTTCTGAGTTGACACACCTCCATTCTGTGATTTCACACACCTCCAATCTGACTTCACACACCTCCATTCTATGACTTCACACACCTCCATTCGTTGACATCAAAAACAACCATTCTATGACTTCACACAACTCCATTGTGACTTCACACACCTCCATTCTATGAATTCACACACCTCCATTTTATGACTTCACACACCTCCATTTTATGACTTCACACACCTCCATTCTGACTTCACACACCTCAATTCTGTGACTTCACACACCTCCATTCAATGATTTCACACACTTCCATTCTATGACTTCACACACCTCCATTCTGTGGCTTCACACAACTACATCCTGAGTTCACACACCTCCATTCTGTGACTTCACACACCTCCATACTGTGATTTCACACACCTCTAATCTGACTTCACACACCTCCATTCTATGACTTCACACACCTCCATTCGTTGACATCAAAAAACACCATTTTATGATTTCACACAACTCCATTTTGACTTCACACACCTCCATACTATGAGTTCACACACTTCCATTTTATGACTTCACACACCTCCATTCTATGACTTCACACACCTCAATTCTATGACTTCACACGCCTCCATTCTGTGACTTCACACACCTCCATTCTGTGACTTCACACACCTCCACTCTATGACTTCAAACACCTTCATTCTTACTTCACAAACATCCATTCTGTGACTTAACACACCTCTATTCTGTGACTTCACACACCTTCATTCTGACTTCACACACCTCCATTCTGTGACTTCACTCACCTCAATTCTGTGACTTCACACACCTCCATTCTGACTTCACATACCTCCATTCTATGATTTCACACACCTCCATTCTATGACTTCACACACCTCCATTCTGTGACTTCACACACCACCTTTTTGACTTCACACACCTCCATTCTGTGACTTCACACACCTCCATTCTGTGACTTCACACACCTCCGTTTTGCCTTCACACACTTCCAATCTGTGACTTCACACACCTCCATTCTGTGTGTTCACACACCTCTATTGTTTCACTTCACAAACCTCCATTCTTTGACTTCACACACCGCCATTCCATGACTTCACAAACCTCCATTCTATGAGTTCACACACCTCCATTCTATGAGTTCACACACCTCCAATTTGACTTCACACATCTCCATTCTATGACTTCACACACCTTCATTCTTACTTCAAAAACATCCATTCTCTGACTTCACACACCTCCATTCTATGACTTCACAAACCTCCATTCTGTGACTTCACACAACTACATTCTGAGTTCACACACCTCCTTTCTATGACTTTACACACGTCCATTCTATGACTTCACACACCTCCATTCTGTGGCTTCACACACCTTCATTCTGAGTTCACACACCTCCATTCTGTGACTTCGCACACCTCCATTCTGTGACTTCACACACCTCCATTCTGTGACTTCACAAACCTACATTGTTACTTCACACACCTCCATTCTGTGACTTCACACACCTCCATTATTTGCCTTCCCACACCTCCATTTTGACAACACACACCTCCATTCTATGTCTTCACACAGCTTCATTCTTACTGCAGAAATCTCCATTCTATGACTTCACAAACCTCCCTTTGTGAATTCACACACCTCCATTCTGAGTTCACACACCTCCATTCTGTGACTTCACACACCTCCATTCTGTGACTTCACACACCTCCACTCTATGACTTCACACACCTCCATTCTATGACTTCACACACCTCCATTCTGCCTTCACAGACTTCCATTTGACTTCAAACACCTCATTTCTGTGACTTCACACACCTCCATTCTATGATTTCACACACCTCCATTCTATGACTTCAAACACCTCCATTCTATGACTTCACACACCTCTTTTCTGAGTTGACACACCTCCATTCTGTTACTTCACACCCCTCCAATCTGACTTCACACACCTCCATTCTATGACTTCACACACCTGCATTCTGTGACTTCAAAAACCAACATTCTATGACTTCAAACACCTCCATTCAATCACTTCACAAACCTCCAATCTATGACTTCACACACCTCCATTCTATCACTTCACACACCTACATTGTGACTTCACACACCTACGTTCTATAAGTTCACACACCTGCATTGTGACTTCACAAACCTCCATTCTCTGACTTCACACACCTCCATTCCGAATTCACACACCTCCATTCTGACTTCACACACCTCAATTCTGTGACTTCACACACCTCCATTCTATGACTTCACATACCTCCTTTCTGAGTTGACACACCTCCATTCTGTGACTTCACATACCTCCAATCTGACTTCACACACCTCCATTCTATGACCTCACACACCTCCATTCTGTGACTTCAAAAACCACCATTCTATGACTTCGCACATCTCCATTGTGACTTCACACACCTCCATTCTATGAGTTCACACAGCTCCATTCTGACTTACACACCTCCATTCTATGACTTCGCAAACCTCTATTCTGACTTCACACCCCTCCATTCTGTGACTTCACATACCTCTATTCTGTGACTTCACACCCCTCCACTCTGTGCCTTCACACACCTTAAATCTGAGTTCACACCCCTCCATACTGTGACTTCACACACCTCCATTCTGTGACTTCACACACCTCCATTTGTGACTTCACACATCACAATTTTGACTTCACACACCTCCATTCTGTGACTTCACACACCTCCATTCTGAGTTAACACACCTCCATTTGTGACTTCACACACCTCCATTCTGACTTCACACACCTCCATTCTATGACTTCACACACTTCCATTCTATGACTTCACACAACTCCATTCTGTGACTTCACACACCTCCACTCTGAGTTCACACACCTCCATTCTGTGTCTTCACACACCTCCATTCTGTGACTTCACACACCTCGTTATATGACTTCACACACCTCCATTCTGTGACCTCACACAGCTCAAATCTGAGTTCACACCCCTCCATAGTGTGACTTCACACACCTCCATTCTGTGACTTCACACACATCCATTCTGTGACTTCACACACCTCCATTCTATGACATCACACACCTCCATTCTGTGACTTCCCACACCTCCATTCTATGACTTCACACACCTCCATTCTATGACTTCAGAAACCTACATTGTGACTTCACACACCTCCATTCTATGAGTTCACACACCTGCACTGTCACTTCACACACCTCCATTCTCTGACGTCACACACCTCTATTCTGACTTCACACACTTCCATTCTATGACTTCACACAGCTCCATTCTGACTTCACACACCTCCATTCTATGACTTCGCACACCTCTATTCTGACTTCACACAACTGCATTCTGTGACTTCACACACCTCCATTCTATGACTTCACACACTTCCATTCTGTGACTTCACACACCTCTACTCTGTGACTTTACACACCTCCATTCTGACTTCACACACCTCAATTCTGTGACTTCACACACCTCCATTCTATGATTTCACACACCTCCACTCTATGACTTCACAGACATCCATTCTCTGACTTCACACACCTCCTTTCTGAGTTCACACACATCCATTCTGTGACTTCACACACCACCATTGTGACTTCATACACCTCCATTGTATGAGTACACACACCTCCATTCTGACTTCCACACTTCCATTCTATGACTTCACACAGCTCAATTCTGACTTCACACACCTCCATTCTATGACTTCGCACACCTCTATTCTGACTTCACACAACTGCATTCTGTGACTTCACACACCTCCATTCTATGACTTCACACACCTCAATTCTGTGACTTCACACACCTCTACTCTGTGACTTTACACACCTCCATTCTGTGACTTCACACACTTCCATTCTGTGATTTCACACACAATCCATTCTATGACTTCACAAACCTCCATTCTTTGATTTCACACACCTCCATTCTATGACTTCACACACCTGCATTGTGACTTCATAAAACTCCATTCTGTGAATTCACACACCTCCGTTCTGTGACTTCACACACCTCCATACTATGACTTCCACACACCTTCAATCTATGACTTCACAAACCTCCATTCTATGACTTCACACACCTCCATTCTCTGACTTCACACACCTCCATTCTATGACTTCACACACCTCCATTCTGTAACTTCACACGCTTCCAATGTTTGACTTCACAAACCTCCATTCCATGACTTCATACACCTCCATTCTATGACTTCACACACATCCATTCTTTGACCTCACACACCTCCATTTTGACTTCACACACCTCCATTCTGTGACTTCACACACCTGCATTTGTGACTTCACACACCACAATTTTGACTTCACACACGTCCATTCTTTTACTTCACACACCTCCATTTTGACTTCACACACTTCCATTCTGTGACTTCACACACCTCCATTCTGTGACTTCACACACCTACATTGTTTGACGTCACACACCTCCATTTTGTCTTCACACACCTCCATTCTATGACTTCACACACCTTCATTCTTTCTTCAGAAACATGCATTCTATGACTTCACAAACTTCCCTTCTGTGAATTCACACACCTCCATTCTGGGTTCACACACCTCCATTCTGTGACTTCACACACCTCCATTCTATGAATTCACACACCTCCATCTGTGATTTCACACACCTCCATTCTATGACTACACACTCCTCCATTCTATGAGTTCACACACTTCCATTCTGTGACTTCACACACCTCCATTCTATGACTTCACACACCTCCATTCTGACTTCACACACTTCCATTTTGACTTCAAAGACCTCATTTCTGTGACTTCACACACCTCCATTCTATGATTTCACACACCTCCATTCTATGACTTCACACACCTCCATTCTATGACTTCACACATCCATTCTATGACTTCACATCTCCATTCTATGACTTCACACACCAACATTTATGACGACACACACCTCCATTCTGTGACTTCACACACCTCCATTCTGACATCACACACCTACATTCTATGACTTCACACACTTCCATTCTATGACTTCACACACCTCAATTCTGTGACTTCACTCACCTCCATTCTACGATTTCCCACACCTCCATTCTGTGACTTCACACATCTCCATTCTATGATTTCACACACCTCCATTCTGTGACTTCACACACCTCCATTCCGAGTTCACACACCTCAATTCTGTGACTTTACACACCTCCAATATATGACTTCACACACCTCCATTTTGTGACTTTGCACACCTCCATTCTATGACTTCACCCACCTCCATTCTATGACTTCACACACCTACATAGTGACTTCACACACACCTCCATTCTGTGACTTCACACACCTCCAATATATGACTTCACACACCTCCATTTTGTGACTTCACACACCTCCATTCTATGACTTCACACACCTCCATTCTATGACTTCACACACCTCCATTCTATGACTTCACACACCTGCATTGTGACTTCACACACCTCCATTCTCTGACTTCACACACCTCCATTCTGAATTCACACATCTCCATTCTGACTTCACACACCTCCATTCTATGAATTCACATACCTCATTTCTGAGTTGACACACCTCCATTCTGTGACTTCACATACCTCCAATCTGACTTCACACACCTCCATTCTATGACTTCACACACCTCCATTCTGTGACTTCAAAAACCACCATTCTATGACTTCACACATTTCCATTGTGACTTCACACACCTCCATTCTATGCGTTCACACAGCTCCATTCTGACTTCACACACCTCCATTCTATGACTTCGTACACCTCTATTCTGACTTCACACCCCTCCATTCTGTGACTTCACATACCTCCATTCTTTGACTTCACTCCCCTCCATTCTGTGCCTTCACACACCTCCACTCTGTGACTTTACACACCTCCATTCTGTGACTTCACACACCTCCCTTCTGTGACTTCACACACCTCCATTCTATGACTTCCCACAACTCCATTCTAAGTCTTCACACACCTCCATTCTATGACTTCACACACTTCCAATGTTTGACATCATACACCTCCATTTTTTGACTTCACACACCTCCGTTCCATGAATTCACACACCTCCATTCTATGAGTTCACACACTTCCATTCTATGAGTTCACACACCTTCATTCTTACTTCAGCAACATCCATTCTATGACTTCAGACACCTCCATTCTATGACTTCACACACCTTCATTCTTACTTCAGCAACATCCATTCTATGACTTCACACACCTCCATTCTATGACTTCACAAACCTCCATTCTGTGACTTCACACACCTCCATTCTGGGTTCACACACCTCCATTCTGTGACTTCACACACCTCGATTCTGACTTCACACACCTCCATTCTATGACTTCACACACTTCCATTCTATGACTTCACACACCTCCATTCTGTGACTTCACATACCTCCACTCTGAGTTCACACACCTCCATTCTGTGTCTTCACACACCTCCATTCGGTGACTTCACACACCTACTTCTATGACTTCACACACCTCCATTTGTGACTTCACACACCTCAAATCTGAGTTCACACACCTCCATACTGTGACTTCACAAACCTCTAATCTGTGACTTCACACACCTCCATTCTATGACTTCACACACCTCCATTCTATGCCTTCACACACCTCCATTCTGTGACTTCACACACCTCCATTCTATGACATCACACACCTCCATTCTGTGACTTCACACACCTCCATTCTATGACTTCACACACCTCCAATCTATGACTTCAGAAACCTACATTGTTACTTCACACACCTCCATTCTATGAGTTCACACACCTGCATTTTGACTTCACACACCTCCATTATCTGACTTCACACACCTCCATTCTGACTTCACACACCTCCATTCTGACTTCACACACCTCCGTTCTATGACATCACACACCTCCATTCTATGACTTTACACACCTCCTTTCTGAGTTCACACACATCCATTCTGTGACTTCACACACCTCCATTGTGACTTCATATACCTCCATTCTATGAGTTCACACACCTCCATTCTGACTTCACACACTTCAATTCTATGACTTCACACAGCTCCATTCTCACTTCACACTCCTCCATTCTATGACTTCGCACACCTCTGTTCTGACTTCACACACCTGCATTCTATGACTTCAGACACCTCCATTCTGACTTCACACACCTCAATTCTGTGACTTCACACACCTCCATTCTATGATTTCACACACCTCCATTCTATGACTTCACATACATCCATTCTATGACTTCACACACCTCCTTTCTGAGTTCACACACATCCATTCTGTGACTTCACACACCACCATTGTGACTTCATACACCTCCATTGTATGAGTACACACACCTCCATTCTGACTTCACACACTTCCATTCTATGACTTCACACAGCTCAATTCTGACTTCACACACCTCCATTCTATGACTTCGCACACCTCTATTCTGACTTCACACAACTGCATTCTGTGACTTCACACACCTCCATTCTATGACTTCACACACCTCAATTCTGTGACTTCACACACCTCTACTCTGTGACTTTACACACCTCCATTCTGTGACTTCACACACTTCCATTCTGTGATTTCACACACAATCCATTCTATGACTTCACAAACCTCCATTCTTTGATTTCACACACCTCCATTCTATGACTTCACACACCTGCATTGTGACTTCATAAAACTCCATTCTGTGAATTCACACACCTCTGTTCTGTGACTTCACACACCTCCATACTATGACTTCCACACACCTTCAATCTATGACTTCACAAACCTCCATTCTATGACTTCACACACCTCCATTCTCTGACTTCACACACCTCCATTCTATGACTTCACACACCTCCATTCTGTAACTTCACACGCTTCCAATGTTTGACTTCACAAACCTCCATTCCATGACTTCATACACCTCCATTCTATGACTTCACACACATCCATTCTTTGACCTCACACACCTCCATTTTGACTTCACACACCTCCATTCTGTGACTTCACACACCTGCATTTGTGACTTCACACACCACAATTTTGACTTCACACACGTCCATTCTTTTACTTCACACACCTCCATTTTGACTTCACACACTTCCATTCTGTGACTTCACACACCTCCATTCTGTGACTTCACACACCTACATTGTTTGACGTCACACACCTCCATTTTGTCTTCACACACCTCCATTCTATGACTTCACACACCTTCATTCTTTCTTCAGAAACATGCATTCTATGACTTCACAAACCTCCCTTCTGTGAATTCACACACCTCCATTCTGGGTTCACACACCTCCATTCTGTGACTTCACACACCTCCATTCTATGAATTCACACACCTCCATCTGTGATTTCACACACCTCCATTCTATGACTACACACTCCTCCATTCTATGAGTTCACACACTTCCATTCTGTGACTTCACACACCTCCATTCTATGACTTCACACACCTCCATTCTGACTTCACACACTTCCATTTTGACTTCAAAGACCTCATTTCTGTGACTTCACACACCTCCATTCTATGATTTCACACACCTCCATTCTATGACTTCACACACCTCCATTCTATGACTTCACACACCTCCATTCTATGACTTCACACATCCATTCTATGACTTCACATCTCCATTCTATGACTTCACACACCAACATTTATGACGTCACACACCTCCATTCTGTGACTTCACACACCTCCATTCTGACATCACACACCTACATTCTATGACTTCACACACTTCCATTCTATGACTTCACACACCTCAATTCTGTGACTTCACTCACCTCCATTCTACGATTTCCCACACCTCCATTCTGTGACTTCACACACCTCCATTCTGTGACTTCACACACCTCCATTCCGAGTTCACACACCTCAATTCTGTGACTTTACACACCTCCAATATATGACTTCACACACCTCCATTTTGTGACTTTGCACACCTCCATTCTATGACTTCACCCACCTCCATTCTATGACTTCACACACCTACATAGTGACTTCACACACACCTCCATTCTGTGACTTCACACACCTCCAATATATGACTTCACACACCTCCATTTTGTGACTTCACACACCTCCATTCTATGACTTCACACACCTCCATTCTATGACTTCACACACCTGCATTGTGACTTCACACACCTCCATTCTCTGACTTCACACACCTCCATTCTGAATTCACACATCTCCATTCTGACTTCACACACCTCCATTCTATGAATTCACATACCTCATTTCTGAGTTGACACACCTCCATTCTGTGACTTCACATACCTCCAATGTGACTTCACACACCTCCATTCTATGACTTCACACACCTCCATTCTGTGACTTCAAAAACCACCATTCTATGACTTCACACATTTCCATTGTGACTTCACACACCTCCATTCTATGCGTTCACACAGCTCCATTCTGACTTCACACACCTCCATTCTATGACTTCGTACACCTCTATTCTGACTTCACACCCCTCCATTCTGTGACTTCACATACCTCCATTCTTTGACTTCACTCCCCTCCATTCTGTGCCTTCACACACCTCCACTCTGTGACTTTACACACCTCCATTCTGTGACTTCACACACCTCCCTTCTGTGACTTCACACACCTCCATTCTATGACTTCCCACAACTCCATTCTAAGTCTTCACACACCTCCATTCTATGACATCACACACCTCCATTCTGTGACTTCACACACCTCCATTCTATGACTTCACACACCTCCAATCTATGACTTCAGAAACCTACATTGTTACTTCACACACCTCCATTCTATGAGTTCACACACCTGCATTTTGACTTCACACACCTCCATTATCTGACTTCACACACCTCCATTCTGACTTCACACACCTCCATTCTGACTTCACACACCTCCGTTCTATGACATCACACACCTCCATTCTATGACTTTACACACCTCCTTTCTGAGTTCACACACATCCATTCTGTGACTTCACACACCTCCATTGTGACTTCATATACCTCCATTCTATGAGTTCACACACCTCCATTCTGACTTCACACACTTCAATTCTATGACTTCACACAGCTCCATTCTCACTTCACACTCCTCCATTCTATGACTTCGCACACCTCTGTTCTGACTTCACACACCTGCATTCTATGACTTCAGACACCTCCATTCTGACTTCACACACCTCAATTCTGTGACTTCACACACCTCCATTCTATGATTTCACACACCTCCATTCTATGACTTCACATACATCCATTCTATGACTTCACACACCTCCTTTCTGAGTTCACACACATCCATTCTGTGACTTCACACACCACCATTGTGACTTCATACACCTCCATTGTATGAGTACACACACCTCCATTCTGACTTCACACACTTCCATTCTATGACTTCACACAGCTCAATTCTGACTTCACACACCTCCATTCTGTGACTTCGCACACCTCTATTCTGACTTCACACAACTGCATTCTGTGACTTCACACACCTCCATTCTATGACTTCACACACCTCAATTCTGTGACTTCACACACCTCTACTCTGTGACTTTACACACCTCCATTCTGTGACTTCACACACTTCCATTCTGTGATTTCACACACAATCCATTCTATGACTTCACAAACCTCCATTCTTTGATTTCACACACCTTCATTCTATGACTTCACACACCTGCATTGTGACTTCATAAAACTCCATTCTGTGAATTCACACACCTCTGTTCTGTGACTTCACACACCTCCATACTATGACTTCCACACACCTTCAATCTATGACTTCACAAACCTCCATTCTATGACTTCACACACCTCCATTCTCTGACTTCACACACCTCCATTCTATGACTTCACACACCTCCATTCTGTAACTTCACACGCTTCCAATGTTTGACTTCACAAACCTCCATTCCATGACTTCATACACCTCCATTCTATGACTTCACACACATCCATTCTTTGACCTCACACACCTCCATTTTGACTTCACACACCTCCATTCTGTGACTTCACACACCTGCATTTGTGACTTCACACACCACAATTTTGACTTCACACACGTCCATTCTTTTACTTCACACACCTCCATTTTGACTTCACACACTTCCATTCTGTGACTTCACACACCTCCATTCTGTGACTTCACACACCTACATTGTTTGACGTCACACACCTCCATTTTGTCTTCACACACCTCCATTCTATGACTTCACACACCTTCATTCTTTCTTCAGAAACATGCATTCTATGACTTCACAAACCTCCCTTCTGTGAATTCACACACCTCCATTCTGGGTTCACACACCTCCATTCTGTGACTTCACACACCTCCATTCTATGAATTCACACACCTCCATCTGTGATTTCACACACCTCCATTCTATGACTACACACTCCTCCATTCTATGAGTTCACACACTTCCATTCTGTGACTTCACACACCTCCATTCTATGACTTCACACACCTCCATTCTGACTTCACACACTTCCATTTTGACTTCAAAGACCTCATTTCTGTGACTTCACACACCTCCATTCTATGATTTCACACACCTCCATTCTATGACTTCACACACCTCCATTCTATGACTTCACACATCCATTCTATGACTTCACATCTCCATTCTATGACTTCACACACCAACATTTATGACGTCACACACCTCCATTCTGTGACTTCACACACCTCCATTCTGACATCACACACCTACATTCTATGACTTCACACACTTCCATTCTATGACTTCACACACCTCAATTCTGTGACTTCACTCACCTCCATTCTACGATTTCCCACACCTCCATTCTGTGACTTCACACATCTCCATTCTATGATTTCACACACCTCCATTCTGTGACTTCACACACCTCCATTCCGAGTTCACACACCTCAATTCTGTGACTTTACACACCTCCAATATATGACTTCACACACCTCCATTTTGTGACTTTGCACACCTCCATTCTATGACTTCACCCACCTCCATTCTATGACTTCACACACCTACATAGTGACTTCACACACACCTCCATTCTGTGACTTCACACACCTCCAATATATGACTTCACACACCTCCATTTTGTGACTTCACACACCTCCATTCTATGACTTCACACACCTCCATTCTATGACTTCACACACCTGCATTGTGACTTCACACACCTCCATTCTCTGACTTCACACACCTCCATTCTGAATTCACACATCTCCATTCTGACTTCACACACCTCCATTCTATGAATTCACATACCTCATTTCTGAGTTGACACACCTCCATTCTGTGACTTCACATACCTCCAATCTGACTTCACACACCTCCATTCTATGACTTCACACACCTCCATTCTGTGACTTCAAAAACCACCATTCTATGACTTCACACATTTCCATTGTGACTTCACACACCTCCATTCTATGCGTTCACACAGCTCCATTCTGACTTCACACACCTCCATTCTATGACTTCGTACACCTCTATTCTGACTTCACACCCCTCCATTCTGTGACTTCACATACCTCCATTCTTTGACTTCACTCCCCTCCATTCTGTGCCTTCACACACCTCCACTCTGTGACTTTACACACCTCCATTCTATGAATTCACACACCTCCATCTGTGATTTCACACACCTCCATTCTATGACTACACACTCCTCCATTCTATGAGTTCACACACTTCCATTCTGTGACTTCACACACCTCCATTCTATGACTTCACACACCTCCATTCTGACTTCACACACTTCCATTTTGACTTCAAAGACCTCATTTCTGTGACTTCACACACCTCCATTCTATGATTTCACACACCTCCATTCTATGACTTCACACACCTCCATTCTATGACTTCACACATCCATTCTATGACTTCACATCTCCATTCTATGACTTCACACACCAACATTTATGACGTCACACACCTCCATTCTGTGACTTCACACACCTCCATTCTGACATCACACACCTACATTCTATGACTTCACACACTTCCATTCTATGACTTCACACACCTCAATTCTGTGACTTCACTCACCTCCATTCTACGATTTCCCACACCTCCATTCTGTGACTTCACACATCTCCATTCTATGATTTCACACACCTCCATTCTGTGACTTCACACACCTCCATTCCGAGTTCACACACCTCAATTCTGTGACTTTACACACCTCCAATATATGACTTCACACACCTCCATTTTGTGACTTTGCACACCTCCATTCTATGACTTCACCCACCTCCATTCTATGACTTCACACACCTACATAGTGACTTCACACACACCTCCATTCTGTGACTTCACACACCTCCAATATATGACTTCACACACCTCCATTTTGTGACTTCACACACCTCCATTCTATGACTTCACACACCTCCATTCTATGACTTCAGACACCTGCATTGTGACTTCACACACCTCCATTCTCTGACTTCACACACCTCCATTCTGAATTCACACATCTCCATTCTGACTTCACACACCTCCATTCTATGAATTCACATACCTCATTTCTGAGTTGACACACCTCCATTCTGTGACTTCACATACCTCCAATCTGACTTCACACACCTCCATTCTATGACTTCACACACCTCCATTCTGTGACTTCAAAAACCACCATTCTATGACTTCACACATTTCCATTGTGACTTCACACACCTCCATTCTATGCGTTCACACAGCTCCATTCTGACTTCACACACCTCCATTCTATGACTTCGTACACCTCTATTCTGACTTCACACCCCTCCATTCTGTGACTTCACATACCTCCATTCTTTGACTTCACTCCCCTCCATTCTGTGCCTTCACACACCTCCACTCTGTGACTTTACACACCTCCATTCTGTGACTTCACACACCTCCCTTCTGTGACTTCACACACCTCCATTCTATGACTTCCTACAACTCCATTCTAGGTCTTCACACACCTCCATTCTATGACATCACACACCTCCATTCTGTGACTTCACACACCTCCATTCTATGACTTCACACACCTCCAATCTATGACTTCAGAAACCTACATTGTTACTTCACACACCTCCATTCTATGAGTTCACACACCTGCATTTTGACTTCACACACCTCCATTATCTGACTTCACACACCTCCATTCTGACTTCACACACCTCCATTCTGACTTCACACACCTCCGTTCTATGACATCACACACCTCCATTCTATGACTTTACACACCTCCTTTCTGAGTTCACACACATCCATTCTGTGACTTCACACACCTCCATTGTGACTTCATATACCTCCATTCTATGAGTTCACACACCTCCATTCTGACTTCACACACTTCAATTCTATGACTTCACACAGCTCCATTCTCACTTCACACTCCTCCATTCTATGACTTCCCACACCTCTGTTCTGACTTCACACACCTGCATTCTATGACTTCAGACACCTCCATTCTGACTTCACACACCTCAATTCTGTGACTTCACACACCTCCATTCTATGATTTCACACACCTCCATTCTATGACTTCACATACATCCATTCTATGACTTCACACACCTCCTTTCTGAGTTCACACACATCCATTCTGTGACTTCACACACCACCATTGTGACTTCATACACCTCCATTGTATGAGTACACACACCTCCATTCTGACTTCACACACTTCCATTCTATGACTTCACACAGCTCAATTCTGACTTCACACACCTCCATTCTATGACTTCGCACACCTCTATTCTGACTTCACACAACTGCATTCTGTGACTTCACACACCTCCATTCTATGACTTCACACACCTCAATTCTGTGACTTCACACACCTCTACTCTGTGACTTTACACACCTCCATTCTGTGACTTCACACACTTCCATTCTGTGATTTCACACACAATCCATTCTATGACTTCACAAACCTCCATTCTTTGATTTCACACACCTCCATTCTATGACTTCACACACCTGCATTGTGACTTCATAAAACTCCATTCTGTGAATTCACACACCTCCGTTCTGTGACTTCACACACCTCCATACTATGACTTCCACACACCTTCAATCTATGACTTCACAAACCTCCATTCTATGACTTCACACACCTCCATTCTCTGACTTCACACACCTCCATTCTATGACTTCACACACCTCCATTCTGTAACTTCACACGCTTCCAATGTTTGACTTCACAAACCTCCATTCCATGACTTCATACACCTCCATTCTATGACTTCACACACATCCATTCTTTGACCTCACACACCTCCATTTTGACTTCACACACCTCCATTCTGTGACTTCACACACCTGCATTTGTGACTTCACACACCACAATTTTGACTTCACACACGTCCATTCTTTTACTTCACACACCTCCATTTTGACTTCACACACTTCCATTCTGTGACTTCACACACCTCCATTCTGTGACTTCACACACCTACATTGTTTGACGTCACACACCTCCATTTTGTCTTCACACACCTCCATTCTATGACTTCACACACCTTCATTCTTTCTTCAGAAACATGCATTCTATGACTTCACAAACCTCCCTTCTGTGAATTCACACACCTCCATTCTGGGTTCACACACCTCCATTCTGTGACTTCACACACCTCCATTCTATGAATTCACACACCTCCATCTGTGATTTCACACACCTCCATTCTATGACTACACACTCCTCCATTCTATGAGTTCACACACTTCCATTCTGTGACTTCACACACCTCCATTCTATGACTTCACACACCTCCATTCTGACTTCACACACTTCCATTTTGACTTCAAAGACCTCATTTCTGTGACTTCACACACCTCCATTCTATGATTTCACACACCTCCATTCTATGACTTCACACACCTCCATTCTAAGACTTCACACATCCATTCTATGACTTCACATCTCCATTCTATGACTTCACACACCAACATTTATGACGTCACACACCTCCATTCTGTGACTTCACACACCTCCATTCTGACATCACACACCTACATTCTATGACTTCACACACTTCCATTCTATGACTTCACACACCTCAATTCTGTGACTTCACTCACCTCCATTCTACGATTTCCCACACCTCCATTCTGTGACTTCACACATCTCCATTCTATGATTTCACACACCTCCATTCTGTGACTTCACACACCTCCATTCCGAGTTCACACACCTCAATTCTGTGACTTTACACACCTCCAATATATGACTTCACACACCTCCATTTTGTGACTTTGCACACCTCCATTCTATGACTTCACCCACCTCCATTCTATGACTTCACACACCTACATAGTGACTTCACACACACCTCCATTCTGTGACTTCACACACCTGCAATATATGACTTCACACACCTCCATTTTGTGACTTCACACACCTCCATTCTATGACTTCACACACCTCCATTCTATGACTTCAGACACCTGCATTGTGACTTCACACACCTCCATTCTCTGACTTCACACACCTCCATTCTGAATTCACACATCTCCATTCTGACTTCACACACCTCCATTCTATGAATTCACATACCTCATTTCTGAGTTGACACACCTCCATTCTGTGACTTCACATACCTCCAATCTGACTTCACACACCTCCATTCTATGACTTCACACACCTCCATTCTGTGACTTCAAAAACCACCATTCTATGACTTCACACATTTCCATTGTGACTTCACACACCTCCATTCTATGCGTTCACACAGCTCCATTCTGACTTCACACACCTCCATTCTATGACTTCGTACACCTCTATTCTGACTTCACACCCCTCCATTCTGTGACTTCACATACCTCCATTCTTTGACTTCACTCCCCTCCATTCTGTGCCTTCACACACCTCCACTCTGTGACTTTACACACCTCCATTCTGTGACTTCACACACCTCCCTTCTGTGACTTCACACACCTCCATTCTATGACTTCCCACAACTCCATTCTAAGTCTTCACACACCTCCATTCTATGACTTCACACACTTCCAATGTTTGACATCATACACCTCCATTTTTTGACTTCACACACCTCCGTTCCATGAATTCACACACCTCCATTCTATGAGTTCACACACTTCCATTCTATGAGTTCACACACCTTCATTCTTACTTCAGCAACATCCATTCTATGACTTCAGACACCTCCATTCTATGACTTCACACACCTTCATTCTTACTTCAGCAACATCCATTCTATGACTTCACACACCTCCATTCTATGACTTCACAAACCTCCATTCTGTGACTTCACACACCTCCATTCTGGGTTCACACACCTCCATTCTGTGACTTCACACACCTCGATTCTGACTTCACACACCTCCATTCTATGACTTCACACACTTCCATTCTATGACTTCACACACCTCCATTCTGTGACTTCACATACCTCCACTCTGAGTTCACACACCTCCATTCTGTGTCTTCACACACCTCCATTCGGTGACTTCACACACCTACTTCTATGACTTCACACACCTCCATTTGTGACTTCACACACCTCAAATCTGAGTTCACACACCTCCATACTGTGACTTCACAAACCTATAATCTGTGACTTCACACACCTCCATTCTATGACTTCACACACCTCCATTCTATGCCTTCACAACCTCCATTCTGTGACTTCACACACCTCCATTCTATGACATCACACACCTCCATTCTGTGACTTCACACACCTCCATTCTATGACTTCACACACCTCCAATCTATGACTTCAGAAACCTACATTGTTACTTCACACACCTCCATTCTATGAGTTCACACACCTGCATTTTGACTTCACACACCACCATTATCTTACTTCACACACCTCCATTCTGACTTCACACACCTCCATTCTGACTTCACACACCTCCATTCTATGACATCACACACCTCCATTCTATGACTTTACACACCTCCTTTCTGAGTTCACACACATCCATTCTGTGACTTCACACACCTCCATTGTGACTTCATATACCTCCATTCTATGAGTTCACACACCTCCATTCTGACTTCACACACTTCAATTCTATGACTTCACACAGCTCCATTCTCACTTCACACTCCTCCATTCTATGTCTTCGCACACCTCTGTTCTGACTTCACACACCTCCATTCTGTAACTTCACACACCTCCATTCTGTGACTTCACACACCTCCATTCTATGAATTCACACACCTCCATCTGTGACTTCACACACCTCCATTCTATGACTTCACACTCCTCCATTCTATGAGTACACACACATTTTTGTGACTTCACACACCTCCATTCTATGACTTCACACACCTCCATTCTATGACTTCACACACCTCCATTCTCTGACTTCAAAAAGCAACATTCTATGACTTCAAACACCTCCATTCTATGACTTCACACACCTCCATTCTGAGACTTCACACACCTCCGTTCTGTGAATTTACACACCTCCACTCTGTGACTACATACACTTCCATTCTGTGATTTCACACACCTCCATTCTTTGACTTCACACACCTCCATTCTATGACTTCACACCTCCATTCTATGACTTCACACCTCCATTCTATGACTTCACACACCAATATTTATGACGTCACACACCTCCATTCTGTGACTTCACACACCTCCATTCTGACATCACACACCTACATTCTATGACTTCACGCACTTCCATTCTATGACTTCACACACCTCCATTCTGTGACTTCACTCACCTCCATTGTGAGTTCACACACATCCATTCTGTGACTTCACACACCTCCATTCATTCACTTCACACACCTTGATTCTCTGACTTCACATACCTCCATTCTACGATTTCACACACCTCCATTCTGTGACTTCACACATCTAAATTCTATGATTTCACACACCTCCATTCTGTGACTTCACACACCTCCATTCTGAGTTCACACACCTCCATTCTGTGACTTCACAATCCTCCATTATATGACTTCACACACCTCCATTCTATCACTTCACACACCTACATTGTGACTTCACACACCTACGTTCTATCAGTTCACACACCTGCATTGTGACTTCACAAACCTCCATTCTCTGACTTCACACACCTCCATTCTGAATTCACACACCTCCATTCTGACTTCACACACCTCAATTCTGTGACTTCACACACCTCCATTCTATGAATTCACATACCTCATTTCTGAGTTGACACACCTCCATTCTGTGACTTCACATACCTCCAATTTGATTTCACACACCTCCATTCTCTGACTTCAAAAACCACCATTCTATGACTTCGCACATCACCATTGTGACTTCACACACCTCCATTCTATGAGTTCACATAGCTCCATTCTGACTTCACACACCTCCATTCTATGACTTCGCAAACCTCTATTCTGACTTCACACCCCTCCATTCTGTGACTTCACATACCTCCATTCTTTGACTTCACACCCCTCCATTCTGTGCCTTCACACACCTTAAATCTGAGTTCACACACCTCCATACTGTGACTTCACACACCTCCATTCTGTGACTTCACACACCTCCATTCTATGACTTCACACACCTCCATTCTATGACTTCAGAAACCTACATTTTTACTTCACACACCTCCATTCTGTGACTTCACACACCTCCATTGTTTGCCTTCCCACACCTCCATTTTGACAACACACAGCTCCATTCTATGTCTTCACACAGCTTCATTCTTACTGCAGAAATCTCCATTCTATGACTTCACAAACCTCCCTTCTGTGAATTCACACACCTCCATTCTGAGTTCACACACCTCCATTCTGTGACTTCACACACCTCCATTCTGTGACTTCACACACCTCCATTCTATGACTTCACACACCTCCATTCTATGACTTCACACACCTCCATTCTGCCTTCACAGACTTCCATTTGACTTCAAACACCTCATTTCTGTGACTTCACACACCTCCATTCTATGATTTCACACACCTCCATTCTATGACTTCAAACACCTCCATTCTATGACTTCACACACCTTCTTTCTGAGTTGACACACCTCCATTCTGTTACTTCCCCCCCCTCCAATCTGACTTCACACACCTCCATTCTATGACTTCACACACCTGCATTCTGTGACTTCAAAAACCAACATTCTATGACTTCAAACACCTCCATTCTATGACTTCACACACCTCCAATCTATGACTTCACACACCTCCATTCTATCACTTCACACACCTACATTGTGACTTCACACACCTCCATTCTCTGACTTCACACACCTCCATTCCGAATTCACACACCTCCATTCTGACTTTACACACCTCAATTCTGTGACTTCACACACCTCCATTCTATGACTTCACATACCTCCTTTCTGAGTTGACACAACTCCATTCTGTGACTTCACATACCTCCAATCTGACTTCACACACCTCCATTCTATGACCTCACACACCTCCATTCTGTGACTTCAAAAACCACCATTCTATGACTTCGCACATCTCCATTGTGACTTCACACACCTCCATTCTATGAGTTCACACAGCTCCATTCTGACTTTACACACCTCCATTCTATGACTTCGCAAACCTCTATTCTGACTTCACACCCCTCCATTCTGTGACTTCACATACCTCTATTCTTTGACTTCACACCCCTCCATACTGTGACTTCACACACCTCCATTCTGTGACTTCACACACCTCCATTTGTGACTTCACACATCACAATTTTGACTTCACACACCTCCATTCTGTGACTTCACACACCTCCATTCTGAGTTAACACACCTCCATTTGTGACTTCACACACCTCCATTCTGACTTCACACACCACCATTCTATGACTTCACACACTTCCATTCTATGACTTCACACACCTCCATTCTGTGACTTCACACACCTCCACTCTGAGTTCACACACCTCCATTCTGTGTCTTCACACACCTCCATTCTGTGACTTCACACACCTCGTTATATGACTTCACACACCTCCATTCTGTGACCTCACACACCTCAAATCTGAGTTCTCACCCCTCCATAGTGTGACTTCACACACCTCCATTCTGTGACTTCACACACATCCATTCTATGACTTCACACACCTCCATTCTATGACTTCACACACCTCCATTCTGTGACTTCACACACCTCCATTCTTTGACTTCACACACATCCATTCTATGACTTCACACACCTCCATTCTATGACTTCACACACCTCCATTCTGTGACTTCACACACCTCCATTCTGTGACTTCACACACCTCCATTCTATGACATCACACACCTCCATTCTGTGACTTCACACACCTCCATTCTATGAGTTCACACACCTGCACTATCACTTCACACACCTCCATTCTCTGACGTCACACACCTCCATTCTAACATCACACACTTCCATTCTATGACTTCACACAGCTCCATTCTGACTTTACACACCTCCATTCTATGACTTCACACACCTCTATCTGACTACACACAACTGCATTCTGTGACTTCACACACCTCCATTCTATGACTTCACACACCTCCATTCTGTGACTTCACACACCTCTACTCTGTGACTTTACGCACCTTCATTCTGACTTCACACACCTCAATTTTGTGACTTCACACACCTCCATTCTATGACTTCACAGACATCCATTCTATGACTTCACACACCTCCTTTCTGAGTTCACACACATCCATTCTGTGACTTCACACACCTCCATTGTGACTTTATACACCTCCATTGTATGAGTACACACACCTCCATTCTGACTTCACACACTTCCATTCTGACTTCACACAGCTCCATTCTGACTTCACACACCTCCATTCTATGACTTCGCACACCTCTATTCTGACTTCACACAACTGCATTCTGTGACTTCACACACCTCCATTCTATGACTTCACACACCTCCATTCTGTGACTTCACACACCTCTACTCTGTGACTTTACACACCTCCATTCTGTGACTTCACACACTTCCATTCTGTGATTTCACACACAATCCATTCTATGACTTCACAAACCTCCATTCTTTGATTTCACACACCTCCATTCTATGACTTCACACACCTGCATTGTGACTTCATACAACTCCATTCTGTGAATTCATACACCTCCGTTCTGTGACTTCACACACCTCCATACTATGACTTCCACACACCTTCAATCTATGACTTCACAAACCTCCATTCTATGACTTCACACACCTCCATTCTCTGACTTCACACACCTCCATTCTATGACTTCACACACCTCCATTCTGTAACTTCACACGTTTCCAATGTTTGACTTCACAAACCTCCATACCATGACTTCATACACCTCCATTCTATGACTTCACACACATCCATTCTTTGACCTCACACACCGCCATTTTGACTTCACACACCTCCATTCTGTGACTTCACACACCTGAATTTGTGACTTCACTCACCACAATTTTGACTTCACACACGTCCATTCTTTTACTTCACATACCTCCATTTTGACTTCACACACTTCCATTCTGTGACTTCACACACCTCCATTCTGTGACTTCACACACCTACATTGTTTGACTTCACACACCTCCATTTTGTCTTCACACACCTCCATTCTATGACTTCACACACCTCCATTTTGTGACTTCAAAAACCACCATTCTATGACTTCACACATTTCCATTGTGACTTCACACACCTCCATTCTATGCGTTCACACAGCTCCATTCTGACTTCACACACCTCCATTCTATGACTTCGTACACCTCTATTCTGACTTCACACCCATCCATTCTGTGACTTCACATACCTCCATTCTTTGACTTCACACCCCTCCATTCTGTGACTTCACATACCTCCATTCTTTGAATTCACTCCCCTCCATTCTGTGCCTTCACACACCTCCACTCTGTGACTTTACACACCTCCATTCTGTGACTTCACACACCTCCCTTCTGTGACTTCACACACCTCCATTCTATGACTTCCCACACCTCCATTCTAAGCCTTCACACACCTCCATTCTATGACTTCACACACTTCCAATGTTTGCCATCACACACCTCCATTTTTTGACTTCACACACCTCCGTTCCATGAATTCATACACCTCCATTCTATGAGTTCACACACTTCCATTCTATGAGTTCACACACCTTCATTCTTACTTCAGCAACATCCATTCTATGACTTCAGACACCTCCATTCTATGACTTCACACACCTTCATTCTTACTTCAGCAACATCCATTGTATGATTTCACACACCTCCATTCTATGACTTCACAAACCTCCATTCTGTGACTTCACACACCTCCATTCTGGCTTCACACACCTACATTCTGTGACTTCACACACCTCGATTCTGACTTCACACACCTCCATTCTATGACTTCACAAACTTCCATTCTATGACTTCACACACCTATATTCTGTGACTTCACATACCTCCACTCTGAGTTCACACACCTCCATTCTGTGTCTTCACACACCTCCATTCGGTGACTTCACACACCTACTTCTATGACTTCACACACCTCCATTTGTGACTTCACACACCTCAAATCTGAGTTCACACACCTCCATACTGTGACTTCAAAAACCTCTAATCTGTGACTTCACACACCTCCATTCTATGACTTCACACACCTCCATTCTATGCCTTCACACACCTCCACTCTGTGACTTCACACACCTCCATTCTATGACATCACACACCTGCATTCTGTGACTTCACACACCTCCATTCTATGACTTCACACACCTCCAATCTATGACTTCAGAAACCTACATTGTTACTTCACACACCTTCATTCTATGAGTTCACACACCTGCATTGTGACTTCACACACCTCCATTATCTGACTTCACACACCTCCATTCTGACTTCACACACCTCCATTCTGACTTCACACACCTCCATTCTATGACATCACACACCTCCATTCTATGACTTTACACACCTCTTTTCTGAGTTCACACACATCCATTCTGTGACTTCACACACCTCCATTTTGACTTCATATACCTCCATTCTATGAGTTCACACACCTCCATTCTGACTTCACACACTTAAATTCTATGACTTCACAAAGCTCCATTCTCACTTCACACTCCTCCATTCTATGACTTCGCAGACCTCTGTTCTGACTTCACACACCTGCATTCTATGACTTCACACACCTCCATTCTATGACTTCACAAACCTCCATTCTGTGACTTCACACACCTCCACTCTGTGACTTTACATACCTCCATTCTGTGACTTCACACACCTCCATTCTGTGATTTCATACACAATCCATTCTATGAATTCACAAACCTCCCTTCTGTGAATTCACACATCTCCATTCTGGGTTCACACACCTCCATTCTGTGACTTCACACACCTCCATTCTGTGACTTCACACACCTCCATTCTATGACTTCACACACCTCCATCTGTGACTTCACACACCTCCATTCTATGACTTCACACTCCTCCATTCTTTGAGTTCACACACATTTTTGTGACTTCACACACCTCCATTCTATGATTTCACACACCTCCATTCTATGACTTCACACACCTCCATTCTCTGACTTCAAAAAGCAACATTCTATGACTTCAAACACCTCCATTCTATGACTTCACACACCTCCATTCTGAGACTTCACACACCTCTGTTCTGTGACTTTACACACCTCCACTCTGTGACTACATACACTTCCATTCTGTGATTTCACACACCTCCATTCTTTGACTTCACACACCTCCATTCTATGAATTCACCCACCTCCATTATGACTTCACACAACTCTATTCTGTGACTTCACACACCTGCCTTCTGTGACTTCACACACCTCCATTCTATGACTTCACACCTCCATTCTATGACTTCACACCTCCATTCTATGACTTCACACACCAATATTTATGACGTCACACACCTCCATTCTGTGACTTCACACACCTCCATTCTGACATCACACACCTACATTCTATGACTTCACGCACTTCCATTCTATGACTTCACACACCTCCATTCTGTGACTTCACTCACCTCCATTGTGAGTTCACACACACGCATTCTGTGACTTCACACACCTCCATTCATTGACTTCACACACCTTGATTCTCTGACTTCACATACCTCCATTCTACGATTTCACACACCTTCATTCTGTGACTTCACACATCTAAATTCTATGATTTCACACACCTCCATTCTGTGACTTCACACACCTCCATTCTGAGTTCACACTCCTCCATTCTGTGACTTCACAATCCTCCATTATATGACTTCACACACCTCCATTCTATCACTTCACACACCTACATTGTGACTTCACACACCTATGTTCTATCAGTTCACACACCTGCCTTGTGACTTCACAAACCTCCATTCTCTGACTTCACACACCTCCATTCTGAATTCACACACCTCCATTCTGACTTCACACACCTCAATTCTGTGACTTCACACACCTCCATTCTATGAATTCACATACCTCATTTCTGAGTTGACACACCTCCATTCTGTGACTTCACATACCTCCAATCTGACTTCACACACCTCCATTCTATGACTTCACACACCTCCATTCTGTGACTTCAAAAACCACCATTCTATGACTTCGCACATCTCCATTGTGACTTCACACACCTCCATTCTATGAGTTCACACAGCTCCATTCTGACTTCACACACCTCCATTCTATGACTTCGCAAACCTCTATTCTGACTTCACACCCCTCCATTCTGTGACTTCACATACCTCCATTCTTTGACCTCACACCCCTCCATTCTGTGCCTTCACACACCTTAAATCTGAGTTCACACACCTCCATACGGTGACTTCACACACCTCCATTCTGTGACTTCACACACCTCCATTCTATGACATCACACGCCTCCATTCTGGGACTTCACACACCTCCATTCTATGACTTCACACACCTCCATTATATGACTTCAGAAACCTACATTGTTACTTCACACACCTCCATTCTGTGACTTCACACACCTCCATTGTTTGCCTTCCCACACCTCCATTTTGACAACACACACCTCCATTCTATGTCTTCACACAGCTTCATTCTTACTGCAGAAATCTCCATTCTATGACTTCACAAACCTCCCTTCTGTGAATTCACACACCTCCATTCTGAGTTCACACACCTCCATTCTGTGACTTCACACACCTCCATTCTGTGACTTCACACACCTCCATTCTATGACTTCACACACCTCCATTCTATGACTTCACACACCTCCATTCTGCCTTCACAGACTTCCGTTTGACTTCAAACACCTCATTTCTGTGACTTCACACACCTCCATTCTATGATTTCACACACCTCCATTCTATGACTTCAAACACCTCCATTGTATGACTTCACACACCTCCTTTCTGAGTTGACACACCTCCATTCTGTTACTTCACACCCCTTCAACCTGACTTCACACACCTCCATTCTATGACTTCACACACCTCCATTTTGACTTCACATACCTATATTCTGTGACTTCACACACCTCCATTCTGTGACTTCACACACCTCAATTTTGACTTCACACACTTCCATTCTGTGACTTCACACATCTGCATTCTGTGACTTCATACACCTCCAATGTTTGATTTCACACACCTCCATTCTTGGATTTCACACACCTCCATTCCATGACTTCACACACCTCCATTCTATGACTTCACACAGCTCCATTCTGAATTCACACACCTCCATTCTGACTTCATACACCTCAATTCTGTGCCTTCACACACCTCCACTCTGTGACTTTACACACCTCCATTCTATGAATTCACACACCTCCATCTGTGATTTCACACACCTCCATTCTATGACTACACACTCCTCCATTCTATGAGTTCACACACTTCCATTCTGTGACTTCACACACCTCCATTCTATGACTTCACACACCTCCATTCTGACTTCACACACTTCCATTTTGACTTCAAAGACCTCATTTCTGTGACTTCACACACCTCCATTCTATGATTTCACACACCTCCATTCTATGACTTCACACACCTCCATTCTATGACTTCACACATCCATTCTATGACTTCACATCTCCATTCTATGACTTCACACACCAACATTTATGACGTCACACACCTCCATTCTGTGACTTCACACACCTCCATTCTGACATCACACACCTACATTCTATGACTTCACACACTTCCATTCTATGACTTCACACACCTCAATTCTGTGACTTCACTCACCTCCATTCTACGATTTCCCACACCTCCATTCTGTGACTTCACACATCTCCATTCTATGATTTCACACACCTCCATTCTGTGACTTCACACACCTCCATTCCGAGTTCACACACCTCAATTCTGTGACTTTACACACCTCCAATATATGACTTCACACACCTCCATTTTGTGACTTTGCACACCTCCATTCTATGACTTCACCCACCTCCATTCTATGACTTCACACACCTACATAGTGACTTCACACACACCTCCATTCTGTGACTTCACACACCTCCAATATATGACTTCACACACCTCCATTTTGTGACTTCACACACCTCCATTCTATGACTTCACACACCTCCATTCTATGACTTCAGACACCTGCATTGTGACTTCACACACCTCCATTCTCTGACTTCACACACCTCCATTCTGAATTCACACATCTCCATTCTGACTTCACACACCTCCATTCTATGAATTCACATACCTCATTTCTGAGTTGACACACCTCCATTCTGTGACTTCACATACCTCCAATCTGACTTCACACACCTCCATTCTATGACTTCACACACCTCCATTCTGTGACTTCAAAAACCACCATTCTATGACTTCACACATTTCCATTGTGACTTCACACACCTCCATTCTATGCGTTCACACAGCTCCATTCTGACTTCACACACCTCCATTCTATGACTTCGTACACCTCTATTCTGACTTCACACCCCTCCATTCTGTGACTTCACATACCTCCATTCTTTGACTTCACTCCCCTCCATTCTGTGCCTTCACACACCTCCACTCTGTGACTTTACACACCTCCATTCTGTGACTTCACACACCTCCCTTCTGTGACTTCACACACCTCCATTCTATGACTTCCTACAACTCCATTCTAGGTCTTCACACACCTCCATTCTATGACATCACACACCTCCATTCTGTGACTTCACACACCTCCATTCTATGACTTCACACACCTCCAATCTATGACTTCAGAAACCTACATTGTTACTTCACACACCTCCATTCTATGAGTTCACACACCTGCATTTTGACTTCACACACCTCCATTATCTGACTTCACACACCTCCATTCTGACTTCACACACCTCCATTCTGACTTCACACACCTCCGTTCTATGACATCACACACCTCCATTCTATGACTTTACACACCTCCTTTCTGAGTTCACACACATCCATTCTGTGACTTCACACACCTCCATTGTGACTTCATATACCTCCATTCTATGAGTTCACACACCTCCATTCTGACTTCACACACTTCAATTCTATGACTTCACACAGCTCCATTCTCACTTCACACTCCTCCATTCTATGACTTCCCACACCTCTGTTCTGACTTCACACACCTGCATTCTATGACTTCAGACACCTCCATTCTGACTTCACACACCTCAATTCTGTGACTTCACACACCTCCATTCTATGATTTCACACACCTCCATTCTATGATTTCACATACATCCATTCTATGACTTCACACACCTCCTTTCTGAGTTCACACACATCCATTCTGTGACTTCACACACCACCATTGTGACTTCATACACCTCCATTGTATGAGTACACACACCTCCATTCTGACTTCACACACTTCCATTCTATGACTTCACACAGCTCAATTCTGACTTCACACACCTCCATTCTATGACTTCGCACACCTCTATTCTGACTTCACACAACTGCATTCTGTGACTTCACACACCTCCATTCTATGACTTCACACACCTCAATTCTGTGACTTCACACACCTCTACTCTGTGACTTTACACACCTCCATTCTGTGACTTCACACACTTCCATTCTGTGATTTCACACACAATCCATTCTATGACTTCACAAACCTCCATTCTTTGATTTCACACACCTCCATTCTATGACTTCACACACCTGCATTGTGACTTCATAAAACTCCATTCTGTGAATTCACACACCTCCGTTCTGTGACTTCACACACCTCCATACTATGACTTCCACACACCTTCAATCTATGACTTCACAAACCTCCATTCTATGACTTCACACACCTCCATTCTCTGACTTCACACACCTCCATTCTATGACTTCACACACCTCCATTCTGTAACTTCACACGCTTCCAATGTTTGACTTCACAAACCTCCATTCCATGACTTCATACACCTCCATTCTATGACTTCACACACATCCATTCTTTGACCTCACACACCTCCATTTTGACTTCACACACCTCCATTCTGTGACTTCACACACCTGCATTTGTGACTTCACACACCACAATTTTGACTTCACACACGTCCATTCTTTTACTTCACACACCTCCATTTTGACTT
Source organism: Megascapheus bottae (assembly GCA_024803745.1). Lineage (NCBI taxonomy): Eukaryota > Metazoa > Chordata > Mammalia > Rodentia > Geomyidae > Megascapheus > Megascapheus bottae. The sequence goes on along the minus strand of JANJXV010000547.1, from coordinate 254,768 downwards.
CACACACTTCCATTCTGTGACTTCACACACCTCCATTCTGTGACTTCACACACCTACATTGTTTGACGTCACACACCTCCATTTTGTCTTCACACACCTCCATTCTATGACTTCACACACCTTCATTCTTTCTTCAGAAACATGCATTCTATGACTTCACAAACCTCCCTTCTGTGAATTCACACACCTCCATTCTGGGTTCACACACCTCCATTCTGTGACTTCACACACCTCCATTCTATGAATTCACACACCTCCATCTGTGATTTCACACACCTCCATTCTATGACTACACACTCCTCCATTCTATGAGTTCACACACTTCCATTCTGTGACTTCACACACCTCCATTCTATGACTTCACACACCTCCATTCTGACTTCACACACTTCCATTTTGACTTCAAAGACCTCATTTCTGTGACTTCACACACCTCCATTCTATGATTTCACACACCTCCATTCTATGACTTCACACACCTCCATTCTAAGACTTCACACATCCATTCTATGACTTCACATCTCCATTCTATGACTTCACACACCAACATTTATGACGTCACACACCTCCATTCTGTGACTTCACACACCTCCATTCTGACATCACACACCTACATTCTATGACTTCACACACTTCCATTCTATGACTTCACACACCTCAATTCTGTGACTTCACTCACCTCCATTCTACGATTTCCCACACCTCCATTCTGTGACTTCACACATCTCCATTCTATGATTTCACACACCTCCATTCTGTGACTTCACACACCTCCATTCCGAGTTCACACACCTCAATTCTGTGACTTTACACACCTCCAATATATGACTTCACACACCTCCATTTTGTGACTTTGCACACCTCCATTCTATGACTTCACCCACCTCCATTCTATGACTTCACACACCTACATAGTGACTTCACACACACCTCCATTCTGTGACTTCACACACCTGCAATATATGACTTCACACACCTCCATTTTGTGACTTCACACACCTCCATTCTATGACTTCACACACCTCCATTCTATGACTTCAGACACCTGCATTGTGACTTCACACACCTCCATTCTCTGACTTCACACACCTCCATTCTGAATTCACACATCTCCATTCTGACTTCACACACCTCCATTCTATGAATTCACATACCTCATTTCTGAGTTGACACACCTCCATTCTGTGACTTCACATACCTCCAATCTGACTTCACACACCTCCATTCTATGACTTCACACACCTCCATTCTGTGACTTCAAAAACCACCATTCTATGACTTCACACATTTCCATTGTGACTTCACACACCTCCATTCTATGCGTTCACACAGCTCCATTCTGACTTCACACACCTCCATTCTATGACTTCGTACACCTCTATTCTGACTTCACACCCCTCCATTCTGTGACTTCACATACCTCCATTCTTTGACTTCACTCCCCTCCATTCTGTGCCTTCACACACCTCCACTCTGTGACTTTACACACCTCCATTCTGTGACTTCACACACCTCCCTTCTGTGACTTCACACACCTCCATTCTATGACTTCCCACAACTCCATTCTAAGTCTTCACACACCTCCATTCTATGACTTCACACACTTCCAATGTTTGACATCATACACCTCCATTTTTTGACTTCACACACCTCCGTTCCATGAATTCACACACCTCCATTCTATGAGTTCACACACTTCCATTCTATGAGTTCACACACCTTCATTCTTACTTCAGCAACATCCATTCTATGACTTCAGACACCTCCATTCTATGACTTCACACACCTTCATTCTTACTTCAGCAACATCCATTCTATGACTTCACACACCTCCATTCTATGACTTCACAAACCTCCATTCTGTGACTTCACACACCTCCATTCTGGGTTCACACACCTCCATTCTGTGACTTCACACACCTCGATTCTGACTTCACACACCTCCATTCTATGACTTCACACACTTCCATTCTATGACTTCACACACCTCCATTCTGTGACTTCACATACCTCCACTCTGAGTTCACACACCTCCATTCTGTGTCTTCACACACCTCCATTCGGTGACTTCACACACCTACTTCTATGACTTCACACACCTCCATTTGTGACTTCACACACCTCAAATCTGAGTTCACACACCTCCATACTGTGACTTCACAAACCTATAATCTGTGACTTCACACACCTCCATTCTATGACTTCACACACCTCCATTCTATGCCTTCACAACCTCCATTCTGTGACTTCACACACCTCCATTCTATGACATCACACACCTCCATTCTGTGACTTCACACACCTCCATTCTATGACTTCACACACCTCCAATCTATGACTTCAGAAACCTACATTGTTACTTCACACACCTCCATTCTATGAGTTCACACACCTGCATTTTGACTTCACACACCACCATTATCTTACTTCACACACCTCCATTCTGACTTCACACACCTCCATTCTGACTTCACACACCTCCATTCTATGACATCACACACCTCCATTCTATGACTTTACACACCTCCTTTCTGAGTTCACACACATCCATTCTGTGACTTCACACACCTCCATTGTGACTTCATATACCTCCATTCTATGAGTTCACACACCTCCATTCTGACTTCACACACTTCAATTCTATGACTTCACACAGCTCCATTCTCACTTCACACTCCTCCATTCTATGTCTTCGCACACCTCTGTTCTGACTTCACACACCTCCATTCTGTAACTTCACACACCTCCATTCTGTGACTTCACACACCTCCATTCTATGAATTCACACACCTCCATCTGTGACTTCACACACCTCCATTCTATGACTTCACACTCCTCCATTCTATGAGTACACACACATTTTTGTGACTTCACACACCTCCATTCTATGACTTCACACACCTCCATTCTATGACTTCACACACCTCCATTCTCTGACTTCAAAAAGCAACATTCTATGACTTCAAACACCTCCATTCTATGACTTCACACACCTCCATTCTGAGACTTCACACACCTCCGTTCTGTGAATTTACACACCTCCACTCTGTGACTACATACACTTCCATTCTGTGATTTCACACACCTCCATTCTTTGACTTCACACACCTCCATTCTATGACTTCACACCTCCATTCTATGACTTCACACCTCCATTCTATGACTTCACACACCAATATTTATGACGTCACACACCTCCATTCTGTGACTTCACACACCTCCATTCTGACATCACACACCTACATTCTATGACTTCACGCACTTCCATTCTATGACTTCACACACCTCCATTCTGTGACTTCACTCACCTCCATTGTGAGTTCACACACATCCATTCTGTGACTTCACACACCTCCATTCATTCACTTCACACACCTTGATTCTCTGACTTCACATACCTCCATTCTACGATTTCACACACCTCCATTCTGTGACTTCACACATCTAAATTCTATGATTTCACACACCTCCATTCTGTGACTTCACACACCTCCATTCTGAGTTCACACACCTCCATTCTGTGACTTCACAATCCTCCATTATATGACTTCACACACCTCCATTCTATCACTTCACACACCTACATTGTGACTTCACACACCTACGTTCTATCAGTTCACACACCTGCATTGTGACTTCACAAACCTCCATTCTCTGACTTCACACACCTCCATTCTGAATTCACACACCTCCATTCTGACTTCACACACCTCAATTCTGTGACTTCACACACCTCCATTCTATGAATTCACATACCTCATTTCTGAGTTGACACACCTCCATTCTGTGACTTCACATACCTCCAATTTGATTTCACACACCTCCATTCTCTGACTTCAAAAACCACCATTCTATGACTTCGCACATCACCATTGTGACTTCACACACCTCCATTCTATGAGTTCACATAGCTCCATTCTGACTTCACACACCTCCATTCTATGACTTCGCAAACCTCTATTCTGACTTCACACCCCTCCATTCTGTGACTTCACATACCTCCATTCTTTGACTTCACACCCCTCCATTCTGTGCCTTCACACACCTTAAATCTGAGTTCACACACCTCCATACTGTGACTTCACACACCTCCATTCTGTGACTTCACACACCTCCATTCTATGACTTCACACACCTCCATTCTATGACTTCAGAAACCTACATTTTTACTTCACACACCTCCATTCTGTGACTTCACACACCTCCATTGTTTGCCTTCCCACACCTCCATTTTGACAACACACAGCTCCATTCTATGTCTTCACACAGCTTCATTCTTACTGCAGAAATCTCCATTCTATGACTTCACAAACCTCCCTTCTGTGAATTCACACACCTCCATTCTGAGTTCACACACCTCCATTCTGTGACTTCACACACCTCCATTCTGTGACTTCACACACCTCCATTCTATGACTTCACACACCTCCATTCTATGACTTCACACACCTCCATTCTGCCTTCACAGACTTCCATTTGACTTCAAACACCTCATTTCTGTGACTTCACACACCTCCATTCTATGATTTCACACACCTCCATTCTATGACTTCAAACACCTCCATTCTATGACTTCACACACCTTCTTTCTGAGTTGACACACCTCCATTCTGTTACTTCCCCCCCCTCCAATCTGACTTCACACACCTCCATTCTATGACTTCACACACCTGCATTCTGTGACTTCAAAAACCAACATTCTATGACTTCAAACACCTCCATTCTATGACTTCACACACCTCCAATCTATGACTTCACACACCTCCATTCTATCACTTCACACACCTACATTGTGACTTCACACACCTCCATTCTCTGACTTCACACACCTCCATTCCGAATTCACACACCTCCATTCTGACTTTACACACCTCAATTCTGTGACTTCACACACCTCCATTCTATGACTTCACATACCTCCTTTCTGAGTTGACACAACTCCATTCTGTGACTTCACATACCTCCAATCTGACTTCACACACCTCCATTCTATGACCTCACACACCTCCATTCTGTGACTTCAAAAACCACCATTCTATGACTTCGCACATCTCCATTGTGACTTCACACACCTCCATTCTATGAGTTCACACAGCTCCATTCTGACTTTACACACCTCCATTCTATGACTTCGCAAACCTCTATTCTGACTTCACACCCCTCCATTCTGTGACTTCACATACCTCTATTCTTTGACTTCACACCCCTCCATACTGTGACTTCACATACCTCCATTCTTTGACTTCACTCCCCTCCATTCTGTGCCTTCACACACCTCCACTCTGTGACTTTACACACCTCCATTCTGTGACTTCACACACCTCCCTTCTGTGACTTCACACACCTCCATTCTATGACTTCCCACAACTCCATTCTAAGTCTTCACACACCTCCATTCTATGACTTCACACACTTCCAATGTTTGACATCATACACCTCCATTTTTTGACTTCACACACCTCCGTTCCATGAATTCACACACCTCCATTCTATGAGTTCACACACTTCCATTCTATGAGTTCACACACCTTCATTCTTACTTCAGCAACATCCATTCTATGACTTCAGACACCTCCATTCTATGACTTCACACACCTTCATTCTTACTTCAGCAACATCCATTCTATGACTTCACACACCTCCATTCTATGACTTCACAAACCTCCATTCTGTGACTTCACACACCTCCATTCTGGGTTCACACACCTCCATTCTGTGACTTCACACACCTCGATTCTGACTTCACACACCTCCATTCTATGACTTCACACACTTCCATTCTATGACTTCACACACCTCCATTCTGTGACTTCACATACCTCCACTCTGAGTTCACACACCTCCATTCTGTGTCTTCACACACCTCCATTCGGTGACTTCACACACCTACTTCTATGACTTCACACACCTCCATTTGTGACTTCACACACCTCAAATCTGAGTTCACACACCTCCATACTGTGACTTCACAAACCTATAATCTGTGACTTCACACACCTCCATTCTATGACTTCACACACCTCCATTCTATGCCTTCACAACCTCCATTCTGTGACTTCACACACCTCCATTCTATGACATCACACACCTCCATTCTGTGACTTCACACACCTCCATTCTATGACTTCACACACCTCCAATCTATGACTTCAGAAACCTACATTGTTACTTCACACACCTCCATTCTATGAGTTCACACACCTGCATTTTGACTTCACACACCACCATTATCTTACTTCACACACCTCCATTCTGACTTCACACACCTCCATTCTGACTTCACACACCTCCATTCTATGACATCACACACCTCCATTCTATGACTTTACACACCTCCTTTCTGAGTTCACACACATCCATTCTGTGACTTCACACACCTCCATTGTGACTTCATATACCTCCATTCTATGAGTTCACACACCTCCATTCTGACTTCACACACTTCAATTCTATGACTTCACACAGCTCCATTCTCACTTCACACTCCTCCATTCTATGTCTTCGCACACCTCTGTTCTGACTTCACACACCTCCATTCTGTAACTTCACACACCTCCATTCTGTGACTTCACACACCTCCATTCTATGAATTCACACACCTCCATCTGTGACTTCACACACCTCCATTCTATGACTTCACACTCCTCCATTCTATGAGTACACACACATTTTTGTGACTTCACACACCTCCATTCTATGACTTCACACACCTCCATTCTATGACTTCACACACCTCCATTCTCTGACTTCAAAAAGCAACATTCTATGACTTCAAACACCTCCATTCTATGACTTCACACACCTCCATTCTGAGACTTCACACACCTCCGTTCTGTGAATTTACACACCTCCACTCTGTGACTACATACACTTCCATTCTGTGATTTCACACACCTCCATTCTTTGACTTCACACACCTCCATTCTATGACTTCACACCTCCATTCTATGACTTCACACCTCCATTCTATGACTTCACACACCAATATTTATGACGTCACACACCTCCATTCTGTGACTTCACACACCTCCATTCTGACATCACACACCTACATTCTATGACTTCACGCACTTCCATTCTATGACTTCACACACCTCCATTCTGTGACTTCACTCACCTCCATTGTGAGTTCACACACATCCATTCTGTGACTTCACACACCTCCATTCATTCACTTCACACACCTTGATTCTCTGACTTCACATACCTCCATTCTACGATTTCACACACCTCCATTCTGTGACTTCACACATCTAAATTCTATGATTTCACACACCTCCATTCTGTGACTTCACACACCTCCATTCTGAGTTCACACACCTCCATTCTGTGACTTCACAATCCTCCATTATATGACTTCACACACCTCCATTCTATCACTTCACACACCTACATTGTGACTTCACACACCTACGTTCTATCAGTTCACACACCTGCATTGTGACTTCACAAACCTCCATTCTCTGACTTCACACACCTCCATTCTGAATTCACACACCTCCATTCTGACTTCACACACCTCAATTCTGTGACTTCACACACCTCCATTCTATGAATTCACATACCTCATTTCTGAGTTGACACACCTCCATTCTGTGACTTCACATACCTCCAATTTGATTTCACACACCTCCATTCTCTGACTTCAAAAACCACCATTCTATGACTTCGCACATCACCATTGTGACTTCACACACCTCCATTCTATGAGTTCACATAGCTCCATTCTGACTTCACACACCTCCATTCTATGACTTCGCAAACCTCTATTCTGACTTCACACCCCTCCATTCTGTGACTTCACATACCTCCATTCTTTGACTTCACACCCCTCCATTCTGTGCCTTCACACACCTTAAATCTGAGTTCACACACCTCCATACTGTGACTTCACACACCTCCATTCTGTGACTTCACACACCTCCATTCTATGACTTCACACACCTCCATTCTATGACTTCAGAAACCTACATTTTTACTTCACACACCTCCATTCTGTGACTTCACACACCTCCATTGTTTGCCTTCCCACACCTCCATTTTGACAACACACAGCTCCATTCTATGTCTTCACACAGCTTCATTCTTACTGCAGAAATCTCCATTCTATGACTTCACAAACCTCCCTTCTGTGAATTCACACACCTCCATTCTGAGTTCACACACCTCCATTCTGTGACTTCACACACCTCCATTCTGTGACTTCACACACCTCCATTCTATGACTTCACACACCTCCATTCTATGACTTCACACACCTCCATTCTGCCTTCACAGACTTCCATTTGACTTCAAACACCTCATTTCTGTGACTTCACACACCTCCATTCTATGATTTCACACACCTCCATTCTATGACTTCAAACACCTCCATTCTATGACTTCACACACCTTCTTTCTGAGTTGACACACCTCCATTCTGTTACTTCCCCCCCCTCCAATCTGACTTCACACACCTCCATTCTATGACTTCACACACCTGCATTCTGTGACTTCAAAAACCAACATTCTATGACTTCAAACACCTCCATTCTATGACTTCACACACCTCCAATCTATGACTTCACACACCTCCATTCTATCACTTCACACACCTACATTGTGACTTCACACACCTCCATTCTCTGACTTCACACACCTCCATTCCGAATTCACACACCTCCATTCTGACTTTACACACCTCAATTCTGTGACTTCACACACCTCCATTCTATGACTTCACATACCTCCTTTCTGAGTTGACACAACTCCATTCTGTGACTTCACATACCTCCAATCTGACTTCACACACCTCCATTCTATGACCTCACACACCTCCATTCTGTGACTTCAAAAACCACCATTCTATGACTTCGCACATCTCCATTGTGACTTCACACACCTCCATTCTATGAGTTCACACAGCTCCATTCTGACTTTACACACCTCCATTCTATGACTTCGCAAACCTCTATTCTGACTTCACACCCCTCCATTCTGTGACTTCACATACCTCTATTCTTTGACTTCACACCCCTCCATACTGTGACTTCACACACCTCCATTCTGTGACTTCACACACCTCCATTTGTGACTTCACACATCACAATTTTGACTTCACACACCTCCATTCTGTGACTTCACACACCTCCATTCTGAGTTAACACACCTCCATTTGTGACTTCACACACCTCCATTCTGACTTCACACACCACCATTCTATGACTTCACACACTTCCATTCTATGACTTCACACACCTCCATTCTGTGACTTCACACACCTCCACTCTGAGTTCACACACCTCCATTCTGTGTCTTCACACACCTCCATTCTGTGACTTCACACACCTCGTTATATGACTTCACACACCTCCATTCTGTGACCTCACACACCTCAAATCTGAGTTCTCACCCCTCCATAGTGTGACTTCACACACCTCCATTCTGTGACTTCACACACATCCATTCTATGACTTCACACACCTCCATTCTATGACTTCACACACCTCCATTCTGTGACTTCACACACCTCCATTCTTTGACTTCACACACATCCATTCTATGACTTCACACACCTCCATTCTATGACTTCACACACCTCCATTCTGTGACTTCACACACCTCCATTCTGTGACTTCACACACCTCCATTCTATGACATCACACACCTCCATTCTGTGACTTCACACACCTCCATTCTATGAGTTCACACACCTGCACTATCACTTCACACACCTCCATTCTCTGACGTCACACACCTCCATTCTAACATCACACACTTCCATTCTATGACTTCACACAGCTCCATTCTGACTTTACACACCTCCATTCTATGACTTCACACACCTCTATCTGACTACACACAACTGCATTCTGTGACTTCACACACCTCCATTCTATGACTTCACACACCTCCATTCTGTGACTTCACACACCTCTACTCTGTGACTTTACGCACCTTCATTCTGACTTCACACACCTCAATTTTGTGACTTCACACACCTCCATTCTATGACTTCACAGACATCCATTCTATGACTTCACACACCTCCTTTCTGAGTTCACACACATCCATTCTGTGACTTCACACACCTCCATTGTGACTTTATACACCTCCATTGTATGAGTACACACACCTCCATTCTGACTTCACACACTTCCATTCTGACTTCACACAGCTCCATTCTGACTTCACACACCTCCATTCTATGACTTCGCACACCTCTATTCTGACTTCACACAACTGCATTCTGTGACTTCACACACCTCCATTCTATGACTTCACACACCTCCATTCTGTGACTTCACACACCTCTACTCTGTGACTTTACACACCTCCATTCTGTGACTTCACACACTTCCATTCTGTGATTTCACACACAATCCATTCTATGACTTCACAAACCTCCATTCTTTGATTTCACACACCTCCATTCTATGACTTCACACACCTGCATTGTGACTTCATACAACTCCATTCTGTGAATTCATACACCTCCGTTCTGTGACTTCACACACCTCCATACTATGACTTCCACACACCTTCAATCTATGACTTCACAAACCTCCATTCTATGACTTCACACACCTCCATTCTCTGACTTCACACACCTCCATTCTATGACTTCACACACCTCCATTCTGTAACTTCACACGTTTCCAATGTTTGACTTCACAAACCTCCATACCATGACTTCATACACCTCCATTCTATGACTTCACACACATCCATTCTTTGACCTCACACACCGCCATTTTGACTTCACACACCTCCATTCTGTGACTTCACACACCTGAATTTGTGACTTCACTCACCACAATTTTGACTTCACACACGTCCATTCTTTTACTTCACATACCTCCATTTTGACTTCACACACTTCCATTCTGTGACTTCACACACCTCCATTCTGTGACTTCACACACCTACATTGTTTGACTTCACACACCTCCATTTTGTCTTCACACACCTCCATTCTATGACTTCACACACCTCCATTTTGTGACTTCAAAAACCACCATTCTATGACTTCACACATTTCCATTGTGACTTCACACACCTCCATTCTATGCGTTCACACAGCTCCATTCTGACTTCACACACCTCCATTCTATGACTTCGTACACCTCTATTCTGACTTCACACCCATCCATTCTGTGACTTCACATACCTCCATTCTTTGACTTCACACCCCTCCATTCTGTGACTTCACATACCTCCATTCTTTGAATTCACTCCCCTCCATTCTGTGCCTTCACACACCTCCACTCTGTGACTTTACACACCTCCATTCTGTGACTTCACACACCTCCCTTCTGTGACTTCACACACCTCCATTCTATGACTTCCCACACCTCCATTCTAAGCCTTCACACACCTCCATTCTATGACTTCACACACTTCCAATGTTTGCCATCACACACCTCCATTTTTTGACTTCACACACCTCCGTTCCATGAATTCATACACCTCCATTCTATGAGTTCACACACTTCCATTCTATGAGTTCACACACCTTCATTCTTACTTCAGCAACATCCATTCTATGACTTCAGACACCTCCATTCTATGACTTCACACACCTTCATTCTTACTTCAGCAACATCCATTGTATGATTTCACACACCTCCATTCTATGACTTCACAAACCTCCATTCTGTGACTTCACACACCTCCATTCTGGCTTCACACACCTACATTCTGTGACTTCACACACCTCGATTCTGACTTCACACACCTCCATTCTATGACTTCACAAACTTCCATTCTATGACTTCACACACCTATATTCTGTGACTTCACATACCTCCACTCTGAGTTCACACACCTCCATTCTGTGTCTTCACACACCTCCATTCGGTGACTTCACACACCTACTTCTATGACTTCACACACCTCCATTTGTGACTTCACACACCTCAAATCTGAGTTCACACACCTCCATACTGTGACTTCAAAAACCTCTAATCTGTGACTTCACACACCTCCATTCTATGACTTCACACACCTCCATTCTATGCCTTCACACACCTCCACTCTGTGACTTCACACACCTCCATTCTATGACATCACACACCTGCATTCTGTGACTTCACACACCTCCATTCTATGACTTCACACACCTCCAATCTATGACTTCAGAAACCTACATTGTTACTTCACACACCTTCATTCTATGAGTTCACACACCTGCATTGTGACTTCACACACCTCCATTATCTGACTTCACACACCTCCATTCTGACTTCACACACCTCCATTCTGACTTCACACACCTCCATTCTATGACATCACACACCTCCATTCTATGACTTTACACACCTCTTTTCTGAGTTCACACACATCCATTCTGTGACTTCACACACCTCCATTTTGACTTCATATACCTCCATTCTATGAGTTCACACACCTCCATTCTGACTTCACACACTTAAATTCTATGACTTCACAAAGCTCCATTCTCACTTCACACTCCTCCATTCTATGACTTCGCAGACCTCTGTTCTGACTTCACACACCTGCATTCTATGACTTCACACACCTCCATTCTATGACTTCACAAACCTCCATTCTGTGACTTCACACACCTCCACTCTGTGACTTTACATACCTCCATTCTGTGACTTCACACACCTCCATTCTGTGATTTCATACACAATCCATTCTATGAATTCACAAACCTCCCTTCTGTGAATTCACACATCTCCATTCTGGGTTCACACACCTCCATTCTGTGACTTCACACACCTCCATTCTGTGACTTCACACACCTCCATTCTATGACTTCACACACCTCCATCTGTGACTTCACACACCTCCATTCTATGACTTCACACTCCTCCATTCTTTGAGTTCACACACATTTTTGTGACTTCACACACCTCCATTCTATGATTTCACACACCTCCATTCTATGACTTCACACACCTCCATTCTCTGACTTCAAAAAGCAACATTCTATGACTTCAAACACCTCCATTCTATGACTTCACACACCTCCATTCTGAGACTTCACACACCTCTGTTCTGTGACTTTACACACCTCCACTCTGTGACTACATACACTTCCATTCTGTGATTTCACACACCTCCATTCTTTGACTTCACACACCTCCATTCTATGAATTCACCCACCTCCATTATGACTTCACACAACTCTATTCTGTGACTTCACACACCTGCCTTCTGTGACTTCACACACCTCCATTCTATGACTTCACACCTCCATTCTATGACTTCACACCTCCATTCTATGACTTCACACACCAATATTTATGACGTCACACACCTCCATTCTGTGACTTCACACACCTCCATTCTGACATCACACACCTACATTCTATGACTTCACGCACTTCCATTCTATGACTTCACACACCTCCATTCTGTGACTTCACTCACCTCCATTGTGAGTTCACACACACGCATTCTGTGACTTCACACACCTCCATTCATTGACTTCACACACCTTGATTCTCTGACTTCACATACCTCCATTCTACGATTTCACACACCTTCATTCTGTGACTTCACACATCTAAATTCTATGATTTCACACACCTCCATTCTGTGACTTCACACACCTCCATTCTGAGTTCACACTCCTCCATTCTGTGACTTCACAATCCTCCATTATATGACTTCACACACCTCCATTCTATCACTTCACACACCTACATTGTGACTTCACACACCTATGTTCTATCAGTTCACACACCTGCCTTGTGACTTCACAAACCTCCATTCTCTGACTTCACACACCTCCATTCTGAATTCACACACCTCCATTCTGACTTCACACACCTCAATTCTGTGACTTCACACACCTCCATTCTATGAATTCACATACCTCATTTCTGAGTTGACACACCTCCATTCTGTGACTTCACATACCTCCAATCTGACTTCACACACCTCCATTCTATGACTTCACACACCTCCATTCTGTGACTTCAAAAACCACCATTCTATGACTTCGCACATCTCCATTGTGACTTCACACACCTCCATTCTATGAGTTCACACAGCTCCATTCTGACTTCACACACCTCCATTCTATGACTTCGCAAACCTCTATTCTGACTTCACACCCCTCCATTCTGTGACTTCACATACCTCCATTCTTTGACCTCACACCCCTCCATTCTGTGCCTTCACACACCTTAAATCTGAGTTCACACACCTCCATACGGTGACTTCACACACCTCCATTCTGTGACTTCACACACCTCCATTCTATGACATCACACGCCTCCATTCTGGGACTTCACACACCTCCATTCTATGACTTCACACACCTCCATTATATGACTTCAGAAACCTACATTGTTACTTCACACACCTCCATTCTGTGACTTCACACACCTCCATTGTTTGCCTTCCCACACCTCCATTTTGACAACACACACCTCCATTCTATGTCTTCACACAGCTTCATTCTTACTGCAGAAATCTCCATTCTATGACTTCACAAACCTCCCTTCTGTGAATTCACACACCTCCATTCTGAGTTCACACACCTCCATTCTGTGACTTCACACACCTCCATTCTGTGACTTCACACACCTCCATTCTATGACTTCACACACCTCCATTCTATGACTTCACACACCTCCATTCTGCCTTCACAGACTTCCGTTTGACTTCAAACACCTCATTTCTGTGACTTCACACACCTCCATTCTATGATTTCACACACCTCCATTCTATGACTTCAAACACCTCCATTGTATGACTTCACACACCTCCTTTCTGAGTTGACACACCTCCATTCTGTTACTTCACACCCCTTCAACCTGACTTCACACACCTCCATTCTATGACTTCACACACCTCCATTTTGACTTCACATACCTATATTCTGTGACTTCACACACCTCCATTCTGTGACTTCACACACCTCAATTTTGACTTCACACACTTCCATTCTGTGACTTCACACATCTGCATTCTGTGACTTCATACACCTCCAATGTTTGATTTCACACACCTCCATTCTTGGATTTCACACACCTCCATTCCATGACTTCACACACCTCCATTCTATGACTTCACACAGCTCCATTCTGAATTCACACACCTCCATTCTGACTTCATACACCTCAATTCTGTGACTTCACACACCTCCATTCTATGATTTCCCACACCTCCATTCTTTGACTTCACACACCTCCATTCTATGACTTCACATACCTCCTTTCTGAGTTGACACACCTCCATTCTGTGACTTCTCATACCTCCAATCTGACTTCACACACCTCCATTCTATGAGTTCACACAGCTCCTTTCTGACTTCACACACCTCCATTCTATGACTTCACACACCTCTATTCTGACTTCACACCCCTCCATTCTGTGACTTCACATACCTCCATTCTTTGACTTCACACCCCTCAATACTCTGCCTTCACACACCTCCACTCTGTGACTTTACACACCTCCATTCTGTGACTTCACACACCTCCCTTCTGTGACTTCACACACCTCCATTCTATGACTTCACACACGTCCATTCTATGACTTCACACCTCCATTCTATGGCTTCACACCTCCATTCTATGACTTCACACACCAACATTTATGACGTCACACACCTCCATTCTGTGACTTCACACACCTCCATTCTGACATCACACACCTACATTCTATGACTTTACACACTTCCATTCTATGAGTTCACACACCTCCATTCTGTGACTTCACTAACCTCCATTGTGAGTTCACACACATCCATTCTGTGACTTCACACACCTCCATTCATTTACTTCACACACCTTGATTCTCTGACTTCACATACCTCCATTCTACGATTTCACACACCTCCATTCTGTGACTTCACACATCTCCATTCTATGACTTCACACACCTCCATTCTGTGACTTCACACACCTCCATTCTGAATTCACACAGCTCCTTTCTATGACTTCACACACCTCTTTCTGTGACTTCACACACCTCTATTCTATGACTTCACACACCTCCATTGTGATTTCACACACCTCTCTTCTATGTGTTCACACACCTCCATTCTGACTTTAAACACCTCAGTT
Organism: Megascapheus bottae; assembly: GCA_024803745.1. Lineage (NCBI taxonomy): Eukaryota > Metazoa > Chordata > Mammalia > Rodentia > Geomyidae > Megascapheus > Megascapheus bottae. The sequence goes on along the minus strand of JANJXV010000547.1, from coordinate 238,740 downwards.
CTATCACTTCACACACCTCCATTCTGACTTCACACACCTCCATTCTGTGACTTCACACACCTCCATTCTATGATTTCACACACCTCCATTCCTTGACTTCACACACCTGCATTCTATGACTTCACACACCTCCATTCTGAATTCACACACCTATATTCTGTGACTTCACACACCTCAATTTCTGACTTCACACACTTCCATTCTATGACTTCCACACCTCCATTCTGTAACTTCACATACCACCATTCTATGACTTCATACACCTCCATTGTGACTTCACATACCTCCATTCTATGAGTTCACACACCTCCATTCTGACTTCACACCTCCATTCTATGACTTCACACACCTCCATTCTGACTTCACACACTTCTATTCTATGACTTAGCACACCTCAATTCTGATTTCACACACCTCCATTCTGTGACTTCACACAACTCCATGACATGACTTTACATACCTCCATTCGATGACTTCACACACCTCCATTCTTTGACTTCACACACCTCCATTTTGACTTCACACACCTCCATTCTGTGACTTTACACACGTCCATTTGTGACATCACACACCACCTTTTTGACTTCACACACCTCCATTCTGTGACTTCACACACCTCCATTCTATGACATCACACGCCTCCATTCTGTGACTTCACACAACTCCATTCTATGACTTCACACTCCTCCATTCTATGACTTCAGAAATCTATATTGTTACTTCACAGACCTCCATTCTGTGACTTCACACACCTCCATTGTTTGCCTTCCCACACCTCCATTTTGACTACACACACCTCCATTCTATGTCTTCACACACCTTCATTCTTACTGCAGAAATCTCCATTCTATGACTTCACAAACCTCCCTTCTGTGAATTCACACACCTCCATTCTGAGTTCACACACCTCCATTCTGTGACTTCACACACCTCCATTCTGTTACTTCACACACCTCCATTCTATGACTTCACACACCTCCATTCTATGACTTCACACACCTCCATTCTGCCTTCACAGACTTCCATTTGACTTCAAACACCTCATTTCTGTGACTTCACACCCCTCCATTATATGATTTCACACACCTCCATTCTATGACTTCAAACACCTCCATTCTATGACTTCACACACCTCCTTTCTGAGTTGACACACCTCCATTCTGTTACTTCACACCCCTCCAATCTGACTTCACACACCTCCATTCTATCACTTCACACACCTGCATTCTGTGACTTCAAAAACCAACATTCTATGACTTCAAACACCTCCATTCTATGACTTCACACACCTCCATTCTATGACTTCACACACCTCCATTCTATCACTTCACACAACTACATTGTGACTTCACACACCGACGTTCTATCAGTTCACACACCTGCATTGTGACTTCACAAACCTCCATTCTCTGACTTCACACACCTCCATTCTGAATTCACACACCTCCATTCTGACTTCACACACCTCAATTCTGTGACTTCACACACCTCCATTCTATGACTTCACATACCTCATTTCTGAGTTGACACACCTCCATTCTGTGACTTCACATACCTCCAATCTGACTACACACACCTCCATTCTATGACCTCACACACCTCCATTCTGTGACTTCAAAAACCACCATTCTATGACTTCGCAAATCTCCATTGTGACTTCACACACCTCCATTCTATGAGTTCACACAGCTCCATTCTGACTTTACACACCTCAATTCTATGACTCCGCAAACCTCTATTCTGACTTCACACCCCTCCATTCTGTGACTTCACATACCTCTATTCTTTGACTTCACACCCCTCCACTCTGTGCCTTCACACACCTTAAATCTGACTTCACACCCCTCAATACTCTGCCTTCACACACCTCCACTCTGTGACTTTACACACCTCCATTCTGTAACTTCACACACCTCCCTTCTGTGACTTCACACACCTCCATTCTATGACTTCACACACCTCCATTCTGTGACTTCACACACCTCCATTCTAAGACTTCACACACCTCCATTCTATCACTTCACACACTTCCATTGTTTGACATCACACACCTCCATTCTTTGACTTCACACACCTCCATTCCATGAATTCACACACCTCCATTCTGTGAGTTCACACACGTCCATTCTATGAGTTCACACACCTCCTTTCTTACTTCAGCAACATCCATTCTATGACTTCAGACACCTCAATTCTATGACTTCACACACCTTCATTCTTACTTCAGCAACATCCATTCTGTGACTTCACACACCTCCCTTCTGTGACTTCACACACCTCCATTCTATGACTTCACACACGTCCATTCTATGACTTCACACCTCCATTCTATGGCTTCACACCTCCATTCTATGACTTCACACACCAACATTTATGACGTCACACACCTCCATTCTGTGACTTCACACACCTCCATTCTGACATCACACACCTACATTCTATGACTTTACACACTTCCATTCTATGACTTCACACACCTCCATTCTGTGACTTCACTCACCTCCATTGTGAGTTCACACACATTCATTCTGTGACTTCACACACCTCCATTCATTTACTTCACACACCTTGATTCTCTGACTTCACATACCTCCATTCTACGATTTCACACACCTCCATTCTGTGACTTCACACATCTCCATTCTATGACTTCACACACCTCCATTCTGTGACTTCACACACCTCCATTCGAAATTCACACAGCTCCTTTCTATGACTTCACACACCTCCTTCTGTGACTTCACACACCTCTATTCTATGACTTCGCACACCTCCATTGTGATTTCACACACCTCTCTTCTATGTGTTCACACACCTCCATTCTGACTTTACACACCTCAATTCTATCACTTCACACACCTCCATTCTTACTTCACACACCTCCATTCTGTGACTTCACACACCTCCATTGTTTGCCTTAACACACCTCCATTTTGACTACACACACCTCCATTCTATGTCTTCACACACCTTCATTCTTACTGCAGAAATCTCCATTCTGTGACTTCACAATCCTCCCTTCTGTGAATTCACACACCTCCATTCAGAGTTAACACACCTCCATTCTGTGACTTCACACACCTCCATTCTGTGACTTCACACACCTCCATTCTATGACTTCACACACCTCCATTCTATGACTTCACACATCTCCATTCTGCCTTCACAGACTTCCATTTGACTTCAAACACCTCATTTCTGTGACTTCACACACCTCCATTCTATGATTTCACACACCTCCATTCTATGACTTCAAACACCTCCATTCTATGACTTCACACACCTCCTTTCTGAGTTGACACACCTCCATTCTGTTACTTCACACCCCTCCAATCTGACTTCACACACCTCCATTCTATGACTTCACACACCTGCATTCTGTGACTTCAAAAACCAACATTCTATGACTGCAAACACCTCCATTTTATGACTTCACACACCTCCATTCTGAGACTTCACAAACCTCCACTCTGTGACTTTACACACCTCCACTCTGTGACTACACACACCTCCATTCTGTGATTTCACACACCTCCATTCTATGACTTCACACACATCCATTCTTTGACTTCACACACCTGACTTCTGTGACTTCACACACCTCCATTCTATGACTTCACACACCTCCATTCTATGACTTCACACCAACATACTATGACTTCACACACCAAAATTTATGACGTCACACACCTCCATTCTGTGACTTAACACACCTCCATTCTGACATCACACACCTCCATTCTATGACTTCACACACTTCCATTCTATGACTTCACACACCTGATTCTGTGACTTCACTCACCTCCATTGTGAGTTCACCCACCTCCATTCTGTGACTTCACACACCTCCATTCTGTGAATTCACACACCTCGATGCTCTGACTTCACACACCTCTCTTCTGTTACTTCACACACCTCCATTCTTTGACTTCACACACCTCCGTTCCATGAATTCACACACCTCCATTCTATGAGTTCACACACCTCCATTCTATGAGTTCACACACCTCCATTCTTACTTCAGCAACATCCATTCTATGACTTCAGACACCTCCATTCTATGACTTCACACACCTTCATTATTACTTCAGCCACATCCATTCTGTGACTTCACACACCTCCCTTCTGTGACTTCACACACCTCCATTCTACGACTTCACACACCTCCATTCTAAGACTTCACACACCTCCATTCTATGACTTCACACACTTCCATTCTATGACTTCACACACCTCCATTTTGTGACTTCACACACCTCCATTCTATGACTTCCCACAACTCCATTCTATGACTTCACACACGTGCATTCTGACTTCACACACCTCCATTCCATGACTTCATACACCTCCATTCTATGACTTCACACACCAACATTCTTTGACTTCACACACCTCCATTCTGTGACTTCACATATCTCCATTCTGACTTCACACTCATCCATTCTATGACTTCACAAATCTCCATTCTTTGACTTCAGAAACCTCAATTCCATGACTTCATACACCTCCATTCTATGACTTCACACACCTCCTTTCTTTGACTTCACACACTTCCATTTTGACTTCACACACCACAATTCTGTGACTTCACACACCTCCATTTGTGACTTCACACATCAAAATTTTGTCTTCACACACCTCCATTCTGTGACTTCACACACCTCAATTTTGACTTCACACACTTCCATTCTGTGACTTCACACATCTCCATTCTGTGACTTCTTACACTTCCATTGTTTGAATTCACACACCTCCATTCTTGGATTTCACACATCTCCATTCCATGACTTCACACACCTCCATTCTATGAGGTCACACACCTCTATTCTATGAGTTCACACACCTCCATTTTGACTTCACACACCTATATTCTGTGACTTCACACACCTCCATTCTGTGACTTCACACACCTCAATTTTGACTTCACACACTTCCATTCTGTGACTTCACACATCTCCATTCTGTGACTTCATACACCTCCAATGTTTGATTTCAAACACCTCCATTCTTGGATTTCACACACCTCCATTCCATGACTTCACACACCTCCATTCTATGACTTCACACAGCTCCATTCTGAATTCACACACCTCCATTCTGACTTCATACACCTCAATTCTGTGACTTCACACACATCCATTCTATGATTTCCCACACGTCCATTCTTTGACTTCACACACCTCCATTCTGTGACTTCACATACCTCCTTTCTGAGTTGACACACCTCCATTCTGTGACTTCACATACCTCCAATCTGACTTCACACACCTCCATTCTATGACTTCACACACCTCCATTCTGTGACTTCAAAAACCACCATTCTATGACTTCACACATCTCCATTGTGACTTCACACACCTCCATTCTATGAGTTCACACACCTCCATTCTTACTTCAGCAACATCCATTCTATGACTTCAGACACCTCCATTCTATGACTTCACACACCTTCATTATTACTTCAGCCACATCCATTCTGGGACTTCACACACCTCCCTTCTGTGACTTCACACACCTCCATTTTGTGACTTCACACACCTCCATTCTATGACTTCCCACAACTCCATTCTATGACTTCACACACGTGCATTCTGACTTCACACACCTCCATTCCATGACTTCATACACCTCCATTCTATGACTTCACACAGCAACGTTCTTTGACTTCACACACCTCCATTCTGTGACTTCACATATCTCCATTCTGACTTCACACACATCCATTCTATGACTTCACAAATCTCCATTCTATGACTTCAGAAACCTCAATTCCATGACTTCATACACCTCCATTCTATGACTTCACACACCTCCTTTCTTTGACTTCACACACCTCCATTTTGACTTCACACACCACAATTCTGTGACTTCACACACCTCCATTTGTGACTTCACACATCAAAATTTTGACTTCACACACCTCCATTCTGTGACTTCACACACCTCAATTTTGACTTCACACACTTCCATTCTGTCACTTCACACATCTCCATTCTGTGACTTCATACACCTCCAATGTTTGATTTCACACACCTCCATTCTTGGATTTCACATACCTCCATTCCATGACTTCACACACCTCCATTCTATGACTTCACACAGCTCCATTCTGAATTCACACACCTCCATTCTGACTTCATACACCTCAATTCTGTGACTTCACACACCTCCATTATATGATTTCCCACACCTCCATTCTTTGACTTCACACACCTCCATTCTATGACTTCACATACCTCCTTTCTGAGTTGACCCACCTCCATTCTGTGACTTCTCATACCTCCAATCTGACTTCACACACCTCCATTCTATGAGTTCACACAGATCCTTTCTGACTTCACACACCTCCATTCTATGACTTCGCACACCTCTATTCTGACTTCACACCCCTCCATTCTGTGACTTCACATACCTCCATTCATTGACTTCACACCCCTCAATACTCTGCCTTCACACACCTCCACTCTGTGACTTTACACACCTCCATTCTATGACTTCACACACCTCCATTCTATGACTTCACACACCTCCATTCTAAGACTTCACACACCTCCATTCTATCACTTCACTCACTTCCATTGTTTGACATCATACACCTCCATTCTTTGACTTCACACACCTCCATTCCATGAATTCACACACCTCCATTTTATGAGTTCACACACGTCCATTCTATGAGTTCACACACCTCCATTCTTACTTCAGCAACATCCATTCTATGACTTCAGACACCTCGATTCTATGACTTCACACACCTTCATTCTTACTTCAGCAACATCCATTCTGTGACTTCACACACCTCCCTTCTGTGACTTCACACACCTCCATTTTATGACTTCACACACGTCCATTCTATGACTTCACACCTCCATTCTATGGCTTCACACCTCCATTCTATGACTTCACACACCAACATTTATGACGTCACACACCTCCATTCTGTGACTTCACACACCTCCATTCTGACATCACACACCTACATTCTATGACTTTACACACTTCCATTCTATGACTTCACACACCTCCATTCTGTGACTTCACTCACCTCCATTGTGAGTTCACACACATTCATTCTGTGACTTCACACACCTCCATTCATTTACTTCACACACCTTGATTCTCTGACTTCACATACCTCCATTCTACGATTTCACACACCTCCATTCTGTGACTTCACACATCTCCATTCTATGACTTCACACACCTCCATTCTGTGACTTCACACACCTCCATTCTGAATTCACACAGCTCCTTTCTATGACTTCACACACCTCCTTCTGTGACTTCACACACCTCTATTCTATGACTTCACACACCTCCATTGTGATTTCACACACCTCTCTTCTATGTGTTCACACACCTCCATTCTGACTTTACACACCTCAATTCTATCACTTCACACACCTCCATTCTTACTTCACACACCTCCATTCTGTGACTTCACACACCTCCATTGTTTGCCTTAACACACCTCCATTTTGACTACACACACCTCCATTCTATGTCTTCACACACCTTCATTCTTACTGCAGAAATCTCCATTCTATGACTTCACAATCCTCCCTTCTGTGAATTCACACACCTCCATTCAGAGTTAACACACCTCCATTCTGTGACTTCACACACCTCCATTCTGTGACTTCACACACCTCCATTCTATGACTTCACACACCTCCATTCTATGACTCCACACATCTCCATTCTGCCTTCACAGACTTCCATTTGACTTCAAACACCTCATTTCTGTGACTTCACACACCTCCATTCTATGATTTCACACACCTCCATTCTATGACTTCAAACACCTCCATTCTATGACTTCACACACCTCCTTTCTGAGTTGACACACCTCCATTCTGTTACTTCACACCCCTCCAATCTGACTTCACACACCTCCATTCTATGACTTCACACACCTGCATTCTGTGACTTCAAAAACCAACATTCTATGACTTCAAACACCTCCATTCTATGACTTCACACACCTCCATTCTGAGACTTCACAAACCTCCACTCTGTGACTTTACACACCTCCACTCTGTGACTACACACACCTCCATTCTGTGATTTCACACACCTCCATTCTATGACTTCACACACATCCATTCTTTGACTTCACACACCTCCATTCTATGAATTCACACACCTCCATTGTGACCTCACACAACTCTATTCTGTGACTTCACACACCTGACTTCTGTGACTTCACACACCTCCATTCTATGACTTCACACACCTCCATTCTATGACTTCACACCAACATACTATGACTTCACACACCAAAATTTATGACGTCACACACCTCCATTCTGTGACTTAACACACCTCCATTCTGACATCACACACCTCCATTCTATGACTTCACACACTTCCATTCTATGACTTCACACACCTGATTCTGTGACTTCACTCACCTCCATTGTGAGTTCACCCACCTCCATTCTGTGACTTCACACACCTCCATTCTGTGAATTCACACACCTCGATGCTCTGACTTCACACACCTCTCTTCTGTGACTTCACACACCTCCATTCTTTGACTTCACACACCTCCGTTCCATGAATTCACACACCTCCATTCTATGAGTTCACACACCTCCATTCTATGAGTTCACACACCTCCATTCTTACTTCAGCAACATCCATTCTATGACTTCAGACACCTCCATTCTATGACTTCACACACCTTCATTATTACTTCAGCCACATCCATTCTGTGACTTCACACACCTCCCTTCTGTGACTTCACACACCTCCATTCTACGACTTCACACACCTCCATTCTAAGACTTCACACACCTCCATTCTATGACTTCACACACTTCCATTCTATGACTTCACACACCTCCATTTTGTGACTTCACACACCTCCATTCTATGACTTCCCACAACTCCATTCTATGACTTCACACACGTGCATTCTGACTTCACACACCTCCATTCCATGACTTCATACACCTCCATTCTATGACTTCACACACCAACATTCTTTGACTTCACACACCTCCATTCTGTGACTTCACATATCTCCATTCTGACTTCACACTCATCCATTCTATGACTTCACAAATCTCCATTCTTTGACTTCAGAAACCTCAATTCCATGACTTCATACACCTCCATTCTATGACTTCACACACCTCTTTCTTTGACTTCACACACCTCCATTTTGACTTCACACACCACAATTCTGTGACTTCACACACCTCCATTTGTGACTTCACACAACAAAATTTTGTCTTCACACACCTCCATTCTGTGACTTCACACACCTCAATTTTGACTTCACACACTACCATTCTGTGACTTCACACATCTCCATTCTGTGACTTCTTACACTTCCATTGTTTGAATTCACACACCTCCATTCTTGGATTTCACACATCTCCATTCCATGACTTCACACACCTCCATTCTATGAGGTCACACACCTCTATTCTATGAGTTCACACACCTCCATTTTGACTTCACACACCTATATTCTGTGACTTCACACACCTCCATTCTGTGACTTCACACACCTCAATTTTGACTTCACACACTTCCATTCTGTGACTTCACACATCTCCATTCTGTGACTTCATACACCTCCAATGTTTGATTTCACACACCTCCATTCTTGGATTTCACACACCTCCATTCCATGACTTCACACACCTCCATTCTATGACTTCACACACCTCCATTCTGAATTCACACACCTCCATTCTGACGTCATACACCTCAATTCTGTGACTTCACACACCTCCATTCTATGATTTCCCACACGTCCATTCTTTGACTTCACACACCTCCATTCTGTGACTTCACATACCTCCTTTCTGAGTTGACACACCTCCATTCTGTGACTTCACATACCTCCAATCTGACTTCACACACATCCATTCTATGACTTTACACACCTCCATTCTGTGACTTCAAAAACCACCATTCTATGACTTCACACATCTCCATTGTGACTTCACACACCTCCATTCTATGAGTTCACACATCTCCATTCTTACTTCAGCAACATCCATTCTATGACTTCAGACACCTCCATTCTGTGACTTCACATACCTCCAATCTGACTTCACACACCTCCATTCTATGACCTCACACACCTCCATTCTGTGACTTCAAAAACCACCATTCTATGACTTCGCACATCTCCATTGTGACTTCACACACCTCCATTCTATGACTTCACACACCTCCTTTCTTTGACTTCACACACTTCCATTTTGACTTCACACACCACAATTCTGTGACTTCACACACCTCCATTTGTGACTTCACACATCAAAATTTTGTCTTCACACACCTCCATTCTGTGACTTCACACACCTCAATTTTGACTTCACACACTTCCATTCTGTGACTTCACACATCTCCATTCTGTGACTTCTTACACTTCCATTGTTTGAATTCACACACCTCCATTCTTGGATTTCACACATCTCCATTCCATGACTTCACACACCTCCATTCTATGAGGTCACACACCTCTATTCTATGAGTTCACACACCTCCATTTTGACTTCACACACCTATATTCTGTGACTTCACACACCTCCATTCTGTGACTTCACACACCTCAATTTTGACTTCACACACTTCCATTCTGTGACTTCACACATCTCCATTCTGTGACTTCATACACCTCCAATGTTTGATTTCAAACACCTCCATTCTTGGATTTCACACACCTCCATTCCATGACTTCACACACCTCCATTCTATGACTTCACACAGCTCCATTCTGAATTCACACACCTCCATTCTGACTTCATACACCTCAATTCTGTGACTTCACACACATCCATTCTATGATTTCCCACACGTCCATTCTTTGACTTCACACACCTCCATTCTGTGACTTCACATACCTCCTTTCTGAGTTGACACACCTCCATTCTGTGACTTCACATACCTCCAATCTGACTTCACACACCTCCATTCTATGACTTCACACACCTCCATTCTGTGACTTCAAAAACCACCATTCTATGACTTCACACATCTCCATTGTGACTTCACACACCTCCATTCTATGAGTTCACACACCTCCATTCTTACTTCAGCAACATCCATTCTATGACTTCAGACACCTCCATTCTATGACTTCACACACCTTCATTATTACTTCAGCCACATCCATTCTGGGACTTCACACACCTCCCTTCTGTGACTTCACACACCTCCATTTTGTGACTTCACACACCTCCATTCTATGACTTCCCACAACTCCATTCTATGACTTCACACACGTGCATTCTGACTTCACACACCTCCATTCCATGACTTCATACACCTCCATTCTATGACTTCACACAGCAACGTTCTTTGACTTCACACACCTCCATTCTGTGACTTCACATATCTCCATTCTGACTTCACACACATCCATTCTATGACTTCACAAATCTCCATTCTATGACTTCAGAAACCTCAATTCCATGACTTCATACACCTCCATTCTATGACTTCACACACCTCCTTTCTTTGACTTCACACACCTCCATTTTGACTTCACACACCACAATTCTGTGACTTCACACACCTCCATTTGTGACTTCACACATCAAAATTTTGACTTCACACACCTCCATTCTGTGACTTCACACACCTCAATTTTGACTTCACACACTTCCATTCTGTCACTTCACACATCTCCATTCTGTGACTTCATACACCTCCAATGTTTGATTTCACACACCTCCATTCTTGGATTTCACATACCTCCATTCCATGACTTCACACACCTCCATTCTATGACTTCACACAGCTCCATTCTGAATTCACACACCTCCATTCTGACTTCATACACCTCAATTCTGTGACTTCACACACCTCCATTATATGATTTCCCACACCTCCATTCTTTGACTTCACACACCTCCATTCTATGACTTCACATACCTCCTTTCTGAGTTGACCCACCTCCATTCTGTGACTTCTCATACCTCCAATCTGACTTCACACACCTCCATTCTATGAGTTCACACAGATCCTTTCTGACTTCACACACCTCCATTCTATGACTTCGCACACCTCTATTCTGACTTCACACCCCTCCATTCTGTGACTTCACATACCTCCATTCATTGACTTCACACCCCTCAATACTCTGCCTTCACACACCTCCACTCTGTGACTTTACACACCTCCATTCTGTAACTTCACACACCTCCCTTCTGTGACTTCACACACCTCCATTCTATGACTTCACACACCTCCATTCTATGACTTCACACACCTCCATTCTAAGACTTCACACACCTCCATTCTATCACTTCACACACTTCCATTGTTTGACATCATACACCTCCATTCTTTGACTTCACACACCTCCATTCCATGAATTCACACACCTCCATTTTATGAGTTCACACACGTCCATTCTATGAGTTCACACACCTCCATTCTTACTTCAGCAACATCCATTCTATGACTTCAGACACCTCGATTCTATGACTTCACACACCTTCATTCTTACTTCAGCAACATCCATTCTGTGACTTCACACACCTCCCTTCTGTGACTTCACACACCTCCATTTTATGACTTCACACACGTCCATTCTATGACTTCACACCTCCATTCTATGGCTTCACACCTCCATTCTATGACTTCACACACCAACATTTATGACGTCACACACCTCCATTCTGTGACTTCACACACCTCCATTCTGACATCACACACCTACATTCTATGACTTTACACACTTCCATTCTATGACTTCACACACCTCCATTCTGTGACTTCACTCACCTCCATTGTGAGTTCACACACATTCATTCTGTGACTTCACACACCTCCATTCATTTACTTCACACACCTTGATTCTCTGACTTCACATACCTCCATTCTACGATTTCACACACCTCCATTCTGTGACTTCACACATCTCCATTCTATGACTTCACACACCTCCATTCTGTGACTTCACACACCTCCATTCTGAATTCACACAGCTCCTTTCTATGACTTCACACACCTCCTTCTGTGACTTCACACACCTCTATTCTATGACTTCACACACCTCCATTGTGATTTCACACACCTCTCTTCTATGTGTTCACACACCTCCATTCTGACTTTACACACCTCAATTCTATCACTTCACACACCTCCATTCTTACTTCACACACCTCCATTCTGTGACTTCACACACCTCCATTGTTTGCCTTAACACACCTCCATTTTGACTACACACACCTCCATTCTATGTCTTCACACACCTTCATTCTTACTGCAGAAATCTCCATTCTATGACTTCACAATCCTCCCTTCTGTGAATTCACACACCTCCATTCAGAGTTAACACACCTCCATTCTGTGACTTCACACACCTCCATTCTGTAACTTCACACACCTCCATTCTATGACTTCACACACCTCCATTCTATGACTCCACACATCTCCATTCTGCCTTCACAGACTTCCATTTGACTTCAAACACCTCATTTCTGTGACTTCACACACCTCCATTCTATGATTTCACACACCTCCATTCTATGACTTCAAACACCTCCATTCTATGACTTCACACACCTCCTTTCTGAGTTGACACACCTCCATTCTGTTACTTCACACCCCTCCAATCTGACTTCACACACCTCCATTCTATGACTTCACACACCTGCATTCTGTGACTTCAAAAACCAACATTCTATGACTTCAAACACCTCCATTCTATGACTTCACACACCTCCATTCTGAGACTTCACAAACCTCCACTCTGTGACTTTACACACCTCCACTCTGTGACTACACACACCTCCATTCTGTGATTTCACACACCTCCATTCTATGACTTCACACACATCCATTCTTTGACTTCACACACCTCCATTCTATGAATTCACACACCTCCATTGTGACCTCACACAACTCTATTCTGTGACTTCACACACCTGACTTCTGTGACTTCACACACCTCCATTCTATGACTTCACACACCTCCATTCTATGACTTCACACCAACATACTATGACTTCACACACCAAAATTTATGACGTCACACACCTCCATTCTGTGACTTAACACACCTCCATTCTGACATCACACACCTCCATTCTATGACTTCACACACTTCCATTCTATGACTTCACACACCTGATTCTGTGACTTCACTCACCTCCATTGTGAGTTCACCCACCTCCATTCTGTGACTTCACACACCTCCATTCTGTGAATTCACACACCTCGATGCTCTGACTTCACACACCTCTCTTCTGTGACTTCACACACCTCCATTCTTTGACTTCACACACCTCCGTTCCATGAATTCACACACCTCCATTCTATGAGTTCACACACCTCCATTCTATGAGTTCACACACCTCCATTCTTACTTCAGCAACATCCATTCTATGACTTCAGACACCTCCATTCTATGACTTCACACACCTTCATTATTACTTCAGCCACATCCATTCTGTGACTTCACACACCTCCCTTCTGTGACTTCACACACCTCCATTCTACGACTTCACACACCTCCATTCTAAGACTTCACACACCTCCATTCTATGACTTCACACACTTCCATTCTATGACTTCACACACCTCCATTTTGTGACTTCACACACCTCCATTCTATGACTTCCCACAACTCCATTCTATGACTTCACACACGTGCATTCTGACTTCACACACCTCCATTCCATGACTTCATACACCTCCATTCTATGACTTCACACACCAACATTCTTTGACTTCACACACCTCCATTCTGTGACTTCACATATCTCCATTCTGACTTCACACTCATCCATTCTATGACTTCACAAATCTCCATTCTTTGACTTCAGAAACCTCAATTCCATGACTTCATACACCTCCATTCTATGACTTCACACACCTCTTTCTTTGACTTCACACACCTCCATTTTGACTTCACACACCACAATTCTGTGACTTCACACACCTCCATTTGTGACTTCACACAACAAAATTTTGTCTTCACACACCTCCATTCTGTGACTTCACACACCTCAATTTTGACTTCACACACTACCATTCTGTGACTTCACACATCTCCATTCTGTGACTTCTTACACTTCCATTGTTTGAATTCACACACCTCCATTCTTGGATTTCACACATCTCCATTCCATGACTTCACACACCTCCATTCTATGAGGTCACACACCTCTATTCTATGAGTTCACACACCTCCATTTTGACTTCACACACCTATATTCTGTGACTTCACACACCTCCATTCTGTGACTTCACACACCTCAATTTTGACTTCACACACTTCCATTCTGTGACTTCACACATCTCCATTCTGTGACTTCATACACCTCCAATGTTTGATTTCACACACCTCCATTCTTGGATTTCACACACCTCCATTCCATGACTTCACACACCTCCATTCTATGACTTCACACACCTCCATTCTGAATTCACACACCTCCATTCTGACGTCATACACCTCAATTCTGTGACTTCACACACCTCCATTCTATGATTTCCCACACGTCCATTCTTTGACTTCACACACCTCCATTCTGTGACTTCACATACCTCCTTTCTGAGTTGACACACCTCCATTCTGTGACTTCACATACCTCCAATCTGACTTCACACACATCCATTCTATGACTTTACACACCTCCATTCTGTGACTTCAAAAACCACCATTCTATGACTTCACACATCTCCATTGTGACTTCACACACCTCCATTCTATGAGTTCACACATCTCCATTCTTACTTCAGCAACATCCATTCTATGACTTCAGACACCTCCATTCTGTGACTTCACATACCTCCAATCTGACTTCACACACCTCCATTCTATGACCTCACACACCTCCATTCTGTGACTTCAAAAACCACCATTCTATGACTTCGCACATCTCCATTGTGACTTCACACACCTCCATTCTATGAGTTCACACAGCTCCTTTCTGACTTCACACACCTCCATTCTCTGACTTCGCACACCTCTATTCTGACTTCACACCCCTCCATTCTGTGACTTCACATACCTCCATTCTTTGACTTCACACCCCTCAATTCTCTGCCTTCACACACCTCCACTCTCTGACTTTACACACCTCCATTCTGTAACTTCACACACCTCCCTTCTGTGACTTCACACACCTCCATTCTATGACTTCACACACCTCCATTCTAAGACTTCACACACCTCCATTCTATCACTTCACACACTTCCATTGTTTGACATCATACACCTCCATTCTTTGACTTCACACACCTCCGTTCCATGAATTCACATACCTCCATTCTATGAGTTCACACACGTCCATTCTATGAGTTCACACACCTCCATTCTTACTTCAGCAACATCCATTCTATGACTTCAGACACCTCCATTCTATCACTTCACACACCTTCATTCTTACTCCAGCAACATCCATTCTGTGACTTCACACACCTCCCTTCTGTGACTTCACACACCTCCATTCTATGACTTCACACAGGTCCATTCTATGACTTCACACCTCCATTCTTTGGCTTCACACCTCCATTCTATGTCTTCACACACCAACATTTATGACGTCACACACCTCCATTCTGTGACTTCACACACCCCCATTCTGACATCACACACCTACATTCTATGACTTCACACACCTCCATTCTGTGACTTCACACACCTCCATTCATTTACTTCACACGCCTTGATTCTCTAAATCACATACCTCCATTCTACGATTTCACACACCTCCATTCTGTGACTTCACACATCTCCATTCTATGACTTCACACACCTCCATTCTGTGACTTCACACATCTCCATTCTGAATTCACACAGCTCATTTCTATTACTTCACACACCTCCTTCTGTGACTTCACACACTTCTATTCTATGACTTCACACACCTACATTGTGACTTCACAAACCTCCATTCTCTGACTTCACACACCTCCATTCTGAATTCACACACCTCCATTCTGACTTCACACACGTCAATTCTGTGACTTCACACACCTCCATTCTATGACTTCACATAACTCATTTCTGAGTTGAAACACCTCCATTCTGTGACTTCACAGACCTCCAATCTGACTTCACACACCTCCATTCTATGACTTCACACACCTCCATTCTGTGACTTCAAAAACCACCATTCTATGACTTCGCACATCTCCAGTGTGACTTCACACACCTCCATTCTGTGAGTTCACACAGCTCCATTCTAACTTCACACACCTCCATTCTATGACTTCGCAAACCTCTATTCTGACTTCACACCCCTCCATTCTGTGACTTCACATACCTCTATTCTTTGACTTCACACCCCTCCACTCTGTGCCTTCACACACCTTAAATCTGAGTTCACACACCTCCATACTGTGACTTCACACACCTCCATTCTATGACTTCACACACTTCCATTCTATGACTTCACACACCTCCATTCTATGACTTCACTCACCTCCATTGTGAGTTCACCCACCTCCATTCTGTGACTTCACACACCTCCATTCTGTGAATTCACACACCTCCATTCTTTGACTTCACACACATCCATTCTATGACTTCACAAATCTCCATTCTATGAGTTCACACACCTCCATTCTTACTTCAGCAACATCCATTCTATGACTTCAGACACTTCCATTCTATGACTTCACACACCTTCATTATTACTTCAGCCACATCCATTCTGTGACTTCACACACCTCCCTTCTGTGACTTCACACACCTCCATTCTATGACTTCACACACCTCCATTCTAAGACTTCACACACCTCCATTCTATGACTTCACACACTTCCATTCTATGAGTTCACACACCTCCATTTTGTGACTTCACACACCTCCATTCTATGACTTCCCACAACTCCATTCTATGACTTCACACACGTGCATTCTGACTTCACACACCTCCATTCCATGACTTCATACACCTCCATTCTATGACTTCACAAATCTTCATTCTATGACTTCAGAAACCTCAATTCCATGACTTTATACACCTCCATTCTATGACTTCACACACCTCCTTTCTTTGACTTCACACACCTCCATTTTGACTTCACACACCACAATTCTGTGACTTCACACACCTCCATTTGTGACTTCACACATCAAAATTTTGACTTCACACACCTCCATTCTGTTACTTCACACACCTCCGTTCTATGACTTCATACACCTCCATTCTAAGACTTCACACACCAACATACTATGACTTCACAAACCTCCATTATGTGACTTCACACATCTCCATTCTGACTTCACACTCCTCCATTCTATGACTTCACCCACCTCCATTCTATGACTTCACACACCTCCATTCTGTAACTTCACACACTGCCAATGTTTGACTTCACAAACCTCCATTCCATGACTTCATACACCTCCATTCTATGACTTCACGCACCTCCATTCTTTGACTTCAAACACCTCCATTTTGACTTCACACACCTCCATTCTGTGACTTCACACACCTCCTTTATGTGACGTCAGACACCTCCATACTATGACTTCCACACACCTTCAATCTATGACTTCACGCACCTCCATTCTATGACTTCACACACTTCCAATCTATGACTTCACACACCTCCATTCTATGACTTCACACACCTCCATTCTATGACTTCACACACCTGCATTCTGACTTCACACACCTCCATTCCATGACATCACACAACTGTATTCTGTGACTTCACACACCTGCCTTCTGTGACTTCACACACCTCCATTCTATGACTTCACACACCTCCATTCTGTGACTTCACACCTCCATTCTATGACTTCACACACCAACATTTATGACGTCACATACCTCCATTCTGTGACTTCACACACCTCCATTCTGACATCACACACCTGCATTCTGTGACTTAACACACCTCCATTCTATGACTTCACACAAAACTCCATTCTGTGACTTCACACACCTCCACTCTGTGACTTTACACACCTGAATTCTGTGACTTCACACACCTCCATTCTATGATTTCACACACAATCCATTCTATGACTTAACAACCCTCCATTCTTTGATTTCACACACCTCCATTCTATGACTTCAGACACCTCCATTGTGACTTCACACAACTCCATTCTGTGACTTCACACACCTGCCTTCTGTGACTTCACACACCTCCATTGTAAGACTTCACACACCTATATTCTATGGCTTCACACACCTCCATTCTATGACTTCACACACCAACATTTATGACGTCACATACCTCCATTCTGTGACTTCACACCCCTCCATTCTGACATCACAAACCTACATTCTATGACTTCACACACTTCCATTCTATTACTTCACACACCTTCATTCTGTGACTTCACACACCTCGATTCTCTGACTTCACACACCTCCATTCCACTATTTCACACACCTCCATTCTGTGACTTCACACATCTCCGTTCTATGACTTCACACACGTCCATTCTGTGACTTCACACACCTCCATTCTGAGTTCACACACCTCCATATTGTGACTTCACACACCTCCATTATATGACTTCACACACCTCCATATTGTGACTTCACACTCCTCCATTCTATGACTTCACACACCTCCATTCTGACTTCACACACCTCCATTGTGACTTCACACACCTACGTTCTATCAGTTCACACACCTGCATTGTGACTTCACACAACTCCAGTCTCTGACTTCACACACCTCCATTCTGAATACACACACCTCCATGCTGACTTCACACACCTCCATTCTTTGACTTCACACACCTCCATTCTATGACTTCACATACCTCCTTTCTGAGTTGAGACACCTCCATTCTGTGACTTCACATACCTCCAATCTTACTTCACACACCTCCATTCTGTGACTTCAAAAACCACCATTCTATGACTTCACACATCTCCATTGTGACTTCACACACGTCCATTCTATGAGTTCACACAGCTCCATTCTGACTTCACACACCGCCATTCTATGACTTCACACACCTCTATTCTGACTTCACACACCTCCATTCTATGACTTCACACACTTCCATTGTTTGATATCATACACCTCCATTCTTTGACTTCACACACCTCCGTTCCATGAATTCACACACCTCCATTCTATGAGTTCACACACCTCCATTCTATGAGTTCACACACCTTCATTATTACTTCAGCAACATCCATTCTATGACTTCACACACCTCCATTCTATGACTTCATAAACCTCCATTCTGTGACTTCACACACCTCCATTCTGGGTTCACACACCTCCATTCTCTGACTTCACACACCTCCATTCTGACTTCACACACCTCCATTCTATGACTTTGCCCACTTCCATTCTATGACTTCACACACCTCCATTCTCTGACTTCACACACCTCCTCTCTGAGTTCACACAACTCCATTCTGTGTCTTCACACACCTCCATTCTGTGACTTCAGACACCTACTTCTTTGAGTTCACACTCCTCCATTCTGTGACTTCACACACCTGAAATCTGAGTTCACACACCTCCATACTGTGACTTCACACACCTCCATTCTGTGACTTCACACACCTCCATTCTATGACTTCACACACCTCCATTCTATGACTTCACACACCTCCATTCTATGCCTTCACAAACCTCCATTCTGTGACTTCACACATCTCCATTCTATGACATCACACACCTCCATTCTGTGACTTCACACACCTCCATTCTATGACTTCACACACCTCCATTCTATGACTTCAGAAACCTACATTGTGTATTCACACATCTCCATTCTATGAGTTCACACACCTGCATTGTGACTTCACACACCTCCATTCTCTGAATTCACACACCTCCATTCTGACTTCACACACCTCCATTCTGATTCACACACCTCAGTTCTGTGACTTCACACACCTACATTCTATGATTTCACACACATCCATTCTATGACTTCACAGACCTCCATTCTAAGACTTCACACACCTCCTTTCTGAGTTCTTACACATCCATTCTGTGACTTCCCACACCTCCATTGTGACTTCATACACCTCCATTCTATGAGTTTACACACCTCCATTCTGACTTCACACACTTCAATTCTATGACTTCACACAGCTCCATTCTGACTTCACACACCTCCTTTCTATGACTTCGCACACCTCTATTCTGACTTCACACAAAACTCCATTCTATGACTTCACACACCTCCACTCTGTGACTTTACACACGTCCATTCTGTGACTTCACACACTTCCATTCTATGATTTCTCACACAATCCATTTTATGACTTCACAAACCTCCATTCTTTGATTTCACACACCTCCATTCTACGACTTCACACACATCCATTCTATGACTTCACACACCTCCATTCTATGACTTCACACACCTCCATTCTGTAACTTCACACACTTCCAATGTTTGACTTCACAAACCTCCATTCCATGACTTCATACACCTCCATTCTATGACTTCAAACAAATCCATTCTTTGACTTCACACACCTCCATTTTGACTTCACACACCTCCATTCTGTGATTTCCCACACCTGCATTTGTGACTTCACACACCACAATTTTGTCTTCACACACGTCCATTCTTTGACTTCACACACCTCCATTCTCTGACTTCAAACACCTCCATTTTGACTTCACACACTTCCATTCTGTGACTTCACACACCTCCATTCTGTGACTTCACACACCTCCATTGTTTGACTTCACACACCTGCATATTGACTTCACACACCTCCATTGTATGACTTCACACACATTCATTCTTACTTCAGAAACATCCATTCCATGACTTCACAAACTTCCCTTCTGTGAATTCACACACCTCCATTCTGAGGTCACACACCTCCATTCTGTGACTTCACACACCTCCATTCTATGACTTCACACAACTCCATTCTGTCTTCACACACTTCCATATTGACTTCAAACACCTCATTTCTGTGACTTCACACACCTCCATTCTATGATTTCACACACCTCCATTCTATGATTTCACACAACTCCATTCTATGACTTCACACACCTCCTTTCTGAGTTGACACACCTCCAGTTTGTTACATCACACACCTCCAATCTGACTTCACACATCTCCATTCTATGACTTCACACACCTCCATTCTGTGTCTTCAAAAACCAACATTCTATGACTTCAAACACCTCCATTCTATGACTTCACACACCTCCATTTTGAGACTTCACAAATCTCCACTCTGTGACTTTACACACCTCCACTCTGTGACTACACACAACTCCATTCTGTGATTTCACACACCTTCATTCTATGACTTCATACACCTCCGTTCTTTGACTTCACACACCTCCATTCTATGAATTCACACACCTCCATTATGACTTCACACAACTATATTCTGTGACTTCACCCACCTGCCTTCTGTGACTTCACACACCTCCATTCTATGACTTCACACACCTCCATTCTATGACTTCACACCTCCATTCTATGACTTCACACACCAACATTTATGACGTCACATACCTCCATTCTGTGACTTCACACACCTCCATTCTGACATCACACACCTCCATTCTATGACTTCACACACTTCCATTCTATTACTTCACACACCTCCATTCTGTGACTTCACTCACCTCCATTGTGAGTTCACACACCTCAATTCTGTGACTTCACACACGTCCATTCTGTGACTTCACACACCTCCATTCTATGACTTCACACACCTCCATTCTGTGACTTCACACACCTCCATTCTGAGTTCACACACCTCCATTCTGTGACTTCACACACCTACATTATATGACTTCTCA
Source organism: Megascapheus bottae (assembly GCA_024803745.1). Taxonomy (NCBI): domain Eukaryota; kingdom Metazoa; phylum Chordata; class Mammalia; order Rodentia; family Geomyidae; genus Megascapheus; species Megascapheus bottae. The sequence goes on along the minus strand of JANJXV010000547.1, from coordinate 216,036 downwards.
CACCTCCATATTGTGAAATAACACACCTCCATTCTATGACTTCACACAGCTCCATTCTATGACTTCACACACCTACATTGTGACTTCACAGACCTACGTTCTATCAGTTCACACACCTGCATTGTGACTTCACACACCTCCATTCTGACTTCACACACCTCAATTCTGTGACTTCACACACTTCCATTCTATGATTTCCCACACCTCCATTCTTTGAATTCACACATCTCCATTCTATGGCTTCACAAACCTCGATTCTGTGACTTCACACACCTCCATTCTGAGTTCACACACCTCCATTCTGTGACTTCACACACCTCCATTCTGACTTCACACACCTCCATTGTATGACTTCACACACTTCCATTCTATGACTTCACACACCTCCATTCTGTGACTTCACACACCTCCTCTCTGAGTTCACACACCTCCATTCTGTGTCTTCACACACCTCCATTCTGGGACTTCAGACACCTCCTTCTTTGAGTTCACACACCTCCATTCTATGACTTCACAAACCTCCATTCTGTGACTTCACACACCTCCATTATGAGTTCACACACCTCCAGTCTGTGACTTCACACACCTCCATTTCTGACTTCACACACCTCCATTCTATGCCTTCACAAACCTCGAATCTGTGACTTCACACACCTCCATTCTATGACATCACACACCTCCATTCTGTGACTTCACACACCTCCATTCTATGACTTCACACACCTCCATTCTATGCCTTCACAAACCTCGAATCTGTGACTTCACACACCTCCATTCTATGACATCACACACCTCCATTCTGTGACTTCACACACCTCCATTCTATGACTTCACACACCTCCATTCTATGACTTCAGAAACCTACATTGTGACTTCACACATCTCCATTCTATGAGTTCACACACACCCATTCTATGACTTCACAGACCTCCATTCTAAGACTTCACACACCTCCTTTCTGAGTTCTTACACATCCATTCTGTGACTTCCCACACCTCCATTGTGACTTCATACACCTCCATTCTATGAGTTTACACACCTCCATTCTGACTTCACACACTGCAATTCTATGATTTCACACAGCTCCATTCTGACTTCACACACCTCCTTTCTATGACTTCGCACACCTCTATTCTGACTTCACACAAAACTCCATTCTATGACTTCACACACCTCCACTCTGTGACTTCACACACCTCCATTCTATGATTTCTCACACAATCCATTTTATGACTTCACAAACTTCCATTCTTTGATTTCACACACCTCCATTCTATGACTTCACACACATCCATTCTATGACTTCACACACTTCCATTCTATGACTTCACACACCTCCTCTCTGAGTTCACACACCTCCATTCTGTGTCTTCACACAACTCCATTGTGTGACTTCAGACACCTCCTTCTTTGACTTCACACACCTCCATTCTGTGACTTCACACACCTCAAATCTGAGTTCACACACCTCCATACTGTGACTTCACACACCTACATTCTGTGACTTCACACACCTCAATTCTATGACTTCACACACCTCCATTCTATGACTTCACACTCCTCCAGTCTATGCCTTCACAAACCTCCATTCTGTGACTTCACACACCTCCATTCTATGACATCACACACCTCCATTCTGTGACTTCACACACATCCCTTCTATGACTTCACACACCTCCATTCTATGACTTCAGAAACCTACATTGTGACTTCACACACCTCCATTCTATGAGTTCACACACCTGCATTGTGACTTCACACACCTCCATTCTCTGACTTCGCACACCTCCATTCTGACTTCACCCACCTCCATTCTGACTTCACACAACTCCATTCTGTGATTTCACACACCTCCTTTCTGTGACTTCACACACCTCCATACTGTGACTTCCACACACCTTCAATCTATGACTTCACACACCTCCATTCTCTGACTTCACACGCTTCCAATCTATGACTTCACACACCTCCATTCTATGATTTCACACACCTCCATTCTATGACTTCACACACCTCCATTCTGTAACTTCACACACTTCCAATGTTTGACTTCACAAACCTCCATTCCATGACTTCATACACCTCCATTCTATGACTTCAAACAAATCCATTCTTTGACTTCACACACCTCCATTTTGATTTCACACACCTCCATTCTGTGATTTCCCACACCTGCATTTGTGACTTCACACACCACAATTTTGTCTTCACACACGTCCATTCTTTGACTTCACACACCTCCATTCTCTGACTTCAAACACCTCCATTTTGACTTCACACACTTCCATTCTGTGACTTCACACACCTCCATTCTGTGACTTCACACACCTCCATTGTTTGACTTCACACACCTGCATTTTGACTTCACACACCTCCATTCTATGACTCCACACACATTCATTCTTACTTCAGAAACATCCATTCTATGACTTCACAAACCTCCCTTCTGTGAATTCACACACCTCCATTCTGAGTTCACACACCTCCATTCTGTGACTTCACACACCTCCATTCTGTGACTTCACACACCTCCATTCTGTGACTTCACACACCTCCATTCTGTGACTTCACACACCTCCATTCTATGACTTCACACAACTCCATTCTGTCTTCACACACTTCCATATTGACTTCAAACACCTCATTTCTGTGACTTCACACACCTCCATTCTATGATTTCACACACCTCCATTCTATGACTTCACACAACTCCATTCTATGACTTCACACACCTCCTTTCTGAGTTGACACACCTCCATTTTGTTACATCACACACCTGCAATCTGACTTCACACATCTCCATTCTATGACTTCACACACCTCCATTCTGTGTCTTCAAAAACCAACATTCTATTACTTCAAACACCTCCATTCTATGACTTCACACACCTCCATTCTGAGACTTCACAAATCTCTACTCTGTGACTTTACACACCTCCACTCTGTGACTACACACAACTCCATTCTGTGATTTCACACACCTCCATTCTATGACTTCACACACCTCCGTTCTTTGACTTCACACACCTCCATTCTATGAATTCACACACCTCCATTGTGACTTCACACAACTCTATTCTGTGAACTTCACACACCTGCCTTCTGTGACTTCACACACCTCCATTCTATGACTTCACACACCTCCATTCTATGACTTCACACACCTCCATTCTATGACTTCACACACCAACATTTATGACGTCACATACCTCCATTCTGTGACTTCACACACCTCCATTCTGACATCACACACCTCCATTCTATGACTTCACACACTTCCAATCTATTACTTCACACACCTCCATTCTGTGACTTCACTCACCTCCATTGTGAGTTCACACACATCCATTCTGTGACTTCACACACCTCCATTCTGTGAATTCACACCCTTCGATTCTCTGACTTCACACACCTCCATTCTACGATTTCACACATGTCCATTCTGTGACTTCACACATCTCCATTCTATGACTTCACACACCTCCATTCTGTGACTTCACACACCTCCATTCTGAGTTCACACACCTCTATTCTGTGACTTCACACACCTACATTATATGACTTCTCACATCTCCATATTGTGACTTAACCCACCTCCATTCTATGACTTCACACAGCTCCATTCTATGACTTCACACACCTACATTGTGACTTCACACACCTACGTTCTATCAGTTCACACACCTGCATTGTGACTTCACACACCTCCATTCTGACTTCACACACCTCAATTCTGTGACTTCACACACCTCTATTCTGACTTCACACACCTCCATTCTGACTTCACACACCTCCATTCTATGACTTCACAAACCTCCATTCCATGACTTCATACACCTCCAGTCTATGACTTCACACCCCTCCTTTCTTTGATTTCACACACCTCCATTTTGACTTCACACACCACAATTCTATGACTTCACACATCTCCATTTGTGACTTCACACATCACAATTTTGACTTCACACACCTCCATTCTGTGACTTCACACACCTCCATTCTGTGACTTCACACACCTCAATTTTGACTTCACACACTTCCATTCTGTGACTTCACACACCTCCATTCTGTGACTTCACACACCTCCATTGTTTGATTTCGCACTCCACTATTCTTGGATTTCAAACACCTCCGTTCCATGATTTCACACATCTCCATTCTATGAGGTCACACATCTCTATTCTATGAGTTCACACACCTCCATTTTGACTTCACACACCTCCATTCTATAACTTCACACACCTTAATTCTTACTTCACAAACATCCATTCTATGACTTCACACACCCCCATTCTGTGACTTCACAAACCTCCATTCTGTGACTTCACACACCTCCATTCTGAATTCACACAGCTCCTTTCTATGACTTCACACACCTCCTTCTGTGACTTCACACACCTCTATTCTATGACTTCACCCACCTCCATTGTGATTTCACACACCTCCCTTCTATGTGTTCACACACCTCCATTCTGACTTTACACACCTCAGTTCTATCACTTCACACCTCTCCATTCTGACTTCACACACCTCCATTCTGTGACTTCGCACACCTCCATTGTTTGCCTTAACACACCTCCATTTTGACTTCACACACCTCCATTCTATGACTTCACACACCTCCATTCTGAATTCACACACCTATATTCTGTGACATCACACACCTCAATTTCTGACTTCACACACCTCCATTCTATGACTTCCACACCTCCATTCTGTAACTTCACATACCACCATTCTATGACTTCACACACCTCCATTGTGACTTCACATGGCTCCATTCTATGAGTTCACACACCTCCATTCTGACTTCACACACCTCCGTTCTATTAGTTCACACACCTCCATTCTGACTTCACACACCTTTATTCTATGACTTAGCACACCTCAATTCTGATTTCACACACCTACATTCTGTGACTTCACACACCTCCATGACATGACTTTACATACCTCCATTCGATGACTTCACACACCTCCATTCTTTGACTTCACACACCTCCATTTTGACTTCACACACCTCCATTCTGTGACTTTACACACGTCCATTTGTGACTTCGCACACCACCTTTTTGACTTCACACACCTTCATTCTGTGACTTCACACACCTCCATTTTGTGACTTCACACACCTCCGTTTTTACTTCACACACATCCCTTCTGTGACTTCACACACCTCTATTGTTTGACTTCACACACCTCTATTGTTTGACTTCACACACCTCCATTCTTTGACTTCACACACCTCCATTCCATTACTCCACAACCTCCATTCTATGAGTTCACACACCTTCATTCTATGAGTTCACAAACTCCATTTTTACTTCCCACACCTCCATTCTATGACTTCACACACCTCCATTCTGTGACTGCAAAAACCCCCATTCTATGACTTCCCACACCTCCATTGTGACTTCACACACCTCCATTCTATGAGTTCACACACCTCCATTCTGACTTCACACACCTCAATTCTAAGACTTCACACAGCTCCGTTCTGACTTCACACACCTCCTTTGTATGACTTCGCACACCTCTATTCTGACTTCACACACCTCCATTCTATGACTTCACACACCTCCATTGTGACTTCAGACAACTCGATTCTTTGACTTCACACACCTCCCTTCTGTGATTTCACACACCTCCATTCTATGACTTCAAACACCTCCATTCTATGACTTCCCACACATCCATTCTATGACTTCACACACTTCCAATCTATGACTTAACACACCTCCATTCTATGACTTCACACACCTCCAATCTATGACTTCACATACCTGCATTCTGACTTCACACACCTTCATTCTATGACTTCACACACCTCCATTCTATGACTTCACACACCAACATTCTATGACTTCACACACCTCCATTATGTGACTTCACACATCTCCATTCTGACTTCACACTCCTCCATTCAATGACTTCACACACCTCCATTCTATGACTTCACACACCTCCATTCTGTAACTTCACACACTTCCATTGTTTGACTTCACAAACCTCTATTCCATGACTTCATACACCTCCATTCTATGACTTCACACACCTCCATTCTTTGACTTCACACACCTCCGTTTTGACTTCACACACCTCCATTCTGTGACTTCACACACCTCCTTTCTGTGACTACACACAACTACATTCTGTGATTTTACACACCTCCATTCTATGACTTCACACACCTCCATTCTTTGACTTCACACACCTCAATTCTATGAATTCACACACCAACATTTATGACATCACATACCTCCATTCTGTGACTTCACACACCTCCATTCTGACATCACACACCTCCATCTATGACTTCACACACCAACATTTATGACGTCACATACCTCCATTCTGTGACTTCACACACCTCCATTCTGACATCACACACCTCCATTCTATGACTTCACACACTTCCATTCTATGACTTCACACACCTCCATTGTGAGTTCACACACCTCCATTCTGTGACTTCACACAGAGTTTGGCCTAGTGGTAGAGTGCTTGCCTAGCATGCACGACGACCTGGGTTCAATTCCTCAATACCACGTACATAGAAAAATGCTGGAAGTGGTGCTGAGGCTGAAGTGGTAGAGCCCTAGCCTTGAGAAAATATAAGGACAGTGCTCAGTCCCTGAGTTCAAGCCCAGGACTGGCCAAATCAAAAGTAGTAGAGCACTGGCATTGAACTGAAGATCTGAGGAACAGCCCAGGCACAGAGTTCAAGCACCGCAAACAACAACAACAAAATCTATGAAATGGCAGTGGTGGTTTTAAGCTAAGCAAAAATGGAGTAGAAACTGGTATAATACAGATTTGTGTGTAAGCAAAATAGCCAGACTTATGCATTAGAACAGGATAGCAACTTGAAAAAAAAGTTTGTTTTCCATCTCACTAGGTCCTGTCTGTTAATGTATTCAAGTAAGTAAAATGCTGGGTTTTATAATCATTGCTCTGAATATTAGAAAATCATAATATCTCTCATTAACCAACAAAGACCAGGAACTGGGGCTTCGTTCAAATGGCAGAGTATCAGGCAAGAGAAGAAAAAATTGAAGTAAGAACTTGAAGTTCTTGATCCAGAACCTGCATAGTAACAGAGCAGCAGCCTGGTGATGGTACCTCACACTTATAATCTTAGCTACTCAGGAGGCTAAGATATGAGAATCAAAGTTTAAAGCCAGCCAAAGTACCCACTTAACTGCCAGAAAAACCAGAAGTGGCACTGTGGCTCACAGATTAAAGCACTAGCCTTGAGCTGAAGAGCTCAGGGACAGTGCCCAGGCCCAGAGTTCAAGCCCCACAATTGACAAAAATCAAACAAGCAAACAAAACTCACAAAGAAGCCTGCAGACCACAGTGGTTCTGCTGAGTCTCTTCTCTATGGGGATCAGGAAACATTTCACTTTTTCTGTCTCTTCCCATCTCAACATTCATACTAAAATAAGACTGTGTTGAAAGTTTCAATTTATAAAAATGTTTTTCATGAAGCACCCTGAAATATTCATCGCTTATATCTCAATTGAAGATAGTTGATTTGGGGCTGCATTGGTACAGTGCTAGCCTTGAGCAGAAAAGGTCAGGGATAGAGCTGAAGTACTCAGTTGAAGACCCAGTGCCAACACACCAAAGATATTATGCACTTTATACATATTTTCTAATTTCTTAATGAATTTTTCAGTCTGTATAAATATAGGGTACATTCCTTGTTACTTAAGTAAGATTGCTCTTTTTTTTCTTTTTGCCAGTCGTATGGCTTGGACTCAGGGCCTAGACATTTTCATTGGACTCGCTTGCCCAAGGTGAGTGCTCTGCCTCTTGAGACACAGCGCCACTTCTAGCTTTTTTCTTGAGTATGCGGTACCGGTGAATAGAACCTAGGTCTTCATGCATTCTAGGTGAGCACTCTACCATTAGGCAACATTCCCAGGCAGTGAGATTCCTCTTACAGTCATTGTATGTTCACAGAGTTTGATCTCACACACTGTAGGGCCCTGGTTGGCTTTGACCTGTGATCCTAAGCCCTTAGCATCCTAAGTAGCTGAAATTAAGTTGTGAGCCAGCATGATGACTTCCATTCTTTTTTCTACAAAAATATATGCAGTTATCTAAAATATATCTATAGCTGAAAAAAATGAATCTCTCCCAAACAAATCTTCAAAGAAACAACCATCCTATTAAAAGGTGGGCTAAACACTTAAAAGAGTATTCTCTGAAGAACAAATTAAAATGGGCTTTAGACACATGAAGAAATGCTCCATATCTCTAGCAATAAGGGAAATGAAAATCAGAACAACTTTGAGATTCCTCCTGACTCCAGTCAGAATGGCCATTATCAAAAAATCTAATAAGAGATACTGGTGGGGAAGTGACCAGGGGGATCACACCTACACTGTTGGTGTGAGTGTAAACTCGTTCAACCACTAGGGAAAGCAGTGTGGTGTTTCCTCAAAAGACTGAACGTAGAGCTCCCCTATGATCCAGCAAATCCACTACTTGGCATCTACCCAATTGTCCAGAAAAAAGGACATACTAAAGCCACTAGCACAATGATGCTCATTGCAGCACTATTTACCATAGCAAAGCTATGAAACCAACCCAGATGCCACTCAGTAGATGACTGAATCAAGAAGATGTGGTACTTATACACAATGGAATGCTATGCTGCCATCAGAAGGAAAGACATCGCCCCATTTGTTAGGAAATGGAAAGACTTGGAAAAATTCATATTAAGTGAAGCAAGCCAGACCCAAAGAAACATAAGCTCAATGGTTTCCCTCATTTGTAACAATTAGTTCACATCTAGGACTCTCCTAGCAGAGGATTACAATAACTCAAAAACCTAGGTATATAAGGTCATATAGGATGAGGCTAAATGAAAGGATCTCTAGGATATGGGAACAAGAGCTATATCTTGTGTCATCGTTGCTCTTAATCTTCTGTGATTTTTGTCCTAAAACTACTATGTTATTTCTCATCTCTTATTTTGCCCTTTGGTTAATGTCAGATTGTTACTGTATCTGATTTTTTCCCTGGCATATTGTATATATGTTTATTTGTTTATGTCAAATAGGAAAGGGAAGGGGGGAAACAAGATGATTGGGAAGGGGAGGGGAGAGGGAACTGGGGACAAAAACATGTGGAATGGAATAAATGTGTGAGAAGTAATGCAGTCCACTACCTGTAAATGTAATCGTAACCCCTCTATACATTACCCTGAAAATAAAAAAGAGACTATAAAAATATCTGTAGAAAATGAGGCTGGATGATGGAAACAACCAGATGCCCTACTACAAAAAATGTGATACACGCACACACACACACACACACACACACACACACACACACACACACAAACGCACACACACACAATGGAATGATACATAGCCAACCGACAAGATAAAATAATGGCATTCTCGGGGAAGTGGATGAAAAGGAAAAAAATCATATTAAGTGAAGTAAGCCAAACTCAAAGGAACATAGGCCCAAGAGTCTCCCTCATTTGTCAAATTCAGTAGAAACCTTGGGCTCTGCTACCAGAGATTTATAATAGAACAAAATCTAGAGACATCGTGACAAATAGTATGACACTAAATGTAAGGACCTCCAAGATAAAGAAACAAAACTCATATAATGAGTGATTGTTGTCCTTAATGAACTATGTGATCTCTTATCTCTTTTGCTATCCCTTGGTTATATCATATTGTTACAATATTTCACCTTGTTTTCTGATATATTTCATATGTGCCTAATTGGTTATTTGAAATTGGATAGGGAAGGGGGGAAATGAACATGAGTGGGGGTAGGGGAAGGGAAATGGGGACCATATCATTGCATGGGGTATCAAAGTTTGAGAAGTAATGCACCTTCTATCTGGTGAATATAATGTAACCCTTCTATAAATTACAATAAAAATAAATACATAAAAAGAAGATCTGCACAGAAAAAAATAATAATGGCATTTTTGGGGTAGTGGATGAAATTAGAGTGAATCCTGTTGAGTGAGATAAGTCAAGACCAAGGAACAAAAGGTACATGGTATCCTTAATATATGGATATTAGTTTCAAACAGTAGTAGAGCGATGATTGAATAGTTGATACCCAAAGTTCTGGACATAATTTTGGAGATATAAACATAACTACATAGACATAAAAATCTAGGATAGACTATACACTCTATAGACATGTGTTTTATTATAGATTAATCTGTATCTATGACATACAAAGACTCAGCTTAATTTTTACTATATTCTAAAATCTATGTGCCAGTGATTGTATAGCGATTCCCTTCTTGAATACTTGTTGGTTAAACGTGACATTTGAAATATGATGTAAAATTCAATGTTAATAATTTTTTTTAAAAAAAGAGTCTAGAGGTAAATACCACTAATATACTTGCTCTAAGTTGTACAGAAATTTTCTTAATGAATCAAGGGGTTTTATTAGATCTTTATGCAATTATTTTAGTTCTGAGTGTTCTACACTCAATGATACTTCTGGAAAGATGATATAGCTGACTGTGTAGATGGTATGAAGACATACTGGCCTAAACGTAGAATAAAGCATTGGTAATTGGCTGTTAGCTGTCCAAATTCTACTGGAATATGTGGAATGAATTTATTAAGCACAATGCAGGCTCTTAGTCAGATCAGGATCAAGATTATGTGGTTCCATGAGATGAATGAGGAGAGATCAGAAAAATCTACTAAGATATCCAGATATACTTTTGAAACTAAAGTATCTGGACTCCTTTTTTTTTTCTTGGTGGGGAGCTTGAACTTTGGACCTGGGCAAGGTCTCTTAGTTCTTTTTCCTCAAGGCTAATGCTGTACCAGTTTTAGCCACAACTCCACTTAGTTTTTGGGTGGATAAGTGGAGAGTAGAATCTTACAGTTTTTTTTGTTTTCGTTTTTTTGCTTGCAAAGGCTTTGAATCACCTGCTCCCTGGCTAGTAGAATGACAATTATGACCCTCCAGCGCCTGGCTAGTGATTTTTTGAAAATTGGACTTTCTTCCAAATCATGTAACTGGTTCCTAGCAAAGTTTTGAAGCCTGACTTAAATGTGACAGATTTTTGTCACTTGGAGACACTCTGTGCTGAACGTTAGAAATGTACCAGCTGAGTCACAGTGGCACTTCCAGTTTTTGTTTATGTGGTGCTGAGGAATGGAATCCAGGGTTTCATACAGGCTAGGCAAGCTTCATTTTCAGCCCAAGGTTTTATGTTTTGTTTTTTCAGTGTTGTTGCTTCTAAGGTACTGTATGATGTTCTTTCATTTTCTTTGCTTTTTACCTCTTTTCTTCTTTTTCCCTTTAGTTTTATTCTCTGTAGTCACTGTGTTGAATTCGGGTACCCTGTGTCTTGTACATAGGTTTAGGTGATTTGGGGAATGGAGAGGGTATAATAAAATGGTAAAAAAAAAAACCAAAGGAAAAAGGGTGAACCAATTGAACAGTGATACTTGGAAGACACTAAACGGAAATGAACTGAACAATCTGGGTGGAGAGGGGGCTGAGGGTAGGAAAACAGAGAAAAATGAGGGAGGGGATAACAATTTTCTTAAGAAATGTGTTCATTACTTATGTAACCGTATGCCAACTATATATTGACTTAACAAAAAAGTAACTTAAAAAATAATTTAGCCGGGTATGGTGGCTCACACTTGTAAATGTAGCTACTCAAGAGGCTGGGATCCAAGGATAGCAGTTCAAAGTCAGCCTGGGCACTGAAGTCCATGTGACACTTATCTCCAATTAACCACCAGAAACCCAGAAGTGGCCCTATGGCTCAAGGAATAGGGCAGTAGTCTTGATCTGAAAAGCTCAGTGACAAGACCCAGGTGCAGAATTGCAGTCCCATGACTTGAATGATGAATGATACTAGCCAGGCTCTGTGCGCTCACACTTGGAATCCTATCTACAGAGAATCTGGTTTGAATCCAGCCCAAACAAATTGCATGATATTCTTATTTACAGTTCATTACCAAAATCTGGAGGTGGAGCTGTGGATCAAGTGGTAGAACACTAGCCTGAAGCAAAAAAAAATTTAAGGACAGTTCCAAGGCCCTGGGTTCAAGTCCCAGGACTTGCATAAAACAAACAAAATGTGACGCTGAGTCCTCCATCATTTGGTGTTATAGTTCAATATTCTTGATATGCGTCTTAGAAATTAAGTCCCTAGCAAATACTCTCCCCTGAAATTCTGCTTCATAGCTGATTCATAGAATTTCAGCATCATTACTATCACCTTCCCGTTACCATAGCAGTCTACTACTGAAAATTTGAACAAAACTTTTGAGTAATCCTAATAAATCTGTGTATCATCTGCACACACATCAAATCAGCAGCAGCTATGATCTACTATTATCTAAATGTCTTTAATCCCTTCTTGAGTTAATGAGCTTTAAAGAGTAAAAAATATGAAATAGTTATGAAACTAACAGTCACCATTTTTCTACCTAATATTGTAATATAAGTTTATATTTGCAAGGACTGTTCTGAAGTGTGCAGAAGATAGATTCTAATTATAATATTCTCATGAAGTATAGTTTTTAAGAAACATGTTGCTTGCTTTGGGAAAGCAAAGGCAAGGAAAAATGATATAAGTAAGTTCCCTATTTATCAGAAGGAAAATACTATTGGGTTTAGATCAACTTTCATTCATTCCGTGCTGATGAAACAAATATTTGCAATTCCTGAGGCCAATCACTTCATTGAGATGCACAATCAGCCAGCTTAGATCAATCTTCCAAAAAAGGAAAGGAACAAATGAGAAGCAATTAAGGTTTCCAAAATGAACCAGGTGGTGGTGGCAGCTCACACTTGTAATTCTATCTTCTCAAGGCCTGAAATCCAAGGATGGATTAAGTCTGTCTGTTATGAAAATATTCCTGTCTGAAACATCATCTCTATTATCACAGCCCAGCTGATACACTCTGCTCAACAGGTTCCAAACACCAAAGTACATCTCCTATCTGAAATACTAGCAAACGTACTCACTCATTATTTCCTCTTTGGGAGATAGTTGAAACATGTACCAGAAACATTTCCCTGGCTTCAGAGTGGACGTGGAAATATATACTCACTGGAAGCCCATCTAGTAAATTACAGTCAATCATCTTTCCTCACATCTTGTTAGTTAAATTGAACAATGAGTGTTTGGATCAGAAGCGATGTGTATGAGCATACAGGTTGTAAAAGTACTGTAATCCTAGCTACTCAAGATAAGCTGAGACCTGAGGATTCCAGTTCAAAATCAGCCATGCAATAAATTCCATAAGATTTTTACCTCTAATTAACCAGCAAAAAACAGAGCGTTGAATTGTGCTTAAAATGCCACAGGCCTAAGCTTTGCATAAAAGGGGTAAGGGGTAGCATTCAGGATGCCCACTCTCTCCACTCCTTTTTAACATCCTACTAGAATTCCTAGGCAGTGCAATAAGGCAAGAAGCAAGCATAAAGGGGATCCAAGTAGGGAAAGAGGAAATAAAACTATCCCTCTTTGCAGATGACACGATTCTGTATTTAAAGAATCCTATAGACTCTACTCCCAAGCTCCTTGAGCTGATTCAAAGCTTTGGAAGGGTAGCAGGCCATAAAATCAACCCTCACAAATCAACTGCCTTCCTTTACGCCAACACTGAGAGGAACGAGGCAATAATCAGGAAAGAAACTCCTTTCACAATAGCCTCAAAGAAAATAAAGTACCTAGCAGTTAGCTTAACTAAGAATGTAAAGGACCGTTTAGATGAAAATTTTAAAACCCTAAAAGAGGAAATTAAAGCAGAACTAAGGAAATGGAAAAACCTCCCATGCTCCTGGATTGGAAGAATCAACATTGTGAAAATGACAATCTTGCCAAGGGCTATCTACAAATTCAGTGCAATACCCATCAACATCCCAATGTCATTCTTTAAAGAAATAGAAGAGGCAATTCAAAATTTCATATGGATTAATAAAAGAGCCATATAGCAAAAACACTTCTTAGCAGAAAAAACAGCGCTGGAGGAATTTCAATTCCAAACTTTAGACTCTATAAAAGAGCAATAATTCTCAAAACAGCTTGGTACTGGCACAAGAACAGGCCTGAAGTCCAATGGAATAGAACTGCGGACCCAGATATTAAACCACAGACCTATGGCCACCTAATCTTTGACCAGGGAGCCAAAAAAATAGAATGGAAGAAAGATAGCCTCTTCAACAAGTTGTGCTGGCAGAACTGGTTAAGCACCTGCAGAAAACTAAAGTTGGATCCTTCTTTGTCACCTTGCACTAGAATTAACTCCAAATGAATCAAAGACTTGGAGGTAAAAGCTGACACACTGAAAAGTTTACAGGAAGGAATAGGAGATACATTCGGTCTCCTTGGCACAGGTCGAAACTTACTTAATAAGGACCAAGAATCACAACAAATCAGAGAAAGGCTAAGCATAGAACTCCCCTATGACCCAGCAATTCCACTACTTGGCATTTACCCAACAATCCAGAAACAAGGGCATACTAAACCCACTAGCACAACAATGTTCATTGCAGCACTATTCACCATAGCAAAGATATGGAACCAACCCAGATTTCCCTCAGTTGATGAGTGGATCAACAAGTTGTGGTATTTGTACACAAAGGAATTCTATGCTGCTGTCAGAAAGAATGACATCGCCCCATTTGTTAGGAAATGGAAAGACTTAGAACAAATCATATCAAGTGAAGTAAGCCAGACTCAAAGGAACTTAGGGTCAGTGGTTTCCCTCATTCGTCATAATCAGTAGAAACCTTGGGCTCTACTATCAGAGATTTGCAATAGAGCAAAAGACCATATATAAGGCCATATAATGTGAAGCTAATTGAAAGGACCTCCAGGATATTGAAACAAAAGTCACATAATGCATGATTGTTGTCCTTCATGTACTATGTTTTCTCTCATCTCCATAAAAAAGGAAATTAAAGGAGAACTAAGGAAATGGAAAAACCTCCCATGCTCCTGGATTGGAAGAATCAACATTTGCTTCTGAAATCTTCGCTTCTGCATCTTGTGAAATACCCCTTTCCCTCAACGTAGACAAGAAAAACAGATCCATCTCATGGTCCACTGTGAGGCCACTGGTTGGGCTAAGAGCTAGTCGTTCAGCAACACATATGTTTTATACTACTACTTTCCAAACTTTGTACTCAAATATGCTAGGCTCAGAGGGACTTAAAGACAATAGAGATTGGATTGAGAGGCTTATTGTTTTGGGTATAAATCGCTTATCAGTGGTTGTATTAGACTGGTCTGTAAGTGCAGAAAAAATAAGAGTGATAATACCAATTAAAACTTCTGAACATCTAGTGTCTGCCAGCTACAGAGGTCTAGGTTGGTTATATCTGAAAAACTATAATCGTATTTAGTAGTAATCTTGCTCCCAATTTCAAATGGGCAGAACAAGAAACTCAAGAAAAATGTCAAATCAGCAATCAACATCACCCACCCAATGCAAACAGACAATGGAACAGTCACTGAAAAACCTAGACCAGAGTCTTCCAAGTGCTACACAAATGCAATTGATAAACATCATTAATGGAAAACGTGAAAATATAAAGAAAGAGATAATGGAGGAAGCCATAGCTGAACAAGAGGAAAGCAAAAACAAGGTGATAAGTGAAAAAGAAGAAGCCATAAAGGAGGCCATAATAAAGGTTTTTCAAAGAAAGATGGATGAATTCATAGAATCCACAAATAAAAACCTGACCAAACTCCAGCAAATGTCCAAAGAAAATAAAGCTACTGAGCTAACCACTCAAAAGGAAATCAAGGAGATAAAGAAATCCATACATGATCAAAATCAGGAGATGCAAGGCATCAAAAATGAACAATTAGAAGCAAGGGAGATGAAAAATAAAGTAGATAGCTTTGATAGCAGGTTAGACAATGCAGAGGAGAGAATTTCCGGGGCTGAAGATAATTTAGTTATTATAGAGAAAGAACAGAAAATGAGTCAATCCAAATCTAGGAAATATGAGAGAGCGCTTAAGGAGGTCCAAGATGCAATTAGGAAGCCTAATTTAAGGCTAGTTGGTATTGAGGAGGGCGTGGAGAAAGAGGTCAATGGTATTGGAAATATACTTCAGGGAATCATCTCAGAGAATTTCCCAAATATCCAGAAGGGCAGGCCCATCCAGATACGAGAAGCTTTTAGAACCCCAAACAGACCTGACCAGAAAAGAACATGCCACCGCCACATTGTGATCCGTACTGGATCAATAGAAACGAAAGGAAAGATCCTAAAGGCTGCCAGGGAAAAGGGATCAGTAACCTATAAAGGCAAACCAATCAGAATAACCCCAGATTTCTCAGCAGAAACCATGCAAGCATGAAGTGACTGGAAGCATATATGTCATGCCCTTAAATCAAATAACTACCAACCAAGAATACATTAGCCAGCTAAGCTCTCATTCATAAATGAGGGAACAATGAAAACATTCCATTCCAGGGAATAGCTGCAACAATATGTCGAAACAAAACCAACACTACAGAGAATTCTCAAAGATGCTGTATACATAGAAAACCAAAATAAATGCAATATAGGGAAAGAAATGGCACCTAAACAGCATACCATCTAAGGACCACAAGAACTGTCAAGACACAGGCCCTACTAAAAGCTTTTAAAAATGGTAGGAACTAATAAATATCTCTCAATCCTAACTCTCAATATCAATGGACTTAACTCTCCAATTAAACGGCATAGGCTGTCTAGTTGGATCAAAAAGCAAGAGCCATCGTTTTGCTGTCTTCAAGAGACACATCTTACCCAAAAACAATCATCTTTTGAAAGTGAGAGGTTGGAATAAACTCTATCAGTCTAACTGCCCCCATAAACAGGCTGGAGTTGCCATCCTCATATCAGATACAATAGACTTCAAACTAAAATTAGTTAGAAAAGACAAAGAAGGTTACTATATACCACTAACGGGATCTTTCCTCCAGGAAGACATAACGATCCTAAATATTTACATACCCTTTTGAAGATTCTCAAAAGATTGAAGATTCTGCCAGTGGAAGTTAGATTCCGGCATCGATATTAAATAATGCAATGAGTAGGGATTTATATTTGAAATATCACTGTTGACAAAAGCTAACACACATTTGCTTAGTAATTGCTTTTCATTTTCCAAGAAGTTCAGTACAAGCTAACATGTGTGGCATATATCGACTGGGAGAAATGATTCAGAATATGTGACTCATTTGAACAGGAGTCAGTGAAAGATACAGAAGCAGGATACCCATATTGTGATAATTTGTATCTTTTTCATATTTTGTGTTTGTTATTAATTCCATTTGTAGTGTACATTTCTAGGTAAAAACTTTTAAAATATTTCCAAACAATTTCTTGTTTCAACAACAAAAAAAACATTTATTTGCCTGATAAAATTCACAGAATCCAAATTTTTCCATATTATTTTTTGCTTTTTGTTTTTTTTTGGTGGGTCATAGATCTTGAACTCAGCCTGGGCACTATCCCTGAGCTCTTCAGCTCCAGGCTACCACCTTACCCTGGAGTCTAGCCCCACTTCCAATTTTCTAAAAGTAAATTGGAGATAAGAGTCTCAGGTCTTTTTGTGCCAGGATGGCTTTAAACCTTGATCCTCAGATCTCAGCCTCCTGAGTAGCTAGGATTATAGAAGTGAGCCACCACCCCATCATGCTCAGCTTTCTGGATTTTTTTTAAACAAGCCCTTTGGCTGGAACTCGGTCTGAGCACTGTCCTTCAGCTTTCCTCAAGCCTAGTGATCTTCTACTTGAGCCACAGCACTACTTCTGGTTTTTTCTGTGTATGTGGTACTGCGGAATTGAAGCTTCGCCTTCATACAAGCACTCTACAACTATGCCAAACTCCCAGCCCCTCCACATTAGTTTTTATGATAGATCTTTCCATGCATCCAGGTTGGCTAGAAATCCTTCTTGAGTTTCCCAAGATCAGGGAGTATAGGTGTGTCCCATCCTGTGTGGCTACATAACCATTGTTTAGGGTACAGTTCTCTCTTCATTCTACCCATCTAGAGCAATTTTCATCTTCCATGTATAATCATTAAACATTCAGCTCCTGTTCCTCTCTACTCCATTCTCTGGAACCATCCTGCTTTTTGGCTCTAAGGGTTTGTTGATCCTTGGAAGCTATGGAAGGGAAAACATATGCTAGCTCTTCCTTTATGACTGCTGTATTTTTAGTTTACTGTAATCAAGATTCATCTGTAAAATATAGTAAAATGTTCTTCCTTTTCAATGCATTGTTTTGCATATTTCTACCTTTTGATTATTATTAATAGTTGTGAATGGATTCTCCACATATTTGTTCTAGTCTCTGCTTTCTCTTCCGTTAGGTACAAATCTAGAAATAGAAGTGTTGGACCATATTTCTATGTAATTCTATATTTAGTACTTTTTTAGCACTCTCCACGTAATTTTTGATTGTTTTATATTCCTTGCAGAACTATTCCAAAGTTCTACTTCTTCTCACTACCTTCCCAGTAATAGTTAGACTTTGAAAGTTGTTTTTTTGTATGCGTGAGTGTATGTGTGTGTGTGTGTTTGTGTGTGTGTATGTGGATCTTTTTGTTTAAAATTATATTTATATTAACATATTTAAAGTAATGATTTCATTGTAATTTTAATTTTTCTCATGACTGTTAATATTGAACTTCTTTCTACAGTTCTCAGTTCTTCTGCTCACAGCTCCCTACCCCTCTTCTCATTATATACAGAACAAAGGTCATCCATAGACTTTTTGAAAAAGTAAAACATACAGTAAATTTGTAGTATACAACAGCAAGAAATAAATTTCTTGCCAGGTGCAGTGACTTCTACCTGTAATCCTAGCTACTCAGATATCAGGCTGATATCTAAAGATTTGGTTCAAAGCCAGCCTGGGCATTAGAAAGTCTATGAGACTCTCATCTATAGTTAACCACTAGAATATGGGAAATGACACTGTGGCTTCATAGGTAGGGTGATAGCCTTGAGTTGAAGAGCTCAGGACAGTGCCCAGGCCCAGAGTTCAAGCCTTACAAATCACCCAGCCACAAAAAAGAAACAAAAGTTTCTTCCCCAAGTGATTATTATGCCAGACATAGAACATTAACATTCTGGGTGTACTTCACAGTATTATTACTTGATACCCTAAGATTTTGCAATATTCTCACAGTACCAGCATATGTCATCATATAATGTAGTTCCTTTTCAATGGAATAATTCCATTTATAACCTAAATCTACTCCCCCGACTTATTTTTGTCGATACCACAATTGCTCTACCATGATATGCCACAAGCCATTAAACATTTTATGGTGGGTAATTGGAAAGGAGTCTCATGGAATTTTGTGCTAGGCTGGCTTTGAACCATGGTCCTCAGATCTCAGTCTCCTGAGTAGCTAGGATAACAGGCGTGAGCCACCAACACCTGACTTGCCTTTTTATTTTTTTGTGGGTCTTGGGACTTGAACTCTGGGCCTAGGCACCATCCCTAACTTTTCAGGTCAATATTTCATGTAAGTCTAAACATTTAAGTAAAGGAATACAATTCCAACAAAAAAAAGAATAAAATGCCAGACATGGTGTGTTTATAACTCAGTGCTAATTACTTGATGAAAATGTGCCATTCCAGAAGCTGGTGTCATTTGATGATGTAGCTGTGGATTTCAGCTGGGAGGAGTGGCAGCATCTGGACAATGCTCAGAGGACCCTGTACAGAGATGTAATGCTGGAGACCTATAGCAACCTGGTGCCCTTAGGTGAGCAAAAGTCAAATTCACTTGCAAGGCCAAGTGCCTTGTTATTTTGCAGATACGTGAATGTTTATCAAACTTTCAATACTATTTAAATGAAAAATTCCAGGCCCTGAGAAGTATCATTACTTTCTAAAGATAACCTAAGGTAATTTTGTACTCATTCTTCAGGATACCTTCAGGATACTTTGACAACAGTTCTAAATTATGTTTCCTCTAATGGAGACGACATTCCAAACTTACACAGTAATTGTAAGTGGATAAACCATCCAGAATAGAATATATATCATTATTGGAAATAGGATCTACAAATCACTAAACAGTGAGTTTATAATGGAAACCTGGCACTAGGTGCAATGTTTCATGCCTGTAATCTTAAAATATTCAGGAGGAAGAAATCTAAGAATTCTAATTTGAAGCCAGCAATGGCATAAAAATTGCCATGAAACTCTATAACTCCAAGTAACCCCTCAAAAATGTTAGTGGAGTGTCAAGAGTTTGACTTAGTGGTTGAGTGCTTGCCTAGCATGCATGAAGACCTATGCATGTAAGTGGAGCTGGGATTCAAACTGGTATTTTTCTAGCCTTGAGCAAGACAGCTAAGTTTATGCCATACAAAATGAATCCAGAGCTGGGGAAAAGTCAACCATGGAGCCAGTGAGAAATGAGAAAAAAGATTTAATAGGTAACTTGTGAGTAGGATGTCTGCGAACTTAAAGAAATGATGACACAGCATAAGCAATAATTCTCTACTGTTTCTAATTTACAGGGCCCTGTGTTCCCAAACCTGTATTAATTGACAAGCTAGAGCACTGTGCAGAACTCTGGATAGGAAATTCCCCTGACAAGAATATCACAGGTGAGTGAATTCATCTTCATATTGATGTTGGAGCCTGAGCCCCATTGGTAAGTTTATGTTGTGATGTACTGAGCAATAATATTCTTAGTTACCCTAAATCCTGTGTGGATGCTATGGAATTCTTTGTGAATGAATCAAGAATCATTTTATTTTCCCAATCCTATGCTTGGTCCTTGGGTTTTCTCAAGGCTAGCTCTCTACTTCTTGAGTCATAGCACCACTTCTGGCTTTATCTTTGTATGTAGTACCAAGGAACTGAACCAGGTCTTTGTGCATGCTAGCCCAAACCACCGGCACCAAGAATCATAGGGTGATATGATGAATTCTATGTGGCAGTAGAGTTAAAGTTAGATTTCTCTGTAGAAATCACTGTGAAACAAAATAAAATGAGAAAGCCATGAGCCCGTGGCTCATGCCTGTAATCCTAGCTACTTAGGAGGCTGAGATCTGAGGATCAAGGTTCAAAGACTGACCTATCACAAAAACACCTTAGAGTCTTCTCTCCAATGAACCAATAGAAAATGGGAAGTGGGGTTGAGTCTAAAGACATAGGGAAGTAGCCTTGAGTTGAAGAGCTCAGGAAGAACAGCCAGGTCTAGAATTCAAGTCCCATGACTGCAAAACAAGAAAGAAAGAAAGAAAGAAAGAAAGGAAGGAAGAAAGAAAGAAAGAAAGAAAGAAGAAAGAGGGAAGAAAGAGGGAAGGAAGGAAAGAAAGAAAGAAAGAAAGAAAGAAAGAAAGAATGAATGATATTTTATTTCTTTAAAACTAAGACTATAAATGATTGAGCAAACAAGGAATAAGTCAGGGCATTATTCTCTGATAAGGATAATATCTTTTTGCTGGTAGGAAGAGACTGGTATTCAGAACCAGACCTTTCCACCAGAAATTGAGCCTAGTGGTAGAGTGCTTGCCTAGCATGCACAAAGACACAGGTTTGATTCCTTATTACCACATACATAGAAAAAGCCAGAAGTAATGACTTCATTGGTAGGGTTCTAGTCTTGAGAAAACCCAAGGACAGTGGTTAGGTCCTAAGTTCAAACCCAGGAATGGAAGGGAAAAAAAACAACAAAGTTTCAATCAACATAAGAAAATTAACTAGACAATGAGCTGGGGATTTTCTGGTCTTCCATGGTTCTAAGGGACAGGAGTGTTAGAAAAGGAATTTTTATAAGACTTCAAATGGAAAGAAAGAAATTTCAAAATTCCCACAAATACCTAAATTGAGACTTTAGTGAGAAGTTGTAACTGAAGGGATATAGGTGTAAGTCCTTACTCTCAAGAATCGTTCTTGCTTGGATCAAAGCCAACAGACATATACACCAAACTTGTGGCCGCTGAATCTAGAAAAATTCGTGTTCCTCACTTAATGGTTAATAAGCAAACAGCATTGAAACTGGCTAAGGTAATCCTATCTGCTACTCAGGACCTGAGACTCTTATCTGTAGTTAACTCTTGAAAAGAGGAAGTGGGGCTGTAGCTCAAGGATAGGGGTTATAGTCTTCTGCTGAAGTGTTCAGGGACAGGGCCGAGGCCTATGAACTACAAAAAAAAGAAAAGAAAAGAAAAGAAAGTTTTAAAAAGATGGAAAACAGCACAATATTTAGATTATTTCTCAAAAATAAAAGAAAGGCAGCTATTCCTCAATGTATAAACAAAACAGTATTTGAAAAAAAAACAGCTGCAGGTATATTATAGGTAGTACTCAGCTTAAAACTGTAGCAATACATAGATGGGTAATTTCAATAAATATTTCCTGTGATATAAAAAGAGAACTATTATATAAGTACCGCGCTCTAACCGATTGCGCCACTAGAGCACTCCTTTGCTGTCCCTTGGTTATCTCATATTGGTATAGTATCTCACTTTGTCATCTGATTTATTGAATTTATTTGTATTTGGATATTTGAAATTTGATAGGGAAGGGGGGAAAATCAAGACGGGTGGGGGGTGTGGGGGGGAGGGATACGGGTACCAAGACATGTGAAAGGGTATCAATGTATGTGAATTAATGCACCTTCTATCTGGCCAATATCATGTAACCCTTTTACTAATTACAATTTAAAAAATACAAAAAAAAGAGAACTAAAACACAGAAAAACATTATTGGTCATTGTAAAATATCATTTTCTTAATATGTTAGGGAGAAAAGCATATATATCTCACAAATCAATTTCTACTTTTATATTTTAAAATATCTAACACTTAGGATGGGAAAGTAAAGTCATTACCTTTACAGTAAGGAATATTTGTATCTCATGTATGTTTGTGTCTTTTTTTCTATGACTCATTTTAGATGTCCAGGTAATGGAAAATGTGTTCAAGACCTGCCAGGAAAGTCCACATGAATATCTTTGTGAAGTAGCAGTTGCAAGTAGTATCGAAGTGGAGGAAAACGTGAGATTTGAAACAACTTTAAATTTGAGCTCTACACATAATCCAGAGCTGATTAGTAATAACGGTAACAACTTAGGGGTGAGGACTGAGGTGTTCATTAAGTGTCAGAACATGCTTCTGTCTCCTAAGCCTGATGAGATGCATGCTGCATATAGATCTCGTATGTCTCCTGTTCTTAAAAATCCATCGGATATTCAGAGCATTTTATTCATGATTGTGACAGTCCAAAAGATCTGCAGTATCATAATTCTGTTCTCCCTGCCCAAGAAATTCTTCAGGGAGGGAGGAAAACTGCTAAATGTACTGTGTGATGAAAACTATTGTACTTAACACCGACCATCAGTACACATCCGAAAATGTACACAGGAGAGACTCCTCATACATGTAGTGAATGTGAGAAATCTTTCAGTAATGAAATACGCCTTACAATACCTCAGAGCAAATATCCTGAGATATGTGATGCGTACATCAAGTGTGAAAATTAATTTCTGAGAAGTCAGACCTGACGCTCCAACCTCGATCTCCAAGAGAAGACAAACCTTATGAATATGAGGAACGTAATAAAATTTCTGCCCAGAATTCAGCTCTAAGCACACATCAGAGATCTCACACAGAAGAGAAATCTTTAATGGGATAAATGTGGGAAGACTTTTAGACTGAAATCATACTTCACTTTGCACCAGAGAATACACACAGGAGTGAAACCTTATGAATGTAACCAATGTGTAAAGTCTTTCCGACAGAAATCTTCCCTCAAATTGCATCAAAGAACACACACAGGAGAGAAACCTGATGTGTGCAACAAATGTGGAAAGACCTTATAGTGGAAGTCATATCTTGATGGGCATAATAGAACACACACAGGAGAGAAAACTTATGCATGTAGTGAATGCGGAAAGTCTTTCAAATGGAAGGTAAAACTCCATGTTCATCAGAGAATATACTCAGGAGAAACACCTTATGTGTGTAACATATGTGGAAAGTCCTTCACACAGAAGCCAAACCTCAACATGCATAAGACAATTCAAACAGGAGAAAACCTTATGAATGTAACCGATGTGGAATGTCTTCAAATGGAAGTCTTCCCTCAAATTGCATCAGAGAACACACACAGGAGAGAAACTGTACGAGTGCATCAAATGTGGTAAGACCTTCAGATGGAAGTCACATTACAGGAGGCATAACAGAATTCACACATATTAGAAACCTTAGGAATATAACCAAAGTTGAAAGTCTTTCGTGCAGTATTCACCCTTCAGGAAGCGTAAGAGAGTTCACACATATGAGAAGCCTTAGCAATGTAATAAATAGGAAAGACTTTTTAGTCTGTGGAAGAAAACTCAGCTTGTGTCACAGAACCAACACAAGATAAAACCCTTAATGAATGTAGCAAATGTTCAGTCTTTTCCCCAGAAGGCACAAGTCAAGATTTATCACTAAACACCCACAGGATAGCATCCTATGAATAAAATGAAAGGGAAATTTTTTTGAAGAACTCATAGTTGAGTTCGCATGATACCACACAGACACAGGATAAAAATCGTATGAATATAAGAATATGAAAAATCCATCATGAACGCATGACTAAGTATAAAATGCACATAGGAGAGAAAAACCTTATGAATATTACAAATGTGGAAAGTGTTTGACCTGGAAGGCATACTTCTGTGTTCATCACAAACCTGATTCCCATAGAAGAAAAGAAAACTAATGAATAGAACAAATGTGCAATGACTTTTAATCAGAAGTCAGTCTTCAGTACATTTCAGAACATACACAATAGAGAAATTCTGAGTAATGAAAAACATTTAGCTATATATAGAATCTCTGTATATGGGAGCATTATGGTAAGTCTTCTAAACAAAGTCAACCTTCAGCAAGCATTAAGAGCACTCACAGAAGAAATAATAGCATGTAGGAAAACCTTTGTCAGAAACCTCTAAAAGCTGACTGTGTGGCTTAGTGGTAGAGTGCTAACCTATCAAGGATGAAGGCCTGGGTTAGATTCCTCAATACTACGTTAAAAAAGCAAGCCAGAAGCAGCACTGTGGTTTAATTGGTAGAGTGCTAACCTTGAGCAAAAGTAGCTGAGGCCCTGAGTTCAAACCTAAGGATTGGAGAGAGAGAGAGAGAGAGAGAGAGAGAGAGAGAGAGAGAGAGAGAGAGAGAGAGAGAGAGAGAGACAGAGAGAGAGAGAGAGAGAGAGAGAGAGACAGACAGACAGACAGACAGACAGACAGACAGAGAGAGACAGAAAGAGAGAGAGAAAGAGAGAAAAGAGAGAGAAACGGGAACTTCTAAATTTTACAGAGATAGAGAAGGAGAGAGAGAAGGAGACAGAAACTAATTTCTAAACTTTACAGTCTTTCTATTTCTTTACAAATTCGTCTATGTCATTCCTTCTGACAGAAGCACAGAATTCCATTGTGTAAAAATACCATATTTGATCTACTCATTAACTGACGGGCATCTGGGTTGGTTCCATACCTTTGCCATAGTAAATAGTGCTGTGATAAATGTTATTGTTCTAGTGAATTTAGTATGTCCTATCTGGACGATTGGCAAGTAGTGAAATTGCTGGATCACAGGGGAGCTCTATGTTTAGTCTTTTTGGGATACTGCCATAGTGCTTTCCATAGTGGTTGAACGAGTTTGCAATCCCACCAGCAGTGTAGTAGTGATCCCTCCTGGCCACATCCCCTCCAGCATACGTTATTAGATTTCTGGATCTTGGCCATTCTAACTGGAGTAAGGAGGAAAAGGGAAAGAGGAACTGAAACTTTCTCTCCTTACAGATGACATGATTCTGTATTTAAAGAACCCTATAGACTCTACTCCAAAGCTGCTTGAGCTGATATAAAACTTTGGTAAGGTAGCAGGGTATAAAATTAACCCTCAATGTCAACTGCCTTCCCATATGCCAACAAATGAGAGGAATGAGGCAAGAATCAGGATAGCAACTCATTTTGCTATCAAAGAAAATAAAATACCTAGGAATTAACTTAGAATGTAAACCACCTTTTTCATGGAACTATAAACCCTGGAGAAGGAAATTAACACAGAACTGAGGAAATGCAAAAACCTATGCTCCTGGTTTGGAAGAAGTAATATTGTAAAAATGGCAATCTTGATAAGGAATATCTACAAATTCAGTGCAATATTCATCAATATCCCAATGTCATTCTTTAAAGAAACAGAAGAGGAAATCCAAAATTTCACTTGGAATAATAAAAGACCCCTTATAGTCTGTCTTCTTGCATGATACATAATGTTTAATCTCACCTTCTCCACCAAAATCTCACCTTTCTCATTGAGACATAGGTGGCCCTGTTTACTAGCAGCAAAGGCTCAAACGCGCAGTTTCAGGTGTCACCACTGCCTCTGTTACTGGGTAGATCCAACTCTGTCATCGATTCTGAGGTCTGCTCTGGGAGTCTTGGTCACAAGTTGTTCTGTGGCATCTGCTGCCAGCCTGTGCCTATTTGCTTCCTTTTCCTCCAGCAGCCTACAACAGGGAATGAAGTTCAGGCGCTGATGCTCTCCTTCATATGCAGGGCAGGATGAGCCCAACCCTCCCTCATTTTCCTCTTCCAATTTTTGGGAGAAAATGTGCTGGCTGAAGTCCTCAGGTGTGTCGCATGGCTGATCCACACTTTTAATCCAGGCTGGTCAGGAGGCTGAGATCTGAGTATGGAAGTTCCAAGTCACCTAGAACAGGAAAGTCTGATAAATTCTTACTACCAAAAATAAAAACAGCTGGGAATGGAGTTTGTGCTCCAGTGGTAAAGGGCTAGTCTTGAGTACAAATGCTTAGTGCCCAGGCCCTGAGTTCAGGCTCCAGCACTGCCAACAACCTCACTTTAGTGAGATTTTAGCTTTATCCATGTAGGCACATCTCACTGGAATCTTTGCTGGTAGAGATAGTCTTCATAATTTTGTCTCAAGGTAAAGGTCCTCCTGGGGTAGTACACAAAAGGTGTCATGGAGAGAGGAGCCCCACTTGCTCCAGGTTTGAAGATGGCATAGGTCAAGCCAGCATGGAGTTGGCACATCAGTCTTTTTCCTAGCACCACCTACCAGTGAATGTCAAATGACATTGATTGTTGTGGGATTGTGTGATTGAAGTGCCCCATTAAGGGCAGTGTTAGCACATCCAAACGTGGATACCAGGAATGCTGAAATCTCAAAGCTAAGATTTCTGTTGGCTACAGAAATGCTGGTGTGTCTGTGATTCACTAAAAGTTCAGGTGCAAAGATTCTGAAGCTTGATGCCATGTGTTTATTCCATTTAGTAAAATTATTTTAATGCACTGTATAAGTTAAAACATTTGATAAGAGTCAGGGGTAGTGAAAACATTGTTCTTGAATTCAGGTGTCTGGCAGGGTAATGGGGGGGGTGTTGGTGGCTGGGACTATGAAGCTGGAGCTGCTATCAAACCATGGATCATGTTCCTCTTTGTCTGGGAGAAATGACTCCAAAGATGAAATTTGAATGGTGAGGAAAACATGATGATGTACTCAGGAAATTTCTCCTAAACAAATGCTCATGTGGAAGTGGGATGGGGGCTGGGCATATCTGAGGCAGAGCTTAAGGGGGCTTCTCATGGCGTTGAGAACGTTCCTTGCGACTTCAGGCATGCAGCAGGGTGTTTTAGATGACCATTGTGAGATGGATGGAATAAGACTGGAGACAAGATGAATGCTGGGATCCTGCAATGCTCTTGCATGAGTGGCTGGTGGCTCACCTGAAAGAACTAATTATTTCTAAAAAAGAAATCAGGAATTTGTTTTGATTAGATAATACCTGTAATCCGAGGCATATTCAGGATCCTGATCTTAATATTGTGGTATAAAACCAACCCAGCAAAGGGAAAAATGCATGAGACTCATACTCCCAGTTTAGAGCAAGAACAAAGATTGAAGTAGAGCTGTGGCTCAAGAGCTAGAGTGCTACCTTGAGCAAAGAAAAGCTAAGAAAAAGCTCCAGGTCTTGAGTTCAAGGCCAGGAATGAAAGAAGGAAGGTAAAAAAGGGAAGTATGTGAGGAAGGGAAATATATAAATGAAAGAGAGAAGGAACTAGAAATTTAAAACTAGAGAATATTTAAAAGTCATCAGTCCTTCTAAGAAAAGTGTTGGAGTATGGGTTCTATATGTGGTGAACTGGAAGCCCAGCAGTGACTTGTTAACCAAAGAGTCACCATGCTGACCAAAGGATAGAAATCTGCATGAGCCTCTTAGCAGATGGAGTCACAGAAGAGAACCTCAGCTCCCATCGAATAGTTAGAAGTATATAGAGATGGGGAAGTTGGCATCACCTTGATGTCATTGTGTCCATGGAGACTGGAATCCATGGCTCTGTGAAAGTACTATGTTCTGGTTACTGAGCTGGGAGGCTGAGGAGAGCCAAGTCCTGGCCAAGAAGAAATCAGGGTGGCAGCAGAGCAATTCTGCTGCAGTGTGTGCCTGCTTGGCTGTTCTTATTCTGTGGTGGATCAGGCCGGAGTGGGTGATAGTAACTGTTTTGTGGTCACAAGCCCTTCACCAAGAGCTTCCTCTGGGATCCTCATAAGCTACAGGGTGGCTGGTGGTGGGATGTGTGTGGGGTGGAAGTGACAGAGGGATGTACGCATGGAAAGGTGGGTGAAGAGATGAGGGGAATGATGAGAGCCCAGTTCATTGGTTTCCAAGGTTAATGGGTGGGAGGTAGAGAGGCATGATGGAGGAATGATGGAGGCAGGGGAAGGTGGTGACAGAGTGAGGCCATCTGTAGTGCCAGCCTGGCCATCATCTGAAGCCCATAGGCAGCTTCCTGATCCCTCACTTTGTCCTGCTCCTTGTGGAGGGAATGTCACGTGTACCCAGAGCTAGGGGTGGGGCAATGTTAGTAGCACCTGGAGAACCATTGGTCTCTACCTGGGTGAGGGGTGGTTATGGCTCCCATGCTGGGTGGCCTGATAGCTATGGAACAGATCTCTCCTTAGCTACCACAGTCAGTGGCTGCTCTCCATCTAGGGTTAGGGCACCTGCTCAGCCATCAGGACACCCCATGCCAGGACAGAGGCCTACAATTCAGATGGCAGCACAGGGGTGACGATGATCTCACCGTAGCCCTAGTTACATGGCTGTCCCTGCATACAGGATAGGATGAGCTGGGGGAAGATGTTCTCTGTGTTTTTCCACAGCCTATCCCGGCCACTTCTTGTGTCTGATTAGACCAAGAGAGTACCAGGTTCCCTCTCATAGTCCTGGTTCTTTTTCTTTTACAGTCATGAGGCTTGAACTCAGGTCCTGGGTACTGTCCCTGAGCTCTTTTGCTCAAGGTTGATGCTCTACCATTTGAACCATAGAGCCATTTCCAGCTTTTCCTTTTCATGTGGATCTCTGATATGTCCAGTGCTGTGCCAGCAGGGAGGCACTCACCCCACAGACAGAGCCACCTCTGCCGTGACTGTGACTGCCCACAACCCTCACACCCACTCCTTGCACACCCCTCGACTCCAGTTTTAGCTCCTCTTGGACTGGGTGTCCAGCCTACCCCTACCTACACTCACAAAGGGTCTACAATTGTCTTCAAAGGGTCCTTTCTTCTGCCAGCCAGAGTACACACTGTGCACATCTTGACGATCACAGAGCTCAAAGCCAAAGTCTGAGATGCAGAAGGGGGTGACCCAGTAGCTGCACAGGGCCCATGGATCATCCTGTGCATCCCCCAGCCTGTGACTTCCCCCACCCCCTTGGCAGGGAAGCTCTATGCCCACATCCTGATCCCTGGTCCCCTCCAATTCCATTCTCCCTTGGATTTTGCAGACTGTCTACCATCAGGATCTAAAATTCTATTCATCACTTTATGTCCTTATCACTGACTTGCTACTTTGGCAGGATCTCCCCGTGCCTGGAGAGTGGGCATGTCATGTACTCTCTGTGGAGAAGTTGCCCCAGGAAAAGAAATATGCACTTCATGTGAGTGTAGGACAGGGCAGGGGGGCTCCCTAGGATCAGAAGCCACAGGAGGGGTGCAGATGGGGGAATGCTAGGGGCCCCAGGGGACAGTGGGAGTTAGGGCACAGTTGGTTCCTTCTGCAGGGTTGACACCGCTTCCCAAACCCAACAGAATGAGGTTCACATTACAGATGTCAGAGACATTGCAGATTGCCAATGGGCGCAGGGGTCACTGTCACCCCCAGATGCTGGCTGCATGCTGGATGCACGCAGAGATGTTTTCAAGATCAGATAATGAGGATGTTGCAGGGTGTAACCATTCTTTTCAGATGGCTCTCTAGCTCTCTTGAGCTTCATCTCTATCTTTGGCTTTTTCTTGGCAGTTAACTGGAAATGAGAGTTTCATGGACTTTCCTTTCTGCACTGGCTTCAAACAGAAGCTATGCACAGTTTTCAAACCATACCCTACTGAAGAAGGGAAGCTTGATCTGGTGCTTAACTGGGTTGCACTTTGGCTCCGTTTGCTATGCCTCACGGGAGGGGGCTCATCATTTGTAGACTAAGATCTCATGACCTTCAAAGCCAAATGCTACCTGAAAGTTCAGGGTCCCAGCCTATGTGTTGGGCCGGGGTGAATACATTCTCTGTTATGCTGGGTCATCAACCCATGTTTTAAGCTGGAAGTAGGCAGTGCCACATTTGATAAGAACATCTGCCAGAGATTGTCACCTCATGAAAGCAGATTCTAAATTTGTATTCCATTACCTGTGGTGGAGAAATCCCCTCCAATTTAGACAGGCTCACATCCACCTTCAGGTCACACTCCGAATGCACCCTTGAGTGTCCTCATGGTATTGGGATCTAATTTTGTAGGGAATGCTGGTTTAGTCCATGAATTAGCTGGACAAGTGATGACAAACGTGTTGTGGATTAATATGAGAACAATTTAAGAAGCCCTGGAGGAGTATCAACCTGACCCTCTGTGGTGCTATAAATCTGATAGGATGTTCCAGACTGAGAAACAATCACATGGCTTTGTGTTTGGCATCCAGACAAGTGAGTGCATGTCTTAGCTGTCAGCCAATACAGAGGAGGACATGAATAAGTGGGTGGAAAGCATCTGTCAGACCCCTGTCTGGGGGCAGGTGGAGAGAACATAGGAAGGTAGATACCATGGCTGTGGTGGGGCCAAAAAAAGGGTAAAAGAGGCAAAGGAACCAGGTACTGGTAGCTCAAGACTGTCATCCTAGCTACTCAGGAGTTTGAGATCTGAGGATCACAATTCAAAGCCAGCCCAGGACAGAAACTCCATGAGACTCTTATCTGCAATAAACTACTGAATGCAAGAAGCTCAAGCTCAGTGACAGCATCCAGGCCTAGCGTTCAAAACCCAGGACTGCCAGAAAAAAGTATCAAAGGACAAGAAGCTGGCCAAAAGTTAGAGGGACTCTATCTTGACAAACAATACAATGGTAAGTTGCACTCAGAAGACTTGCACAAAATCTGGAAATGCCTGAGACCTATCTATGTATGTTTCCTGTTTGTCTAAATACATATGTTTATGCATTTATATATTAGTATAGAGAGACAGATCAATACATATGACTATACATATATACATAGCCAGACACTTATGGGTGGGTGGTATACTGTGTGAGAGTTCGTGTTTGTGTTTTGTGAATGGCTATCTCTGTTTAAGAAAGATAGAAAATATGTAAATATCTTTAAAAAAACTTGACAAAATATAGAGAGACATAAGCTCTTGAGGGAATCTGAAATGAGAAGATTATTCACAGGCACGTTTATCCTTATGGATTCCTCAGCAAGTTTTAATTTTTTTCATTATTTTCTTTCTTTTTTTGAACCAGTGCTAAGGATTTCTCTCAGGGACCAGGTGCTGCCACTTACTAATTTTCTCATGGCTGGTACAAGAGGAACTGAGCCACAGTTCCACTTTTGCCTTATTTATTCGTGCTTAACTGAAGATAAAGATTTCTATCAGTGACTTTCTTTCAGGGGCTGGATTCTAACGAGGATCCCCAGACCTCAGCCTTCTCTATAGCTACAATTAACAATATGAGAACGCAGCACTGGGTTCCAATGCACAGGGCAAGAAATTGAGTGAATCTCTCAACTCCAATTAGCTATCATAAGCTAGAAGTGAAAGACCAATACCTTTGCGGAAAAGATGCTGAGTGTTATCACACAGGCCCTATGAGTAAGCCCTAAACCCTGTACACATGTGTGCATGCACACATTGGCAGATACACACACACACGCACACACACAATATCTCAGGCAATATTGTATTTTGAATTAATATCCAAAGATTGGACAACAGGATAGCAAGTAATAAAATCTGTTTTTCTTGTCTACATTGAGGGAAAGGGATAAGTCACAAGATGCAGAAGCGAATAATTCAGAGGCAAATGCTGTGAGTGAATAACTTGTAAAAAGCACATTTCTTTTCTTTTGTTTTTTCTGCCATTCCTGGGGCTTGAACTCAGGGCCTGAGCACTGCTTTTGGCTTTTCCCAAGTCTAGCCCTCTGCCACTTGAGCCACATTGCCCTATGGATTTTTATATCTGTGTGATATTAAGGACTCAAACCTAGATCTTCATGGATGCTAGGCAAGCACTCTACCACTGGGCCAAACTCTAAACCCCGATAAAGTATTTATAAATAGTCATCATCATCATATCAAAATATCCTTTCTCCTACAAAGAATGAACACTTATCTATGTCTGTAAGACTTTTTTTATGTGACCAATGCTTCTGTGATTTTCCCACTTGCATTTTTACAGATGACAGCACAGATATTCATCAGGAAGAAAAATAGATTACGATACAGAAACCTAACAACGTCCTAGTAGATTGAATTGAAAAATACGTGCAAGATGGCCTGGGTGTTTCATCTATTTGTAGAGTGCTTGGCTACCACACAAAAAGACTCCGGTTTGATTCTGCAGTACCATATACATAGAAAACGCTGTAAGTGGTGCTGTGGCTTGGTGGGACAGCTATAGCCTAAAGAAAGCCTAAGAACAATGGTCAGGCTCTGAGGTCAAGTCCCAGGACTAGCAAAAAAAGGTGCAAGAGGCAAAATGCAAGCTGAGAAGGCACTGTGAAGCAAAATGTCTTGTGAAGGGTAAGGGGAATAGTGACAGTTAAGTTTGGATCTTACCTAAGAAAGGCTCCTTGAGCCTGAGACCAGGCTAGCACTTACGCCTAGTTAATGACTTGGGATTTGAACAAAAAGGTGTGCTGTTTACTACATCCATATGTGAGGTGGGAAGGGAGATTCAGCCTCCAGTATGTCTTTGGGGAGGTCTTCTGTGAGCAAGGAGCTTTGGTCATTGGGCCTTGAAAGGTGACCCTACCTCCCTCACAATGGAACAGAATATGGAACCCTGGTAACCAAGCCACTGTATGTGACAACCAGCTCAAGCCAGCTCCCTTGGCCTGTGGCTCAGGAGGAAGAAAGATGTTGCTGTGCTGTTGCCAAAGGTCAGGAGGCTCGCATCTCAGGCATGAGAGATATGGATCTCCCACTTGAAGAAGTAGATGCTGGATCAGTGCCAAGCCAAAATTTCCGTATATCAGGCATTTCTCTAGGAAGAAAGCCAGGAAACTCCAGGGCAACTCAGATGAGGTATATTGAGAGGAAACCTATTTGAACCCATCATCCTGCCCACACACTACAACCTTCTTGTGTGCTTTCAAGTGACTCTACTGAGATTAGAGTGTGTCATTTCCAATCTACTCTATTCCAATTCCTCAGTGTGAAGAGTGGTCCCATTCCTACTTTTGAAATATCCACTGTTTTGCCAACATAGTGTGATGGTAAGTCAGCTCAGACTCTGAATGAGCCTTGTAACCTATGGATCCTGGAGGAAGGCCTGTTGGAGATGCTGCTGACAAAGCTGATCGCTGCCTACCAGAAAGGTGATCTCTTTTATGTGGGAAACTTCCTGCACAATTTCAAATAGTGGAGGACAATGTAGTAGTTGCTGGAAATTCTCTTGAAAAAGTGAGTGTTCCCCCTCCAAACCCAAGTTTGCTCACCCCTCCTGGCCAAGTCTTGGAATACTTGGCTCCTCTCTGAGCCTGTTTGGTTCACTGGGGTGTTCACAGGGGAGCTAAGCATGATACAAGTGCACAAACTACTTCATTAAGACTGGGACACCATGCCATTTCATTTCCCTCACAAGCTACTGGAGTCTCAACAGTGTGCTTACTGAGAAGTTGGATTTCAGGCATGAGTAAGTGGCTCCCAACTGCAGCCCTCACCTAGGTGACATCCTAGGAAATCCCATTTCCCAGTAAGAAATGAGGTGTCAGTACTAATGGCGGAGGCCTGTGAAATACTGGAGTCAGAGGAAAAGCTGGGGGCTGAATCACTTTTGAGCCATCAGGGAGGGATTGTGATAGCTTTGCCTGTTAGAACCTGAAAGCATTTACATTTTGGTGTGTGGTCCAGTGCTGCCACTTGAACCTGAACCCAGGTCTAAATGCCATCCCTTTGGTGTTCAAAAATTAGCACTGTACCATTTGAGTCATAGGTCAAGTTCTGGCTTTTTGCTGCCTAATTGAAGACAAGTGCCTTTAGATTTTACTGACTAGACTGGCTTTCCACTGTGATCTTCAGAGCTCAGCCTGCTGGGTGGCTAAGATTAGAGGAATGAGCATTTAGTTCTTTATTTAGAGCATTCACTTATTGATTTATTTAGAGCATTTACTTAGTTAATTTAAGGTGCGTTTACTTTGGACAGATGCATAGAGGCCTCTCTCAGAAGCTTCTGGAAGTGGGGTGTAAAAGTCATCCTGTTTTCGAGTGTCTCTTACCCCCCTCCCAGCACATAAGTGCACATCTCTGCAGGACAGCCACAGCATTAGAGTCCTGCAAAAAAGGGGCTTTTGTAGAAGGCTCAGGATGGAGAGAGAAGGCTCTCACTTTCCTTGTACCGAATGTGCCCACAGCATCATGTGTTCCATCTATACGATGTGAATGGACTTCTACCCCAGTGATTTCTACGAGTTCAAGAACTGCCACACCCTGACACAACTCAAGCTCTATATGAGGCTCCACATGCCGGCTTTGGACCTGCTCTTCTAAACACATACTTTTTCACCAGCTGGAGGAATGTGCGACCAGTAAGACCAAGAAAAACTAGAAGTCCTGGTGTGGGTGCCTCAGAGCCTGTGAGTAGGAAGCCCATGTGGTCTAGATATTGGTTGGCCCTTACTTCTACAGAGCTTGGCAAAATGCCCTTTATGGGTGGTGTCAGCCAGGTAATGTCTGTCCTCTGAAAGGACTCGGGAATAAGCACTCATTAGAAAGACCCCATACCTCCTCAGTGTTCAGTCCAAACTCCAGTTCTACAGGTTCCTCCATTAGATCCTCATGGAAGTTGAGTGACACTTCAACTTGCAGAGTCCACTCTGTCCACTCTGTACCTATTTCCATTCTTAGGTTTGGGTCATCGTGGAAGAGCTTATCCTGAACTCCGGATGAAAAACCCACCAATGGAGCTGGTGACTGATGGAGACTGAGAATCATCACTGCACTCCAGAAAGCATGGGCCTTCTGTAGAAATTACTAAACAGGTATAGAGTCCTGTGTATATACCTTTTGCTCTGAACCCCATGTGTGACACAGTTGAACCTGCAGATACTATGGAGGAAGAAAAAGAGTAGCCAGATTTCCTTCCGTTTCCTTTCACACTCCACCCAGAGTCAGTCCATCTGAGTCAGAGTAACACTCCACTTATTGTGCAAGCTGAAGAGGCACACGCTGGGCTCATGGAAAATGTCCCCATGGGAAGCAGCAAGCGTACTCTCAATACTGGATTCATTGGAGGAAAATGAATCCATCCTCACAGAATATCCAGACCCATCCATCTCACTAAAAGAGACTCAATCTCCATTCGACAAACCAGAATCCATCCCCCTCTTGACTCAGGAAGGACATTCTGTTTCTCATGAGGAAGGAGACCCTTCTGAGGACTCTGAAGTAGAATTACTGTCTGAAGGCAACTTGGAGGCCAGTCTGGATTTAGAGCTTCCCTGTCCCCTTTCTAAAAAGACATCTCTTTACCTTGCTCTCATGATTCTTGTCAAGTATTCATTGTATTTACTTTGCTAACTATTAAACTCTCATGGTTAATATTATGGTGTGCAGTTCTTCAGTGCTTATTATACTGTGTTTTATTTTCCACTTATAATGTGAGACCTCAGACACATAGGTCCTGGGTGGGCCAAAAACCAGACAGGTCTGGTCCTATAGAAGACAACCTTACTGGATATACAGGGAACTATGAAATGCATGGAATCACCAGGAATCCAGGCCAGCCCTCCATGGAAAAACAAGTCAGCTACCAAAGCTTAAGGACAGAGCAGATGCCTGGAAATGTGTTTTGTCAATCGGGAGAAGTGCCAGAGTAACTGTAATATTATGTGGGCTCTGTTCTGTGAGTTCAAGTCTGTTTACATATCCATTGTGCTTTGTACAAATATTTAAGAAAATTAAAACTCCACAATAGCATCAAAAATCTACTTTGGCTTTGAATGTGGCCTAGTTGTAGAATGCTCGCCTAGTATACAAGAAGACCTTGATTCAATTCCTCGGCACTGCATACACAGAAAAAGCAGATGGGGCACTGTGGCTCAGGTGTCAGAGTGCCACCCTTGAACAAATGTGCCCAAGGACAGTTCCTGGCCCTCAGTTCAAGCCCCAGGACTAGCCAAACAAGAAATCATACCATTTTCCACACATTTGGAAATAAATCTGTTTTAGCTAACCCTACTTCTTTTTTGCCAGTCCAGGGTGTGTGCCACCAAGCCAAACTACTGGCCCACAACCTTACTATTTTTAATCATTTAATTTTTTTACATAATCATATTTCATGCTGTCTGTATTAATACCATAAACCGTATGCTTAGTGTAATAATGTTAAAGGTAAAACATAAGAAATTAATAACTAAAATTCCTTTTTATTAGTTTTATAGCATTACTACAATTTTATGAGAAAAATTACCTTGAATGTTTATTTTAGAGTTCAAGTAATCCATTTTTTTAAATATATCAACCTACATCATTTATTTGAACACATGTTAAACTATTTTTTTCAGGAATGAAAATACATACATATTTGTTGTAAATGAAATTTATGACTTGGGGGTATGGGAAAGAGAAAAGAGGAAGGGGGTAACAGTGTTTACAAGAAATGTACTCATTACATATGTAACAGCAATCTCTTTGTATATCACCTTGACAACAAATTTTTTGAAAAGTACAATAAGTTTAAATGTCTACTTTGGGCAGAATTTTTTTTTTCCAGTACTGGGCTTAGACTCAGGACCTGAGCACGATCCTTGTTTTTGTTTTTGTTTATTCTTAAGTCGCAAGTTCTATCACATGTGCCACAGCACCACTTATATTTTTTTTATCTATGTTGTGCTGAGGAATTGAACTTGGGTCTTCATTCATGCTCGGCAAGAATTCTTCCACTAGGCTTAACTTATGGCCCCAGTGGGAAGGAAGTTTTCCATAAAATATGTAGGAAATAGGTACACTAAGGAAAAGCCATCAAAAATAGGAGAAAAATTATATACTTAGATAACGACATGCCAGTACTATGGCAGGTCTCTGTAATTCTAGCTTCAAGAGTGGCCTATTTGGACCGGGAGTTGGCTGGCTGAAGTAAAGTGCTATCCTTGAGCAAGCCCTAGGACAGTGCTCTGGCCATGAGTTGAAGCCATAGGACATGCAAAAAATAATAATTTAATGCCCGTGACTGGTGGCTCACCCTGGTAATCCTAGCTACCCTGGAGGATCGAGGTTCAAAGACGGCCCAGGCATAAAAATCTGTGAGAATCTTATTTCCAAATAATCCAGAAAATTCAAAATGACAATGTGCCTCAAGTGGTAGAGCTCTTGCCTTGAGCTGAAGAGCTTAAGGTAAACATCCAGGCCCAGAGTTCAAGCCCCATGAGTGAAAAAAAGAAAAAGAAAAAGAAAGCCCTTATCTAAGGCTGGGGTGCACACTAGTGGTAGTTTGCTTGCCTAGTATGCACAAAGCCCTGTGTTCAATTACTCTGTACCACTTACACCAAAAAAAAAAAGACGGAAATGATCTCAGAAGGTT
Source organism: Megascapheus bottae (assembly GCA_024803745.1). NCBI lineage: Eukaryota > Metazoa > Chordata > Mammalia > Rodentia > Geomyidae > Megascapheus > Megascapheus bottae. The sequence continues at coordinate 177,935 of JANJXV010000547.1, read as the reverse complement.
GGGTTCTGAGGATCACAGTTCAAAGCCAGGCCAGACACTAAAGTCCATGAAACTGTTACTTCCACTTGAGCACCAGAAAACAAGAAGTGACACTGTGGCTCAAGGTGTTTAAGGTTGTAGCCTTGAGCTGAAGAGCCCACGGACACTGCCCAGGTGCACAATTAAAGTCTTACAACCAAAAGAGAGAGAGAGAAAGAGAGAGACAGAGAGAGAGACACACACAGAGACAGATAGAGAGAGACAGACAGACAGGCAGACAGACAGAGACAGACAGAGACAGAGAGACAGAGACAGAGACATCAAACAGTCAGGCACTGCTGGCTGAAGCGTGTAATTCTACCTACTATGGAGGCTGAGATTGGAGGATCTTGGTTTAAAGCCCAAAGCCAGCCTGAACACATATGTTTGTGAGACTTACATCACCAATTAACTACCAGAAACCAAAAATGGAGCTGTAGAGGAAGAGCGCTAGCCTTGAGCTGAAGAGCTCAGGGACAGTGTCCAGGCCCAAAGTCCAAGGACCATGACGAATAAATAATAAAAAAAGAAGATAGCTAATAGTAATGATGAATAATTTTGGGCTGGGAGTTTGGCCTAGTGGAAGAGTGCTTGCCTAGCATGCACGAAGACCTGGGTTCAATTCCTCAATACCACATACATAGAAAAATGCTGGAAGTATTGCTGAGGCTGAAGTGGTAGAGCCCTAGCCTTGAGAACATATAAGGACAGTGCTCAGTCCCTGAGTTCAAGCCCAGGACTGGCCAAATCAAAAGTAGTAGAGCACTGGCATTGAACTGAAGATCTGAGGAACAGCCCAGGCACAGAGTTCAAGCACCGCAAACAACAACAACAAAATCTATGAAATGGCAGTGGTGGTTTTAAGCTAAGCAAAAATAGAGGAGAAACCGGTAAAATATATATTTGTGTGTAGGCAAAATAGCCAGACTTATGCATTAGAACAGGATAGCAACTTGAAAAAAAATTTTGTTTTCCATCTCACTAGGTCCTGTCTCTTTGTTTATTCAAGTAAGTGAAATGCTGGGTTTTATAATCGTTGCTCTGAATATTAGAAAATCATAATATCTCTCATTAACCAACAAAGACCAGGAACTGGGGCTTCGTTCAAATGGCAGAGTATCAGGCAAGAGAAGAAAAAATTGAAGTAAGAACTTGAAGTTCTTGATCCAGAACCTGCATAGTAACAGAGCAGTAGCCTGGTGATGGTGCCTCACACCTATAATCTTAGCTACTCAGGAGGCTAAGATCTGAGAATCAAATTTTAAAGCCAGCCAAAGTACCCAGTTAACTGCCAGAAAAACCAGAAGTGGCACTGTGGCTCACAGATTAAAGCACTAGCCTTGAGCTGAAGAGCTCAGGGACAGTGCTCAGGCCCAGAGTTCAAGCCCCACAATTGACAAAAATCAAACAAGCAAACAAAACTCACAAAGAAGCCTGCAGACCACAGTGGTTCTGCTGAGTCTCTTCTCTATGGGGATCAGGAAACATTTCACTTTTTCTGTCTCTTCCCATCTCAACATTCATATTAAAATAAGACTCTGTTGAAAGTTTCAATTTATAAAAATGTTTTTCATGAAGCACCCTGAAATATTCATCGCTTATATCTCAATTGAAGATAGTTGATTTGGGGTTGCATTGGTACAGTGCTAGCCTTGAGCAGAAAAGGTCAGGGATAGAGCTGAAGCACTCAGTTGAAGACCCAGTGCCAACACACAAAAGCAATTATGCACTTTATACATATTTTCTAATTTCTTAATGAATTTTTGAGTCTGTATAAATATAGAGTACATTCCTTGTTACTTAAGTAAGATTGCTCTTTTTTTTCTTTTTGCCAGTCCTAGGGCTGGGACTCAGGGTCTAGACATTTTCATTGGACTCGCTTGCCCACGGTGAGTGCTCTGCCTCTTGAGACACAGTGCCACTTCTAGCTTTTTTCTGAGTATGCGGTACCGATGAATAGAACCTAGGTCTTCATGCATTCTAGGTGAGCACTCTACCATTAGGCTACATTCCCAGGCAGTGAGATTCCTCTTACAGTCATTGTATGTTCACAGAGTTTGATCCCACACACTGTAGGGCCCTGGTTGGCTTTGACCTGTGATCCTAAGCCCTGAGCCTCCTAAGTAGCTGAAATTAAGTTGTGAGCCAGCATGATGGCTTCCATTCTTTTTTCTACAAAAATATATGTAGTTATCTAAAATATATCTATAGCTGAAAAAAATGAATCTCTCCCAAACAAATCTTCAAAGGAACAACCATCCTATTAAAAGGTGGGCTAAAGACTTAAAAGAGTATTCTCTGAAGAAAAAATTAAAATGGGCTTTAGACACATGAAGAAATGCTCCATATCTCTAGCAATAAGGGAAATGAAAATCAAAACAACTTTGAGATTCCTCCTGACTCCAGTCAGAATGGCCATTATCAAAAAATCTAATAAGAGATACTGGTGGGGAAGTGACCAGGGGTGATCACACCTACAGTGTTGGTGTGAGTATAAACTCGTTCAACCACTAGGGAAAGCAGTGTGGTGGTTCCTCAAAAGACTGAAAATAGAGTTCCCCTATGATCCAGCAAATCCACTACTTGGCATCTACCCAAATGTCCAGAAAAAAGGACATACTAAAGCCACTAGCACAATGATGCTCATTGCAGCACTATTTACCATAGCAAAGCTATGAAACCAACCCAAGTGCCACTCAGTAGATGACTGAATCAAGAAGATGTGGTACTTATACACAATGGAATGCTATGCTGCCATCAGAAGGAAAGACATCGCCCCATTTGTAAGGAAATGGAAAGACTTGGAAAAATTCATATTAATTGAAGCAAGCCAGACCCAAAGAAACATAAGCTCAATGGTTTCCCTCATTTGTTATAATTAGTTCACATCTAGGACTCTCCTAGCAGAGGATTACAATAACTGAAAAACCTAGGTATATAAGGTCATATAGGTTGAGACTAAATGAAAGGATCTCTAGGATGTGGGAACAAGAGCTATATCTTGTGTCATCGTTGCTCTTAATCTTGTGTGATTTTTGTCCTTACTCTACTATGTTATTTCTCATCTCTTATTTTGCCCTTTGGTTAATGTCAGATTGTTACTGTATCTGATTTTTTCCCTGGCATATTGTATATATGTTTATTTGTTTATGTCAAATAGGAAAGGGAAGGGGGGAAACAAGATGATTGGGAAGGGGAGGGGAGAGGGAACTGGGGACAAAAACATGTGGAGTGGAATAAATGTGTGAGAAGTAATGCAGTCCACTACCTGTAAATGTAATCGTAACCCCTCTATACATTACCCTGAAAATAAAAAAGAGACTATAAAAATATCTGTAGAAAATGAGGCTGGATGATGGAAACAACCAGATGCCCTACTACAAAAAATGTGATACACGCACACACACACACACACACACACACACACACACACAATGGAATGATACATAGCCAACCCACAAGATAAAATAATGGCATTCTCGGGGAAGTGGATGAAAAGGAAAAAAATCATATTAAGTGAAGTAAGCCAAACTCAAAGGAACATAGGCCCAAGCGTCTCCCTCATTTGTCAAATTCAGTAGAAACCTTGGGCTCTGCTACCAGAGATTTACAATAGAACAAAATCTAGAGACATCGTGACAAATAGTATGACACTAAATGTAAGGACCTCCAAGATAAAGAAACAAAACTCATATAATGAGTGATTGTTGTCCTTAATGAACTATGTGATCTCTTATCTCTTTTGCTATCCCTTGGTTATATCATATTGTTACAATATTTCACCTTGTTTTCTGATATATTTCATATGTGCCTAATTGGTTATTTGAAATTGGATAGGGAAGGGGGGAAATGAACATGAGTGGGGGTAGGGGAAGGGAAATGGGGACCATATCATTACATGGGGTATCAAAGTTTGAGAAGTAATGCACCTTCTATCTGGTGAATATAATGTAACCCTTCTATAAATTACAATAAATATAAATACATAAAAAGAAGATCTGCACAGAAAAAAATAATAATGGCATTTTTGGGGTAGTGGATGAAATTAGAGTGAATCCTGTTGAGTGAGATAAGTCAAGACCAAGGAACAAAAGGTACATGGTATCCTTAATATATGGATATTAGTTTCAAACAGTAGTAGAGCGATGATTGAATAGTTGATACCCAAAGTTCTGGACATAATTTTGGAGATATAAACATAACTACATAGACATAAAAATCTAGGATAGACTATAAACTCTATAGACATGTGTTTTATTATAGATTAATCTGTATCTATGACATACAAAGACTCAGCTTAATTTTTACTATATTCTAAAATCTATGTGCCAGTGATTGTATAGCGATTCCCTTCTTGAATACTTGTTGGTTAAACATGACATTTGAAATATGATGTAAAATTCAATGTTAATAAATTTTTTTTAAAAAGAGGCTAGAGGTAAATACCACTAATGTATTTGCTCTAAGTGGTACAGAAATTTTCTTAATGAATCAAGGGGTTTTATTACATCTTTATGCAATTATTTTAGTTCTGAGTGTTCTACACTCAATGATACTTCTGGAAAGATGATATAGCTGACTGTGTAGATGGTATGAAGACATACTGGCCTAAACGTAGAATAAAGCATTGGTAAGTGGCTGTTAGCTGTCAAGATTCTACTGGAATATGTGGAATGAATTTATTAAGCACAATTCAGGCTCTTAGTCAGATCAGGATCAAGATTATGTGGTTCCATGAGATGAATGAGGAAAGATCAGAAAAATCTACTAAGATATCCAGATATACTTTTGAAACTAAGGTATCTGTACTCCTTTTTTTTTTCTTTCTTGGTGGGGAGCTTGAACTTTGGACCTGGGCAAGGTCTCTTAGTTCTTTTTCCTCAAGGCTAATGCTGTACCAGTTTTAGCCACAACTCCACTTAGTTTTTGGGTGGATAAGTGGAGAGTAGAATCTTACAGTTTTTTTTGTTTTCGTTTTTTTGCTTGCAAAGGCTTTGAATCACCTTCCCCCTGGCTAGTAGAATGACAATTATGACCCTCCAGCGCCTGGCTAGTGATTTTTTGAAAATTGGACTTTCTTCCAAATCACGTAACTGGGTCCTAGCAAAGTTTTGAAGCCTGACTTAAATGTGACAGATTTTTGTCACTTGGAGACACTCTGTGCTGAACGTTAGAAATCTACCAGCTGAGTCACAGTGGCACTTCCAGTTTTTGTTTATGTGGTGCTGAGGAATGGAATCCAGGGTTTCATACATGCTAGGCAAGCTTCATTTTCAGCCCAAGGTTTTATGTTTTGTTTTTTCAGTGTTGTTGCTTCTAAGGTACTGTATGATGTTCTTTCATTTTCTTTGCTTTTTACCTCTTTTCTTCTTTTTCCCTTTAGTTTTATTCTCTGTAGTCACTGTGTTGAATTCGGCTGCCCTGTGTCTTGTACATAGGTTTATGTGATTTGGAATGGAGAGGGTATAATAAAATGGTAAAAAAAAAAAAAAACAAAGGAAAAAGGGTGAACCAATTGAACAGTGATACTTGGAAGACACTAAACGGAAATGAACTGAACAATCTGGGTGGAGAGGGGGCTGAGGGTAGGAAAACAGAGAAAAAGGAGGGAGGGGATAACAATTTTCTTAAGAAATGTGTTCATTACTTATGTAACCGTATGCCAACTATATATTGACTTAACAAAAAAAATTAACTTAAAAAATAATTTAGCTGGGTATGGTGGCTCACACTTGTAAATGTAGCTACTCAAGAGGCAGTTCAAAGTCAGCCTGGGCACTGAAGTCCATGTGACTCTTATCTCCAATTAACCACCAGAAACCCAGAAGTGGCCCTATGGCTCAAGGGATAGGGCAGTAGTCTTGAGCTGAAAAGCTCAGTGACAAGACCCAGGTGCAGAATTGCAGTCCCATGACTTGAATGATGAATGATACTAGCCAGGCTCTGTGCGCTCACACTTGGAATCCTATCTACACAGAATCAGGTTTGAATCCAGCCCAAACAAATTGCATGATATTCTGATTTACAGTTCATTACCAAAAATCTGGAGGTAGAGCTGTGGATCAAGTGGTAGAACACTAGCCTGAAGCAAAAAAAAAAATTTAAGGACAGTTCCCAGGCCCTGGGTTCAAGTCCCAAGACTTGCATAAAACAAACAAAATGTGACGCTGAGTCCTCCATCATTTGGTGTTATAGTTCAATATTCTTGATATGCGTCTTAGAAATTAAGTCCCTAGCAAATACTCTCCCCTGAAATTTTGCTTCATAGCTGATTCATAGAATTTCAGCATCATTACTATCACCTTCCAGTTAGCATAGCAGTCTACTACTGAAAATTTGAACAAAACTTTTGAGTAATCCTAATAAATCTGTGTATCATCTGCTCACACATCAAATCAGAAGCAGCTATGATCTACTATTATCTAAATGTATTTAATCCCTTCTTGAGTTAATGAGCCTTAAAGAGTAAAACATATGAAATAGTTATGAAACTAACAGTCACCATTCTTCTACCTAATATTGTAATATAAGTTTATAAATGCAAGGACTATTCTGAAGTGTGCAGAAGATAGCTTATAATTATAATATTCTCATGAAGTATAATTTTTAAGAAACATGTTGCTTGCTTTGGGAAAGCAAAGGCAAGGAAAAATGATATAAGTAAGTTCCCTATTTATCAGAAGGAAAATACTATTGGGTTTAGATCAACTTTCATTCATTCCGTGCTGATGAAACAAATATTTGCAATTCCTGAGGCCAATCACTTCATTGTGATGCACAATCAGCCAGCTTAGATCAATCTTCCAAAAAAGGAAAGGAACAAATGAGAAGCAATTAAGGTTTCCAAAATGAACCAGGTGGTGGTGGCAGCTCACACTTGTAATTCTATCTACTCAAGGCCTGAAATCCAAGGATCTGGACTAAGTCTGTCTGTTATGAAAATATTCCTGTCTGAAACATCATCTCTGTTATCACAGCCCAGCTGATACACTCTGCCCAACAGGTTCCAAACACCAAAGTCCATCTCCTATCTGAAATACTAGCAAACGTACTCACACATTATTTCCTCTTTGGGAGATAGTTGAAACAAGTACCAGAAACATTTCCCTGGCTTCAGAGTGGAAGTGGAAATATATACTGACTAGAAGCTCATCCAGTAAATTACAGTCAATCATCTTTCCTCACATCTTGTTAGTTAAATTGAACAATGAGTGTTTGGATCAGAAGCGATGTGTATGAGCATACAGGTTGTAAAAGCACTGTAATCCTAGCTACTCAAGATAAGCTGAGACCTGAGGATTCCAGTTCAAAATCAGCCATGCAATAAATTCCATAAGATTTTTACCTTTAATTAACCAGCAAAAAACAGAGCGTTGAATTGTGCGTAAAATGCCACAGGCCTAAGCTTTTTATAAAAGTGGTAAGGGGTAGCATTGAGGATGTCCACTATCTCCACTCCTTTTTAACATAGTACTAGAATTCCTAGGCAGTGCAATAAGGCAAGAAGCAAGCATAAAGGGGATCCAAGTGGAGAAAGAGGTAATAAAAATATCCCTCTTTGCAGATGACATGATTCTGTATTTAAAGAATCCTATAGACTCTACTCCCAAGCTCCTTGAGCTGATTCAAAGCTTTGGATGGGTAGCAGGCCATAAAATCATCCCTCAAAAATCAACTGCCTTCCTTTACGCCAACAGTGAGAGGAACGAGGCAATAATCAGGAAAGAAACTCCTTTCACAATAGCGTCAAAGAAAATAAAGTACCTAGGAATTAGCTTAACTAAGAATGTAAAGGACCGTTTAGATGAAAATTTTAAAACCCTAAAAAAGGAAATTAAAGCAGAACTAAGGAAATGGAAAAACCTCCCATGCTCCTGGATTGGAAGAATCAATAATTGTGGAAATGACAATCTTGCCAAGGGCTATCTACAAATTCAATGCAATACCCATCAACATCCCAATGTCATTCTTTAAAGAAATAGAAGAGGCAATTCAAAATTTCACATGGAATAGTAAAAGAGCCGTATAGCAAAAACATTTCTTAGCAGAAAGAACAGAGCTGGAGGAATTTCAATTCCAAACTTTAGACTCTATTACAGAGCTATAATTCTTAAAACAGCTTGGTACTTGCACAAGAACAGGCCTGAAGTCCAATGGAATAGAACTGCGGACCCAGATATTAAACCACAGACCTATGGCCACCTAATCTTTGACCAGGGAGCCAAAAATATAGAATGGAAGAAAGATAGCCTCTTCAACAAGTTGTGCTGGCAGAACTGGTTAAGCACCTGCAGAAAACTAAGGTTGGGTCCTTCTTTGTCACCTTGCACTAGAATTAACTCCAAATGGATCAAAGACCTGGAGGTAAAAGCTGACACACTGAAACGTATACAGGAAGGAATAGGAGATACACTAGGCCTCCTTGGCACAGGTCGAAACTTTCTTAATAAGGACCAAGAATCACAACAAATCAGAGAAAGGCTGGATAAGTGGGACTGCATTAAACTGCAGAGCTTTTGTATGGCAACGGATATAGCTAGTAAACTAATCAGGAAGCCTACAGAGTGGGAGAAGATCTTCACCAACCAAACAACGGACAAAGGCCTCATATCTAAAATATATCAACAACTCAAAAAATTGAATCACTCCAAAACTAACCTCCAAAGTAACACCCATCCCATTAAAAATGGGCCAAAGACTTAAAGAGAGTCTTCTCTGAAGAAGAAACAAAAATGGCCTATAGACACATGAAGAAATGCTGAACATCTCTGGTCATAAAAGAAATGCAAATCAAAACAACTCTAAGATTCCACCTCACTCCAGTTAGAATGGCCAGGATCAGGAAAACGAATGACAGCAGGTGCTGGAGGGGATGTGGCCAGGAGGGATCACTACTACACTGTTGGTGGGAGTGCAAACTCGTTCAACCACTGTGGTAAGCAGTGCGGCAGTGCCTCAAAAGGCTAAACATAGAACTCCCCTATGACCCAGCAATTCCACTACTTGGCATTTACTCAACAATCCAGAAACAAGGGCATACTAAAGCCACTAGCACAACAATGTTCATTGCAGCACTATTCACAATTGCAAAGATATGGAACCAACCCATATGTCCCTCAGTTGATGATTGGATCAACAAGTTGCGGTATTTGTACACAATAGAATTCTATGCTGCTGTCAGAAAGAATGACATCGCCCCATTTGTTAGGAAATGGAATGACTTAGAACAAATCATATTAAGTGAAGTAAGCCAGACTCAAAGAACTTAGGCTCATTGGTTTCCCTCATTCGTCATAATCAGTAGAAACATTGGGCTCTACTAGCAGAGATTTGCAATAGAACAAAAGGCCATATATAAGGCCATATAATGTGAAGCTAATTGAAAGGACCTCCAGGATATTGAAACAAAAGCCACATTATGAATGATTGTTGTCCTTAATGTACTATGTTGTCTCTTATCTCCTTTGTTGTCCCTTGGTTATCCCATACTGGTATAGTATCTCACTTTGTTATGTGATATATTGAATTTATTTGTATTTGAATATTTGAAATTTGATAGGGAAGGGGGGAAAACCAAGACGGGTGGGGGGTGTGGGGTTGGAGGGAAATGGGTACCCAGACATGTGAAAGGGTATCAATGTATGTGAATCAATGCACCTTCTATCTGGCAAATATCATGTAAGCCTTTTACTAATTACAATAAAAAAAATTTAAAAAAAAAGAAAGTTGTATTGTGTGGGGAGGATGATGGGGTCAAATACATTTCTTCTTAGAAAAATAACTCGTCTGGTTGCCCTGGATTTTCCTGGCCTTCTTCTTAGAGAAAAGCCTGTTATACTGGATTTGTGGCTTGGCAGTGATCTAGCATGTACATCTTCGAGTAAGACATCCACAACTTCCATGCCTGAGACTCGAGTTTCCTGACCTTTGGCATCAGCACAGCAACATCTTTCTTCCTCCTGAGCCACAGGACAAGTGAGCTGGCTTGAGTTGGTTGTTAGTTACAGTGGCTTGGTTACCAGGGTTCCATATTCTGTTCCATTGTGAGGGAGGCAGGGTCACCTTTCAGGGCCCAATGACCAAAGATCCTTGCTCACAGAAGACCTCACCAAAGACATACAGGAGGCTGAATCTCTCCTCCAATCTCACAATGTACATTTGGATGTAGTAAACAGCACACCTTACTTGTCCAATCCCAATGTCTTCCACTAGGCCCAACTACCAGTCTGGTCTCAGGCTCAAGGAGCCTTTCTTAGGTAAGATGCAAACTTAAGGGTCAACATTGCCCTCATCCTTTACAAAACATTTGCTTCACAGTGCCTTCTCTGCCTGCATTTTACCCCTTGTCGAATTTTTTTTGTTTTTGCTAGTCTTGGGACTTGACCTCAGAGTTTGAACATTGTTCTTGGGCTTTCTTTAGGCTTTAGCTGTCCCACCGAGCCACAGCACCACTTGCAGCGTTTTCTATGTATGTGTTAATGAGGAATTAAACCTGAGGCTTTTTGCGTGGTAGCCAAGGACTCTACCACTAGGTGAAACAGACAGGGTAGCTTGCACATATTTTTGACGTCAATGTACTAGGATATTATTAGGTTTCTGTATCCTAATCAATTTTTTCCTGATGATTAGCTTTACTGTCATGTGTAAAAATGCAAGAGGGTAAAACACAGAAGAAGTAGTGAAATTTAAAAAAAACGTTACACACCTAGATAAGTGTTCATTCTTTGTAAGAGAAAGGTTAATTTGATATGATGATGATGACTTTATAATTACTATGTCAGGGTTGAGAGTTTGGCATAGAGGTAGAGTGTTTGCCTAGCATCCATGAAGATCTGGGTTTGATTGCTCAGTATCACATAGATAGAAAATCTAGATGTGGCACTGGGGCTCAAGTGGCAGAGGGCTAGACTTGAGAAAACCCGAGGACAGTGCTCAGGCCCTGAATTCAAGCCCCAAGACTGGCAGAAAGATAAAAGAAAATAAAAATGCTTTTTACGAGCTAATTCACTCATAGCATTTGCTTCTGAAATTTTTGCTTTTGCATCTTGTGAAATACCCCTTTCCCTCAACGTAGACAAGAAAAACAGATCCATCCCATGGTCCACTGTGAGGCCACTGGTTGGGGTAAGAGCTAGTCGTGCAGCAACACACAAGTTTTATTCTAATACTTTCCAAACTTTGTACTCAAATATGTTACCTACTTACCAACTTAGGTCAGTTATCCTTATGCTATACCTTTTCTTTATTACTACAATATTCTTACACTCCTACTTTAATCCTCTTGTACCTCCCTGACCTCTCTCATTCTATTTTTCTATCTCTGGACCTCTGCTGGTCTTTCAACCCTTATACTGCACGGATCTACACTTGATGGCTGTTGAGCAATATTGTATATGTAGGTGGTTAATTATTCTCTAGGCTCAGAGGGACCTAAAGTCAATAGAGAATGGATTGAGAGGCTTATTGTTTTGGGTATAAATCGTTTATCAGTGGTTGTAATAGACTGGTCTGTAAGTGCACAAAAAGAAAGAGTGATATAACCAATCAAAACTTGTTAACATCTAGTGTCTGCCAGCTACAGAGGTCTAGGTTGGTTATATCTGAAAAACTATAATCATATTCAGTAGTAATCTTGCTCCCATTTTCAAATGGGAAGAATAAGAAACTCAAGAAAAATGTCAAATCAAGAAACAACATCCCTCATCCAATGTAAACAGACAATGGAACAGTCACTGGCAAACCTAGAGGAGAGTCTTCCAAGTGGTACACACATGCAATTGATAAACTTCATTAATGAAAAATGTGAAAATATAAAGAAAGAGATAATGGAGGAAGCCATAGCTGAACAAGAGGAAAGCAAAAACAAGGTGATAAGTGAAAAAGAAGAAGCCATAAAGGAGGCCATAATAAAGGTTTTTCAAAGAAAGATGGATGAATTCATTGAATCCACATATAAAAACGTGACCAAACTCCAGCAAATGTCCAAAGAAAATAAAGCTACTGAGCTAAACACTCAAAAGGAAATCAAGGAGATAAAGAAATCCATACATGATCTAAAACAAGAGATGCAAGGCACCAAAAGTGAGCAATTAGAAGCAAGGGAGATGAAAAATAAAGTAGGTAGCTTTGATAGCAGATTAGACAATGCAGAGGAGAGAAATTCCGGGGCTGAAGATAATTTAGTTATTATAGAGAAAGAACAGAAAATGAGTCAATCCAAATCTAGGAAATATGAGAGAGCACTTCAGGAGGTCCACACTGAACCAAGAAGAGCTAACCCAACTCAACAGGCCTATTTCAAGCTCTGAAATAGAAATGGAAATTAGACAACTTCCACTTAAAAAGAGCCCAGGGCCAGATGGATTCACAGCTGAATTCTATAAGGTCTTCAAAGCAGAGCTCACACCAATACTCCTCAAGCTCTTCAACGAAATTGAAAATGAAGGTTCTTTACCAAACTGATTCGGTGAAGCCAGCATATCCCTCATCCCCAAACCAGACAGAGATTAATCAAAGAAAGAGATCTATAGACCCATTTCTTTGATGAACATCGATGCAAAACTTCTCAACAAAATACTGGCCAACCGTCTACAACAACTCATCAAAAAAATTATACACTGTGATCAAACTGGATTCATCACAGGGAGGCAAAGCTGGTTCAACATACACAAATCAATTAATATAATTCAACACATCAACAGGAGCAGGGATAAAATCACATGATTGTCTCAATAGATGCGGAAAAGGCATTTGACAAGATCCAAAACCCCTTTATGTTAAAAGATGTGGAGAAACTAGGAATCCATGGAACATTTCTCAATGTAATAAAGGCTGTGTATGAGAAACCCACTGCTAGTATTATACTTAATGGTGAAAATCTAAAGCCATTCCCTCTAAAATCAGGAACGAGATAAGGATGCCCACTATCTCCACTCCTTTTTAACATAGTACTAGAATTCCTAGGCAGTGCAATAAGGCAAGAAGCAAGCATAAAGGGGATCCAAGTAGGGAAAGAGGAAATAAAACTATCCCTCTTTGCCGATGACATGATTCTGTATTTAAAGAATGCTATAGACTCTACTCCCAAGCTCCTTGAGCTGATTCAAAGCTTTGGAAGGGTAGCAGGCCATAAAATCAACCCTCACAAATGAACTGCCTTACTTTACGCCTACATTGAGAGGAACGAGGCAATAATCACGAAAGAAAATCCTTTCACAATAGCCTCAAAGAAAATAAAGTACCTAGCAATTAGCTTAACTAAGAATGTAAAGGACCGTTTAGATGAAAAATTTAAAACGATAAAAAAGGAAATTAAAGCAGAACTAAGCAAATGGAAAAACCTCCCATGCTCCTAGATTGGAAGAATCAACATTGTGAAAATGACAATCTTGCCAAGGACTATCTACAAATTCAGTGTAATACCCATCAACATCCCAATGTCATTCTTTGAAGACATAGAAGAGGCAATTCAAAATTTCATATGGAATAATAAAAGACCCCGTATAGCAAAAACCCTTCTTAGCAGAAAGAACAGCGCTGGAGGAATTTCAATTCCAAACTTAAGGCTCTATTACAGAGCTATAATTCTCAAAACAGCTTGGTACTGGCACAAGGACAGGCCTGAAGTCCAATGGAGTAGAACTGCGGACCCAGATATTAAACCACAGACCTATGGCCACCTAATCTTTGACCAGGGAGCCAAAAAAATAGAATGGAAGAAAGATAGCCTCTTCAACAAGTTGTGCTGGCAGAACTGGTTAAACACCTGCAGAAAACTAAAGTTGGATCCTTCTTTGTCACCTTGCACTAGAATTAACTCCAAATGGATCAAAGACGTGGAGGTAAAAGCTGACACACTGAAAAGTTTACAGGAAGGAATAGGAGATACACAAGGCCTCCTTGGCACAGGTCGAAACTTTCTTAATAAGGACCAAGAATCACAACAAATCAGAGAAAGGCTGGATAAGTGGGACGGCATTAAACTGCAGAGCTTTTGTATGGCAACGGATATAGCTAGTAAACTAATCAGGAAGCCTACAGAGTTGGAGAAGATCTTCACCAACCAAACAATATGGCTTCAACTCATGGCCAGAGCACTGTCCTAGGGCTTGCTCAAGGATAGCACTTTACTTCAGCCAGCCAACTACCGGTCCAAATAGGCCACTCTTGAAGCTAGAATTACAGAGATCTGCCATAATACTGGCATGTCGTTATCTAAGTATATAATTTTTCTTCTATTTTTGATGGCTTTTCCTTAGTGTACATATTTCCTACATATTTTATGTAAAACTTCCTTCCCACTGGGGCCATAAGTTAAGCCTAGTGGAAGAGTTCTTGCCAAGCATGAATGAAGACCCAAGTTCAATTCCTCAGCACAACATAGATAAAAAAAGATAAAAGTGGTGCTGTGGCACATGTGATAGAACTTGCGCCTTAAGAATAAACAAAAACAAAAACAAGGATCGTGCTCAGGTCCTGAGTCTAAGCCCAGTACTGGCAAGAAAAAATTCTGCCCAAAGTAGACATTTCAACTTATTGTACTTTTCAAAAAATTTGTTGTCAAGGTGATATACAAAGAGATTGCTGTTACATATGTAATGAGTACATTTCTTGTAAACACTGTTACCCCCTCCCCCTTTTTCTCTTTCCCTTCCCCCAAGTCATAAATTTCATTTACAACAAATATATATGTAAAAGACTGTAAAGTTTAGAAATTAGTTTCTGTCTCCTTCTCTCTCTCCTTCTCTATCTCTGTAAAATTTAGAAGTTCTTGTTTCTCTCTCTTTTCTCTCTCTCTCTCTCTCTCTCTCTCTCTCTCTCTCTCTCTCTCTCTCTCTCTCTTTCTTTCTCTCTCTCTCTCTCTCCTATCCTTAGGCTTGATCTCAGGGCCTGAGCTACTTTTGCTCAAGGTTAGCACTCTACCATTTGAACCACAGTGCTGCTTCTGGCTTGCTCTTTTCACGTAGTATTGAGGAATCTAACCCAGGCATTCATCCTTGATAGGTTAGCACTCTACCACTAAGCCACACAGTCAGCTTTTAGAGGTTTCTGACAAAGGTTTTCCTATATGCTATTATTTCTTCTGTGAGTGCTCTTAATGCTTGCTGAAGGTTGACTTTGTTTAGAAGACTTACCCTAATGCTCCCATATACAGAGATTCTATATATAGCTAAATGTTTTTCATTACTCAGAATTTCTCTATTGTGTATGTTCTGAAATGTACTGAAGACTGACTTCTGATTAAAAGTCATTGCACATTTGTTCTATTCATTAGTTTTCTTTTCTTCTATGGGAATCAGGTTTGTGGTGAACACAGAAGTATGCCTTCCAGGTCAAACACTTTCCACATTTGTAATATTCATAAGGTTTTTCTCTCCTATGTGCATTTTATACTTAGTCATGCGTTCATGATGGATTTTTCATATTCTTATATTCATACGATTTTTATCCTGTGTCTGTGTGGTATCATGCAAACTCAACTATGAGTTCTTCAAAAAAATTTCCCTTTCATTTTATTCATAGGATTCTATCCTGTGGGTGTTTAGTGATAAATCTTGACTTGTGCCTTCTGGGGAAAAGACTGAACATTTGCTACATTCATTAAGGGTTTTATCTTGTGTTGGTTCTGTGACACAAGCTGAGTTTTCTTCCACAGACTAAAAAGTCTTTCCTATTTATTACATTGCTAAGGATTCTCATATGTGTGAACTCTCTTACGCTTCCTGAAGTGTGAATACTGCACGAAAGACTTTCAACTTTGGTTATATTCCAAAGGTTTCTAATATGTGTGAATTCTGTTATGCCTCCTGTAATGTGACTTCATCTGAAGGTCTTACCACATTTGATGCACTCGTACAGTTTCTCTCCTCTGTGTGTTCTCTGATGCAATTTGAGGGAAGACTTCCATTTGAAAGACATCCCACCTCGGTTACATTCATAAGGTTTTTCTCCTGTTTGAATTGTCTTATCCATGTTGAGGTTTGGCTTCTGTGTGAAGGACTTTCCACATATGTTACACTCATAAGGTGTTTCTCCTGAGTATATTCTCTGATGAACATGGAGTTTTACCTTCCATTTGAAAGACTTTCCGCATTCACTACATGCATAGGTTTTCTCTCCTGTGTGTGTTCTATTATGCCCATCAAGATATGACTTCCACTTGAAGGTCTTTCCACATTTGTTGCACACATAAGGTTTCTCTCCTGTGTGTGTTCTTTGATGAAATTTGAGGGAAGATTTCTGTCGGAAAGACTTTACTCATTGGTTACATTCATAAGGTTTCACTCCTGTGTGTATTCTCTGATGAACACGGAGTTTTCCCTTCCCTTGGAAAGATTCTCCACATTCATTACACTTATAAGATTTCTCTCCTGTGTGTGTTATTTGATGAACTCGAAGGTGTATCTTCTGGGTGAAAGACTTTTCACATTTGTTACATTCATAAGGTTTCTCTTCTGTGTGTCTTCTCTGGTGCAAAGTGAGGTATGATTTCAGTCTAAAAGTCTTCCCACATTTATCCCATTAAAGATTTCTCTTCTGTGTGAGATCTCTGATGTGTGCTGAGAGCTGAATTCTGGGCAGAAATTTTATTACGTTCCTCATATTCATAAGGTTTGTCTTCTCTTGGAGATCGAGGTTGGAGCATCAGGTCTGACTTCTCAGAAATTAATATTCACACTTGATGTACGCATCACATATCTCAGGATATTTGCTCTGAGGTATTGTAAGGCGTATTTCATTACTGAAAGATTTCTCACATTCACTACATGTATGAGGAGTCTCTCCTGTGTACATTTTCGGATGTGTACTGATGGTCGGTGTTAAGTACAATATTTTTCATCACACAGTACATTTAGCAGTTTTCCTCCCTCCCTGAAGAATTTCTTGGGCAGGGAGAACAGAATTATGATACTGCAGATCTTTTGGACTGTCACAATCATGAATAAAATGCTCTGAATATCCGATGGATTTTTTAAGAACAGGAGACATACGAGATCTATATGCAGCATGCATCTCATCAGGCTTAGGAGACAGAAGCATGTTCTGACACTTAATGAACTCCTCAGTCCTCACCCCTAAGTTGTTACCGTTATTCCTAATCAGCTCTGGATTGTGTGTAGAGCTCAAATTTAAAGTTGTTGCTAATCTCACGTTTTCCTCCACTTCGATACTACTTGCAACTGGTACTTCACAAAGACATTCATGTGGACTTTCCTGGCAGGTCTTGAACACATTTTCCATTAGCTGGACATCTAAAATGAGTCATAGAAAAAAAGACACAAACATACATGAGATACAAATATTCCTTACTGTAAAGTTAATGACTTTACTTTCCCATCCTAAGTGTTAGATATTTTAAAATATAAAAGTGGAAATTGATTTGTGAGAAATATATGCTTTTCTCCCTAACATATTAAGAAAATGATATTTTACAATGACCAATAATGTTTTTCTGTGTTTTAGTTCTCTTTTTATATCACAGGAAATATTTATTGAAATTACCTAACTATGTATTGCTACAGTTTTAAGCTGAGTACTACCTATACTATACCTGCAGCTGTTTTTTTTCAAATACTGTTTTGTTTATACATTGAGGAATAGCTGCCTATCTTTTATTTTTGAGAAATAATCTAAATACTGTGCTGTTTTGCATCTTTTTAAAACTTTCTTTTCTTTTCTTTTCTTTTTTTTTGTAGTTCATAGGCCTCGGCCCTGTCCCTGAACACTTCAGCAGAAGACTATAACCCCTATCCTTGAGCTACAGCCCCACTTCCTGTTTTCTAGATTTAACTACAGATAAGAGTCTCAGGTCCTGAGTAGCAGATAGGATTACCTTACCCAGTTTCAATGCTGTTTGCTTATTAACCATTAAGTGAGGAACACGAATTTTTTCTAGATTCAGCGGCCACAAGTTTGGTTTATATGTCTGTTTGCCTTTGATCCAAGCAAGAACGATTCTTGAGAGTAAGGACTTACACCTATATCCCTTCAGTTACAACTTCTCACTAAAGTCTCAATTTAGGTATTTGTGGGAATTTCGAAATTTGTTTCTTTCCATTTGAAGTCTTATAAAAATTCCTTTTCTAACACTCCTGTCCCTCAGAACCATGGAAGACCAGAAAATCCCCAGCTCATTGTCTAGTTAATTTTCTTATATGATTGAAACTTTGTTGTTTTTTTTTTCCTTCCATTCCTGGGTTTGAACTTAGGACCTAACCACTGTCCTTGGGTTTTCTCAAGACTAGAACCCTACCAATGAATTCATTACTTCTGGCTTTTTCTATGTATGTGGTAATAAGGAATCAAACCTGTGTCTTTGTGCATGCTAGGCAAGCACTCTACCACTAGGCTCAATTTCTGGTGGAAAGGTCTGGTTCTGAATACCAGTCTCTTCCTACCAGCAAAAAGATATTATCCTTATCAGAGAATAATGCCCTGACTTATTCCTTGTTTACTCAATCATTTATAGTCTTAGTTTTAAAGAAATGAAATATCATTCATTCTTTCTTTCTTCCTTTCCTTCCTTCCCTCTTTCTTCCCTCTTTCTTCTTTCTTTCTTTCTTTCTTTCTTTCTTTCTTTCTTTCTTTCTTTCTTTCTTTCTTGTTTTGCAGTCATGGGACTTGAATTCTAGACCTGGCTGTTCTTCCTGAGCTCTTCAACTCAAGGCTACTGCCCTATGACTTTAGCCTCAACCCCACTTCTCATTTTCTATTGGTTCATTGGAGAGAAGAGTCTAAGGTGTTTTTGTGATAGGTCAGTCTTTGAACCTTGATCCTCAGATCTCAGCCTCCTAAGTAGCTAGGATTACAGGCATGAGCCACGGGCTCATGGCTTTCTCATTTTATTTTGTTTCACAGTGATTTCTACAGAGAAATCTAACTTTAACTCTACTGCCACATAGAATTCGTCATATCACCCTATGATTCTTGGTGCCGGTGGTTTGGGCTAGCATGCACAAAGACCTGGTTCAGTTCCTTGGTACTACATACAGAGAAAAAGCCAGAAGTGGTGCTATGACTCAAGAAGTAGAGAGCTAGCCTTGAGAAAACCCAAGGACCATGCTCAGGCCCTGAGACCAGGCATAGGATTGGGAAAATAAAATGATTCTTGATTCATTCACAAAGAATTCCATAGGTTCCACACAGGATTTAGGGTAACTAAGAATATTATTGCTCAGCACATCACAACATGAACTTACCAATGGGGCTCAGGCTCCAACATCAACATGAAGATGCATTCACTGACCTGTGATATTCTTGTCAGAGGAATTTCCTATCGAGATTTCTGCACAGTGCTCTAGCTTGTCAATTAATACAGGTTTGGGAACACAGGGCCCTGTAAATTAGAAACAGTAGAGAATTATTGCTTATGCTGTGTCATCATTGCTTTAAGTTCGCAGACATCCTACTCACAAGTTATCTATTAAATCTTTTTTCTCATTTCTCACTGGCTCCATGGTTGACTTTTCCCCAGCTCTGGATTCATTTTGTATGGCATACACTTAGCTATCTTGCTCAGGGCTAGAAAAATACCAGTTTGAGTCCCAGCTCCACTTACATGCATAGGTCTTCATGCATGCTAAGCAAGCACTCAACCACAAAGTCAAACTCTTGACACTCCACTAACATTTTTGAGGGGTTACTTGGAGTAATAGAGTTTCATGGCAATTTGTATGCCATTGCTGGCTTCAAATTAGAATTCTTAGATTTCTTCCTCCTGAATATTTTAAGATTACAGGCATGAAACATTGCACCTAGTGCCAGGTCCATTATAAACTCACTGTTTAGTGATTTGTAGATCCTATTTCCAATAATGATATATATTCTATTCTGGATGGTTTATCCACTTACAATTACTGTGTAAGTTTGGAATGTCGTCTCCATTAGAGGAAACATAATTTAGAACTGTTGTCAAAGTATCCTGAAGGTATCCTGAAGAATGAGTACAAAATTACCTTAGGTTTTCTTTAGAAAGTAATGATAATTCTCAGGGCCTGGAATCATTCATTTAAATAGTATTGAAAGTTTGATAAACATTCACGTATCTGCAAAATAACAAGGCACTTGGCCTTGCAAGTGAATTTGACTTTTGCTCACCTAAGGACACCAGGTTGCTGTAGGTCTCCAGCATTACATCTCTGTACAGGGTCCTCTGAGCATTGTCCAGATGCTGCCACTCCTTCCAGCTGAAATCCACAGCTACATCATCAAATGACACCAGCTTCTGGAATGCCACATTTTCATCAAGTAATTAGCACTGAGTTATAAACACACCATGTCTGGAATTTTATTCTTTTTTTGTTGGAATTGTATTCCTTTACTTAAATGTTTAGACTTACATGAAATATTGACCTGAAAAGCTTAGGGATGGTGCCTAGGCCCAGAGTTCAAGTCCCAAGACCCACAAAAAAATAAAAAGGCAAGCCAGGTTTTGGTGGCTCACGCCTGTCATCCTAGCTACTCAGGAGACTGAGATCTGAGGACCATGGTTCAAAGCCAGCCTAGCACAAAATTCCATGAGACTCCTTTCCAATTACCCACCATAAAATGTTTAATGGCTTGTGGCATATCATGGTAGAGCAATTGTGGTATCGACAAAAATAAGTCGGGGGAGTAGATTTAGGTTATAAATGGAATTATTCCATTGAAAAGGAACTACATTATATGATGAAATATGCTGGTACTGTGAGAATATTGCAAAATCTTAGGGTATCAAGTAATAATACTGTGAAGTACACCCAGAATGTTAATGTTCTATGGTTGGCATAATAATCACTTGGGGAAGAAACTTTTTTTTCTTTTTTTTGGCTGGGGGATTTGTAAGGCTTGAACTCTGGGCCTGGGCACTGTTCCTGAGCTCTTCAACTCAAGGCTATCACCCTACCTATGAAGCCACAGTGCCATTTCCCATATTCTAGTGGTTAACAGTAGATGAGAGTCTCATAGATTTTCTAATGCCCAGGCTGGCTTTGAACCAAATCTTTAGATATCAGCCTGATATCTGAGTAGCTAGGATTACAGGTAGAAGTCACTGCACCTGGCAAGAAATTTATTTCTTGCTATTTTATACTACAAATTTACTGTATGTTTTACTTTTTCAAAAAGACTGAGGATGACCTTTGTTCTGTATATAATGGGAAGAGGGGTAGGGAGCTGTGAGCAGAAGAACTGAGGGGCAATACTCAGGGTAGGACAATAGCCTTAAACTAAAGAGCTCACTGCCCAAGGTCCAAGCCCCATGACTTTCCCCACTACCCCACAAAAAAAGGGAAAAAAATTGGAGTTTGGAGAGGATTTTCTAAAAAGAATATATAGAAATAGTAGTTCAAAATGTAGAAAAAAGTTCAATATTAACAGTCATGAGAAAAATTAAAATTACAATGAAATCATTACTTTAAATATGTTAATATAAATATAGTTTTAAACAAATAGATCCACATACACACACACAAACACACACACACACACACACACACACACATACAAAAAAAATTTCAAAGTCTAACTATTACTGGGAAGGTAGTGAGAAGAAGTAGAACTTTGGAATAGTTCTGCAAGGAATATAAAACAATCAAAAATTGCGTGGAGAGTGCTAAAAAAGTACTAAATATGGAATTACATAGAAATATGGTCCAACAATTCTATTTCTAGATTTGTACCTAACGGAAGAGAAAGCAGATACTAGAACAAATATGTGGAGAATCCATTCACAACTATTAATAATAATCAAAATATAGAAATATGCAAAACAATGCATTGAAAAGGAAGAACATTTTACTATATTTTACAGATGAATCTTGATTAGAGTAAACTAAAAATACAGCAGTCATAAAGGAAGAGCTAGGGTATGTTTTCCCTTCCAGAGCTTACAAGGATCAACAAACCCTTAGAGCCAAAATGCACGATGGTTCCAGAGAATGGAGTAGAGAGGAACAGGAGTTGAATGTTTAATGATTATACATGGAAGATGAAAATTGCTCTAGATGGGTAGAATGAAGAGAGAACTGTACCCTAAACAATGGTTATGTAGCCACACAGGATGGGACACACCTATACTCCCTGATCTTGGGAAACTCAAGAAGGATTTCTAGCCATCCTGGATGCATGGAAAGATCTATCATAAAAACTAATGTGGAGGGGCTGGGAGTTTGGCATAGTTGTAGAGTGCTTGTATGAAGACGAAGGTTCAATTCCGCAGTACCACATACACAGAAAAAACCATAAGTAGTGCTGTGGCTCCAGTAGAAGATCACTAGGCTTGAGGAAAGCTGAAGGACAGTGCTCAGACCGAGTTCCAGCCAAAGGGCTTGTTTAAAAATAAAACCAGAAAGCTGAGCATGATGGGGTGGTGGCTCACTTCTATAATCCTAGCTACTCAGGAGGCTGAGATCTGAGGATCAAAGTTTAAAGCCATCCTGGCACAAAAAGACCTCAGACTCTTATCTCCAATTTACCTTTAGAAAATGGGAAGTGGGGCTTGGCTCCAGGGTAAGGTGGTAGCCTGGAGCTGAAGAGCTCAGGGACAGTACCCAGGCTGAGTTCAAGGTCCATGACCCACCAAAAATAACCCCCCAAAACAAAAAATAATATGGAAAAATTTGGATTCTGTGAATTTTATCAGGCATATAAATGTTTTTTTTGCTGTTGAAACAACAAATTGTTTGGAAATATTTTAAAAGTTTTTACCTAGAAATGTACACTACAAATGGAATTAATAAAAAACACAAAATATGAAAAAGATACAAATTTTCACAATATGGGTATCCTGCTTCCGTATCTTTCACTGACTCCTGTTCAAATGAGTCACATATTCTGAATCATTTCTCCCAGTCGATATATGCCACACGTGTTAGCTTGTACTGAACTTCTTGGGAAATCAAAAGCAAATACTAAGCAAATGTGTGTTAGATTTTGTCAACAGTGATATTTCAAATATAAATCCCTACTCATTGCATTATTTAATATGAATCCTGGAATCTAACTTACACTGGCAGTATCTTCAATCTTTTGAGAATCTTCAAAAGGGTGTGTAAATATTTAGGATCGTTATGTCTTCCTGGAGGAAAGATCCCTTTAGTAGTATGTAGTAACCTTCTTTGTCTTTTCTTACTAATTTTAGTTTGAAGTCTAATGTATCGATATGAGGATGGCAACTCCAGCCTGTTTATGGGGGCAGTTAGGTTGATAGAGTTTATTCCAAACTCTCACTTTCAAAAGATGACAGTTTTGGGGTAAGATGTGTCTCTTGAAGACAGCAGAACCATGGCTCTTGCTTTTTGATCCAACTAGACAGCCTATGCCGTTTAATTGGAGAGTTAAGTCCATTGATATTGAGAGTTAGGATTGAGAGATATTTATTAGTTCCTACCATTTTTAAAAGCTTTTAGTAGGGCCTGTGTCTTGACAGTTCTTGTGCTCCTTAGATGGTATGCTGTTTAGGTGCCATTTCTTTCCCTATAATGCATTTATTTTGGTTTTCTATGTATAGAGCACCTTTGAGAATTCCCTGAAGTATATTTCCAATACCATTGACCTCTTTCTCCCCGCCCTCCTCAATAGCAACTAGCCTTAAATTAGGCTTCCTAATTGTATCTTGGACCTCCTGAAGCGCTCTCTCATATTTCCTAGATTTGGATTGACACATATTCTGTTCTTTCTCTATAATAACTAAATTATCTTCAGCCCCGGAAATTCTCTCCTCTGCATTGTCTATCCTGCTATCAAAACTATTTACTTTATTTTTCATCTCCCTTGCTTCTAATTGCTCATTTTTGATGGCTTGCATGTCTTGTTTTAGATCATGTATGGATTTCTTTATCTCCTTGATTTCCTTTTGAGTGGTTAGCTCAGTAGCTTTATTTTTTTGGACATTTGCTGGAGTTTGGTCACGTTTTTATTTGTGGATTCTATGAATTCATCCATCTTTCTTTCAAAAACCTTTATTATGGCCTCCTTTATGGCTTCTTCTTTTTCACTTATCACCTTCTTTATGCTTTCCTCTTGTTCTGCCATGGCTTCCTCCATTATCACTTTCTTTATATTTTCACATTTTCCATTAAGGGTGTTTATCAATTGCATTTGTGTAGCACTTGGAAGACTCTCCTCTAGGTTTGCCAGTGACTGTTCCATTGTCTGTTTACAATGGGTGGGGGATGTTGTTTCTTGACTTGACATTTTTCTTGAGTTTCTTGTTCTGCCCATTTGACAATAGGAGCAAGATTACTACTAAATACGATTATAATATTTCAGATATAACCAACCTAGACCTCTGTAGCTGGCAGACACTAGATTTTCACAAGTTTTGATTGGTATTATCACTCTTTCTTTTTGTGCGCTTATAGACCAGTCTAATACAACCACTGATAAGCGATTTATACCCAAAACAATAAGCCTCTCAATCCAGTCTCTATTGTCTTTCAGTCGCTCTGAGCCTGGAGAATAATTAACCACCTACATATACAATATTGCTCAACAGCCATCAAGTGTAGATCCGTGCAGTATAAGGGTTGAAAGACCAACAGAGGTCCACAGATAGAAAAAAAGAATGAGAGAGGTCAGGGGAGGTACAAGAGGATTAACGTAGGAGTGTAAGAATATTGTAGTAAAGAAGAAAAGGTATAGCATAAGGATAACTGACCTAAGTTGGTAAGTAGGTAGCATATTTGAGTACAAAGTTTGGAAAGTATCAGAATAAAACTTATATGTTGCTGCACGACTAGCTCTTAGCCCAACCAGTGGCCTCACAGTGGACAATGGGATGGATCTGTTTTTCTTGTCTACGTTGAGGGAAAGGGGTATTTCACAAGATGCAGAAGCGAAGATTTCAGAAGCAAATGCTGTGAGTGAATTAGATCGTAAAAAGCATTTTTATTTTCCTTTATCTTTCTGCCAGTCTTGGGGCTTGAATTCAGGGCCTGAGCACTGTCCTCGGGTTTTCTCAAGTCTAGCCCTCTGCCACTTGAGCCACAATGCCACATCTAGATTTTCTATCTATGTGATACTGAGCAATCAAACCCAGATCTTCATGGATGCTAGGCAAGCACTCTACCACTATGCCAAACTCTCAACCCTGACATAGTAATTATAAAGTCATCATCATCATATCAAAATATATTTTCTCCTACAAAGAATGAACACTTCTCTATGTGTGTAATGCTTTTTTTTTAAATTTCACTAATTCTTCTGTGTTTTTCCCTCTTGCATTTTTTACACATGACAGCAAAGCTAATCATCAGGAAAAAATTGATTAGGATACAGAAACCTAATAATATCCTAGTAGATTGACGTCAAAAATATGTGCAAGATGCCCTGTGTGTTTCACCTAGTGGTAGAGTACTTGGCTACCAAGCAAAAAGACTCAGGTTTGATTCCTCATTACCACATACATAGGAAACGCTGCAAGTGGAGCTGTGGCTCGGTGGGACAGCTAAAGCCTAAAGAAAGTCAAAGAACAATGTTCACACTCTGAGGTCAAGTCCCAAGACTAGCAAAAACAAAAAAAAAATTCGACAAGGGGCAAAATGCAGGCAGAGAAGGCACTGTGAAGCAAATGTTTTGTAAAGCATGAGGGCAATGTTGACCCTTAAGTTTGGATCTTACCTAAGAAAGGCTCCTTGAGTCTGAGACCAGACTGGTACTTGGGCCTTGTGGAAGACATTGGGATTGGACAAATAAGGTGTGCTGTTTACTACATCCACATGTATATTGTGAGATTGGAGGAGAGATTCAGCCTCCAGTATGTCTTTGGTGAGGTCTTTTGTGAGCAAGGATCTTTGGTCATTGGGCCCTGAAAGGTGACCCTGCCTCCCTCACAATGGAACAGAATATGGAACCCTGGTAACCAAGCAACTGTAACTAACAACCAGCTCAAGCCAGCTCACTTGGCCTGTGGCTCAGGAGGAAGCAAGATGTTGCTGTGCTGTTGCCAAAGGTCAGGAAACTCGAGTCTCAGGCATGGAAGTTGTGGATGTCTTACTCGAAGATGTACATGCTAGATCATTGCCAAGCCACAAATCCAGTATAACAGAACTTTCTCTAAGAAGAAGGCCAGGAAAATCCAGGGCAACCAGATGAGGTAAATTTCTAAGAAGAAATGTATTTGACCCCATCATCCTCCCCACACACTACAACTTTCTTTTTTTTCCATTTTTATTATAATTAGTAACAGGGTTAGATGATATTTGCCAGATAGAAGGTGCATTAATTCACATACATTGATACCCTTTCACATGTCTTGGTACCCATTTCCCACCAACCCCACACCCCCCACCCGTCTTGGTTTTCCCCCCTTCCCTATCAAATTTCAAATATCCAAATACAAATAAATTCAATATATAATATAAAGTGAAATACTATACCAATATGGGATAACCACGGACAGCAAACGAGATGAGAGACAACATAGTACATTAAGGAGAACAATCATTCATTATATGGCTTTTGTGTCAATATCCTGGAGGTCCTTTCAATTAGCTTCACATTATATGGCCTTATATATGGCCTTTTGCTCTATTGACCATCTCTGCTAGTAGAGCCCAAGGTCTCTACTGATTATGACGAATGAGGGAAACCACTGAGCCTAAGTTCCTTTGAGTCTGGCTTACTTCACTTAATATGATTTGTTCTAGGTCTTTCCATTTCCTAACAAATGGGGCGATGTCATTCTTTCTGACAGCAGCATAGAATTCCATTGTGTACAAATACCACAACTTGTTGATCCACTCATCAACTGAGGGACATCTGGGTTGGTTCCATATCTTTGCTATGGTGAATAGTGCTGCAATGAACATTGTTGTGCTAGTGGGTTTAGTATGCCCTTGTTTCTGGATTGCTGGGTAAATGCCAAGTAGTGGAATTCCTGGGTCATAGGGGAGTTCTATGTTTAGCCTTTTCAGGCACTGCCACACTGCTTTCCATAGTGGTTGAACGAGTTTGCACTCCCACCAACAGTGTAGTAGTGATCCCTCCTGGCCACATCCCCTCCAGCATCTGTTGTCATTCGTTTTCCTGATCCTGGCCATTCTAACTGGAGTGAGGTGGAATCTTAGAGTTGTTTTGATTTGCATTTCTTTATGACCAGAGATGTGGAGCATTTCTTCATGTGTCTATAGGCCATTTTTGTTTCTTCTTCAGAGAAGACTCTCTTTAAGTCTTTGGCCCATTTTTAATGGGATGGGTGTTACTTTGGAGGTTAGTTTTGGAGTGATTCAATTTTTTGAGTTGTTGATATATTTTAGATATGAGGCCTTGGTCCGTTGTTTGGTTGGTGAAGATCTTCTCCCACTCTGTAGGCTTCCTGGTTAGTTTACTAGCTATATCCGTTGCCATACAAAAGCTCTGCAGTTTAATGCAGTCCCACTTATCCAGCCTTTCTCTGATTTGTTGTGATTCTTGGTCCTTATTAAGAAAGTTTCGACCTGTGCCAAGGAGGCCTAGTGTATCTCCTATTCCTTCCTGTAAACTTTTCAGTGTGTCAGCTTTTACCTCCAGGTCTTTGATCCATTTGGAGTTAATTCTAGTGCAAGGTGACAAAGAAGGATCCAACTTTAGTTTTGTGCAGGTGTTTAACTAGTTCTGCCAGCACAACTTGTTGAAGAGGCTATCTTTCTTCCATTCTATATTTTTGGCTCCCTGGTCAAAGATTAGGTGACCATAGGTCTGTGGTTTAATATCTGGGTCCGCAGTTCTACTCCATTGGACTTCAGGCCTGTTCTTGTGCCAGTACCAAGCTGTTTCGAGAATTATAGCTCTGTAATAGAGTCTTAAGTTTGGAATTGAAATTCCCCCAGCGCTGTTCTTTCTGCTAAGAAGTGTTTTTGCTATACGGGGTCTTTTATTATTCCATATGAAATTTTGAATTGCCTCTTCTATTTCTTTAAAGAATGACATTGGGATGTTGATTGGTATTACATTGAATTTGTAGATAGCCCTTGGCAAGATTGTCATTTTCACAATGTTGATTCTTCCAATCCAGGAGCATGGGAGGTTTTTCCATTTCCTTAGTTCTGCTTTAATTTCCTTTTTTATGGTTTTAAAGTTTTCATCTAAACTGTCCTTTACATTCTTAGTTAAGCTAATTGCTAGGTACTTTATTTTCTTTGAGGCTATTGTGAAAGGAATTTCTTTCCTGATTATTGCCTCTTTCCTCTCAGTGTTGGCGTAAAGTAAGGCAGTTGATTTGTGAGGGTTGATTTTATGGCCTGCTACCCTTCCAAAGCTTTGAATCAGCTCAAGGAGCTTGGGAGTAGAGTCTATAGGATTCTTTAAATACAGAATCATGTCATCGGCAAAGAGGGATAGTTTTATTTCCTCTTTCCCTACTTGGATCCCCTTTATGCTTGCTTCTTGCCTTATTGCACTGCCTAGGAATTCTAGTACTATGTTAAAAAGGAGTGGAGATAGTGGGCATCCTTGTCTCGTTCCTGATTTTAGAGGGAATGGCTTTAGATTTTCACCATTAAGTATAATACTAGCAGTGGGTTTCTCATACACAGCCTTTATTACATTGAGAAATGTTCCATGGATTCCTAGTTTCTCCACATCTTTTAACATAAAGGGGTTTTGGATCTTGTCAAATGCCTTTTCCGCATCTATTGAGACAATCATGTGATTTTATCCCTGCTCCTGTTGATGTGTTGAATTATATTAATTGATTTGTGTATGTTGAACCAGCTTTGCCTCCCTGTGATGAATCCAGTTTGATCATAGTGTATAATTTTTTTGATGAGTTGTTATAGACGGTTGGCCAGTATTTTGTTGAGAAGTTTTGCATCGATGTTCATCAAAGAAATGGGTCTATAGATCTCTTTCTTTGATGAATCTCTGTCTGGTTTGGGGATGAGGGATATACTGGCTTCACAGAATGAGTTTGGTAAAGAACCTTCATTTTCAATTTCGTTGAAGAGCCTGAGGAGTATTGGTGTGAGCTCTGCTTTGAAGACCTTATAGAATTCAGCTGTGAATCCATCTGGCCCTGGGCTCTTAAGTGGAAGTTGTCTAATTTCCATTTCTATTTCAGAGCTTGAAATAGGCCTGTTGAGTTGGGTTAGCTCTTCTTGGTTCAGTGTGGGTATGTTAATATTGTCTAGGAATTCATCCATCTCTTCTAGATCGCAAATTTGTCGGCGTAAAGGTTTGAGAAGTATTCCCTCATGATATTCTGGATCTTGGTAATTTCTGTCGTGATATTACCATTTTCATCTGCGATTTTGTTTATTTCGATATGCTCTCTTCTTTTTTTGGTAAGATTTGCTAAGGGGTTGTCAATTTTGTTAATTCTTTCAAAGAACCAACTCCTTGTTTTGTTGATTCTTTCTATAGTTTTTTTTATTCCAAATCATTTAATTCTGCTTTGATTTTAATAATTTGCTTTCTCCTAATGGGTTCAGGGTTGGTTTGTTGCTCTTTTTCCAGGAGGTTAAGGTGAGACATTAACTAGTTGGTTTGCCATTTTCCCAACTTGCTGTTGTAGGCACTCAGCGCTATAAATTTTCCTCTGAGTACTGCCTTTGTTGTGTCCCTAAGGAGTGGATATTTGTGTGCTCCTTATTGTTAAATTTCATAAACAGTTGGATATCTGTTCTGATCTCTTCGATTACCCATTGTTTTTGATTCAACAATGTGTTGTTCAGTCTCCATGAGTTACAGGGTTTTCTTTGGTGGAGATGTGTGTTCAGCTCCAATTTGATGCCTTTATGGTCTGAGAGTGTGCATGGAATAATTTCAGTGTTTCTGAATCTGTCCAGATTTGCTTTATGGCCTAAGATGTGGTCTATTTTGGAAAATGTTCCATGTGCTGCTGAGAAAAACGTATATTGTGGTGTTACTGGGTGGAATATTCTGCAGATGTCTGTTACATCTAGTCGGTCTATATAGTTGTTCAGTTCTAAGGATTCTCTTTTGAGTTCTTGCCTTGTTGATCTGTCCATAGGTGAGAGTGGTGTGTTAAACTCACCAACAATCACTGTATTTCGATCTATGTATGGTTTCAGTGTAAGTAAAGTTTGCTTGATGAAGTTTGGAGCTCCGTGATTGGGTGTGTAAATATTTAGGATCGTTATGTCTTCCTGGAGGAAAGATCCCTTTAGTAGTATGTTGTAACCTTCTTTGTCTTTTCTTACTAATTTTAGTTTGAAGTCTATTGTATCTGATATGAGGATGGCAACTCCAGCCTGTTTATGGGGGCAGTTAGCTTGATAGAGTTTATTCCAACCTCTCACTTTCAAAAGATGATTGCTTTTGGTTAAGATGTGTCTCTTGAAGACAGCAGAACGATGGCTCTTGCTTTTTGATCCAACTAGACAGCCTATGCCGTTTAATTGGAGAGTTAAGTCCATTGATATTGAGAGTTAGGATTGAGAGATATTTATTAGTTCCTACCATTTTTAAAAGCTTTTAGTAGGGCCTGTGTCTTGACAGTTCTTGTGGTCCTTAGATGGTATGCTGTTTAGGTGCCATTTCTTTCCCTATATTGCATTTATTTTGGTTTTGTATGTATAGAGCATCGTTGAGAATTCTCTGTAGTGTTGGTTTTGTTTCGACATATTGTTGCATCCTTTCCCTGGAATGGAATGTTTTATTGTTCCCTCAGTTTGAATGAGAGCTTAGCTGGCTACAGTATTCTTGGTTGGTAGTTATTTGATTTAAGGGCATGACATATATGCTTCCAGTCACTTCGTGCTTGCATGGTCTCTGCTGAGAAATCTGGGGTTATTCTGATTGGTTTGCCTTTATAGGTTACTGATCCCTTTTCCCTGGCTGCCTTTAGGATCTTTCCTTTCGTTTCTATTGATCCAGTTCAGATCACAATGTGGCGGTGGGATGTTCTTTTCTGGTCAGGTCTGTTTGGGGTTCTAAAAGCTTCTCGTATCTGGATGGGCCTGCCCTTCTGGATATTTGGGAAGTTCTCTGAGATGATTCCCTGAAGTATATTTCCAATACCATTGACCTCTTTCTCCACGCCCTCCTCAATACCAACTAGTCTTAAATTAGGCTTCCTAATTGCATTTTGGACCTCTTGAAGCGCTCTCTCATATTTCCTAGATTTGGATTGACTCATTTTCTGTTCTTTCTCTATAATAACTAAATTATCTTCAGCCCCGGAAATTCTCTCCTCTGCATTGTCTATCCTGCTATCAAAGCTATCTACTTTATTTTTCATCGCCCTTGCTTCTAATTACTCATTTTTGATGCCTTGCATCTCCTGTTTTAGATCATGTATGGATTTCTTTATCTCCTTGATTTCCTTTTGAGTGGTTAGCTCAGTAGCTTTATTTTCTTTGGACATTTGCTGGAGTTTGGTCACGTTTTTATTTGTGGATTCTATGAATTCATCCATCTTTCTTTGAAAAACCTTTATTATGGCCTCCTTTATGGCTTCTTCTTTTTCACTTATCACCTTGTTTTTGCTTTCCTCTTGTTCAGCTATGGCTTCCTCCATTACCTCTTTCTTTATATTTTCACATTTTCCATTAATGATGTTTATCAATTGCATTTATGTAGCACTTGGAAGACTCTCCTCTAGGTTTGCCAGTGACTGTTCCATTGTCTATTTACATTTGGTGGGGGATGTTGTTTCTTGATTTGAAATTTTCTTGAGTTTCTTGTTCTGGCCATTTGAAAATGGGAGCAAGATTACTACTAAATACGATTATAGTTTTTCAGATATAAACAACCTAGACCTCTGTAGCTGGCAGACACTAGATGTTCACAAGTTTTGATTGGTAGTAACTCTTTCTTTTAGTGCACTTACAGACCAGTCTAATACAACCACTGATAAGCGCTTTATACCCAAAACAATAAGCTTCACAATCCAATCTCTATTGTAGTTAAGTCCCTCTGAGCCTAGAGAATAATTAACCACCTACATATACAATATTGCTCAACAGCCATCAAGTGTAGATCCGTGCAGTATAAGGGTTGAAAGACGAGCAGAGTTCCAGAGATAGAAAAAAAGAATGAGAGAGGTCAGGGGAGGTACAAAAGGATTAACGTAGGAGTGTAAGAATATTTTAGTAATGAAGAAAAGGTATAGCATAAGGATAACTGACCTAAGTTGGTAAGTAGGTAGCATATTTGAGTACAAAGTTTGGAATGTATTAGAATAAAACTTATATGTTGCTGCACGACTAGCTCTTAGCACAACCAGTGGCCTCACAGTGGACCATGGGATGGATCTGTTTTTCTTGTCTACGTTGAGGGAAAGGGGTATTTCACAAGATGCAGAAGCGAAGATTTCAGAAGCAAATGCTGTGAGTGAATTAGATCGTAAAAAGCATTTTTATTTTCTTTTATCTTTCTGCCAGTCTTGGGGCTTGAATTCAGGGCCTGAGAACTGTCCTCGGGTTTTCTCAAGTCTAGCCCTCTGCCACTTGAGCCACAGTGCCACATCTAGATTTTTTCTCTATGTGATACTGAGCAATCAAACCCAGATCTTCATGGATGCTAGGCAAGCACTCTACCACTATGCCAAACTCTCAACCCTGACATAGTAATTATAAAGTCATCATCATCATCATCATATCCAAATATCCTTTCTCCTACGAAGAATGAACACTTAACTGTGTCTAATGCTTTTTTTTAATTTCACTAATTCTTCTGTGTTTTTCCCTCTTGCATTTTTTCCACATGACAGCAAAGCTAATCATCAGGAAAAAATTGATTAGGATACAGAAACCTAATAATATCCTAGTAGATTGACGTCAAAAATATGTGCAAGATGCCCTGTGTGTTTGACCTAGTGGTAGAGTACTTGGCTACCAAGCAAAAAGACTCAGGTTTGATTCCTCATTACCACATACATAGGAAACGCTGCAAGTGGTGCTGTGGCTCGGTGGGACAGCTAAAGCCTAAAGAAAGTCCAAGAACAATGTTCACACTCTGAGGTCAAGTCCCAAGACTAGCAAAAACAAAAAAAAATTCGACAAGGGTAAAATGCAGGCAGAGAAGGCACTGTGAAGCAAATGTTTTGTAAAGCATGAGGGCAATGTTGACCCTTAAGTTTGGATCTTACCTAAGAAAGGCTCCTTGAGTCTGAGACCAGACTGGTACTTGGGCCTAGTGGAAGACATTGGGATTGGACAAATAAGGTGTGCTGTTTACTACATCCACATGTATATTGTGAGATTGGAAGAGAGATATAGCCTCCAGTATGTCTTTGGTGAGGTCTTTTGTGAGCAAGGATCTTTGGTCATTGGGCCCTGAAAGGTGACCCTGCCTCCCTCACAATGGAACAGAATATGGAACCCTGGTAACCAAGCAACTGTAACTAACAACCAGCTCAAGCCAGCTCACTTGGCCTGTGGCTCAGGAGGAAGCAAGATGTTGCTGTGCTGTTGCCAAAGGTCAGGAAACTCGAGTCTCAGGCATGGAAGTTGTGGATGTCTTACTCGAAGATGTACATGCTAGATCATTGCCAAGCCACAAATCCAGTATAACAGAACTTTCTCTAAGAAGAAGGCCAGGAAAATCCAGGGCAACCAGATGAGGTAAATTTCTAAGAAGAAATGTATTTGACCCCATCATCCTCCCCACACACTACAACTTTCTTTTTTTTCCATTTTTTATTATAATTAGTAACAGGGTTAGATGATATTTGCCAGATAGAAGGTGAATTAATTCACATACATTGATACCCTTTCACATGTCTTGGTACCCATTTCCCACCAACCCCACACCCCCCACCCGTCTTGGTTTTCCCCCCTTCCCTATCAAATTTCAAATATGCAAATACAAATAAATTCAATATATAAGATAAAGTGAAATACTATACCAATATGGGATAACCAAGGGACAGCAAACGAGATGAGAGACAACATAGTACATTAAGGACAACAATCATTCATTATATGGCTTTTGTGTCAATATCCTGGAGGTCCTTTCAATTAGCTTCATATTATATGGCCTTATATATGGCCTTTTGCTATATTGACAATCTCTGCTAGTAGAGCCCATGGTTTCTACTGATTATGACGAATGAGGGAAACCACTGAGCCTAAGTTCCTTTGAGTCTGGCTTACTTCACTTAATATGATTTGTTCTAAGTCTTTCCATTTCCTAACAAATGGGGCGATGTCATTCTTTCTGACAGCAGCATAGAATTCCATTGTGTACAAATACCACAACTTGTTGATCCACTCATCCACTGAGGGACATCTGGGTTCGTTCCATATCTTTGCTATGGTGAATAGTGCTGCAATGAACATTGTTGTGCTAGTGGGTTTAGTATGCCCTTGTTTCTGGATTGCTGGGTAAATGCCAAGTAGTGGAATTGCTGGGTCATAGGGGAGTTCTATGTTTAGCCTTTTGAGGCACTGCCACACTGCTTTCCATAGTGGTTGAATGAGTTTGCACTCCCACCAACAGTGTAGTAGTGATCCCTCCTGGCCACATCCCCTCCAGCATCTGTTGTCATTCGTTTTCCTGATCCTGGCCATTCTAACTGGAGTGAGGTGGAATCTTAGAGTTGTTTTGATTTGCATTTCTTTTATGACCAGAGATGTGGAGCATTTCTTCATGTGTCTATAGGCCATTTTTGTTTCTTCTTCAGAGAAGACTCTCTTTAAGTCTTTGGCCCATTTTTAATGGGATGGGTGTTACTTTGGAGGTTAGTTTTTGAGTGATTCAATTTTTTGAGTTGTTGATATATTTTAGATATGAGGCCTTGGTTCGTTGTTTGGTTGGTGAAGATCTTCTCCCACTCTGTAGGCTTCCTGATTAGTTTACTAGCTATATCCGTTGCCATACAAAAGCTCTGCAGTTTAATGCAGTCCCACTTATCCAGCCTTTCTCTGATTTGTTGTGATTCTTGGTCCTTATTAAGAAAGTTTCGACCTGTGCCAAGGAGGCCTAGTGTATCTCCTATTCCTTCCTGTAAACTTTTCAGTGTGTCAGCTTTTACCTCCAGGTCTTTGATCCATTTGGAGTTAATTCTAGTGCAAGGTGACAAAGAAGGATCCAACTTTAGTTTTGTGCAGGTGTTTAACTAGTTCTGCCAGCACAACTTGTTGAAGAGGCTATCTTTCTTCCATTCTATATTTTTGGCTCCCTGGTCAAAGATTAGGTGACCATAGGTCTGTGGTTTAATATCTGGGTCCGCAGTTCTACTCCATTGGACTTCAGGCCTGTTCTTGTGCCAGTACCAAGCTGTTTCGAGAATTATAGCTCTGTAATAGAGTCTTAAGTTTGGAATTGAAATTCCTCCAGCGCTGTTCTTTCTGCTAAGAAGTGTTTTTGCTATACGGGGTCTTTTATTATTCCATATGAAATTTTGAATTGCCTCTTCTATTTCTTTAAAGAATGACATTGGGATGTTGATTGGTATTACATTGAATTTGTAGATAGCCCTTGGCAAGATTGTCATTTTCACAATGTTGATTCTTCCAATCCAGGAGCATGGGAGGTTTTTCCATTTCCTTAGTTCTGCTTTAATTTCCTTTTTTATGGTTTTAAAGTTTTCATCTAAACTGTCCTTTACATTCTTAGTTAAGCTAATTGCTAGGTACTTTATTTTCTTTGAGGCTATTGTGAAAGGAATTTCTTTCCTGATTATTGCCTCTTTCCTCTCAGTGTTGGCGTAAAGTAAGGCAGTTGATTTGTGAGGGTTGATTTTATGGCCTGCTACCCTTCCAAAGCTTTGAATCAGCTCAAGGAGCTTGGGAGTAGAGTCTATAGGATTCTTTAAATACAGAATCATGTCATCGGCAAAGAGGGATAGTGTTATTTCCTCTTTCCCTACTTGGATCCCCTTTATGCTTGCTTCTTGCCTTATTGCACTGCCTAGGAATTCTAGTACTATGTTAAAAAGGAGTGGAGATAGTGGGCATCCTTGTCTCGTTCCTGATTTTAGAGGGAATGGCTTTAGATTTTCACCATTAAGTATAATACTAGCAGTGGGTTTCTCATACACAGCCTTTATTACATTGAGAAATGTTCCATGGATTCCTAGTTTCTCCACATCTTTTAACATAAAGGGGTTTTGGATCTTGTCAAATGCCTTTTCCGCATCTATTGAGACAATCATGTGATTTTATCCCTGCTCCTGTTGATGTGTTGAATTATATTAATTGATTTGTGTATGTTGAACCAGCTTTGCCTCCCTGTGATGAATCCAGTTTGATCATAGTGTATAATTTTTTTGATGAGTTGTTGTAGACGGTTGGCCAGTATTTTGTTGAGAAGTTTTGCATCGATGTTCATCAAAGAAATGGGTCTATAGATCTCTTTCTTTGATGAATCTCTGTCTGGTTTGGGGATGAGGGATATACTGGCTTCACAGAATGAGTTTGGTAAAGAACCTTCATTTTCAATTTCGTTGAAGAACCTGAGGAGTATTGGTGTGAGCTCTGCTTTGAAGACCTTATAGAATTCAGCTGTGAATCCATCTGGCCCTGGGCTCTTAAGTGGAAGTTGTCTAATTTCCATTTCTATTTCAGAGCTTGAAATAGGCCTGTTGAGTTGGGTTAGCTCTTCTTGGTTCAGTGTGGGTATGTTAATATTGTCTAGGAATTCATCCATCTCTTCTAGATCGCAAATTTGTTGGCGTAAAGGTTTGAGAAGTATTCCCTCATGATATTCTGGATCTTGGTAAGTTCTCTCGTGATATTACCATTTTCATCTGCGATTTTGTTTATTTCGATATGCTCTCTTCTTTTTTTGGTAAGATTTGCTAAGGGGTTGTCAATTTTGTTAATTCTTTCAAAGAACCAACTCCTTGTTTTGTTGATTCTTTCTATAGTTTTTTTTATTCCAAATCATTTAATTCTGCTTTGATTTTAATAATTTGCTTTCTCCTAATGGGTTTAGAGTTGGTTTGTTGCTCTTTTTCCAGGAGGTTAAGGTGAGACATTAACTAGTTGGTTTGCCATTTTCCCAACTTGCTGTTGTAGGCACTCAGCGCTATAAATTTTCCTCTGAGTACTGCCTTTGTTGTGTCCCTAAGGAGTGGATATTTGTGTGCTCCTTATTGTTAAATTTCATAAACCGTTGGATATCTGTTCTGATCTCTTCGATTACCCATTGTTTTTGATTCAACAATGTGTTGTTCAGTCTCCATGAGTTACAGGGTTTTCTTTGGTGGAGATGTGTGTTCAGCTCCAATTTGATGCCTTTATGGTCTGAGAGTGTGCATGGAATAATTTCAGTGTTTCTGAATCTGTCCTGGTTTGCTTTATGGCCTAAGATGTGGTCTATTTTGGAAAATGTTCCATGTGCTGCTGAGAAAAACGTATATTGTGGTGTTACTGGGTGGAATATTCTGCAGATGTCTGTTACATCTAGTCGGTCTATATAGTTGTTCAGTTCTAAGGTTTCTCTTTTGAGTTTTTGCCTTGTTGATCTGTCCATAGGTGAGAGTGGTGTGTTAAACTCACCAACAATCACTGTATTTCGATCTATGTATCTTTTCAGTGTAAGTAAAGTTTGCTTGATGAAGTTTGGAGCTCCGGGATTGGGTGTGTAAATATTTAGGATCGTTATGTCTTCCTGGAGGAAAGATCCCTTTAGTAGTATGTTGTAACCTTCTTTGTCTTTTCTTACTAATTTTAGTTTGAAGTCTATTGTATCTGATATGAGGATGGCAACTCCAGCCTGTTTATGGGGGCAGTTAGCTTGATAGAGTTTATTCCAACCTCTCACTTTCAAAAGATGATTGCTTTTGGTTAAGATGTGTCTCTTGAAGACAGCAGAACGATGGCTCTTGCTTTTTGATCCAAGTAGACAGCCTATGCCGTTTAATTGGAGAGTTCAGTCCATTGATATTGAGAGTTAGGATTGAGAGATATTTATTAGTTCCTACCATTTTTAAAAGCTTTTAGTAGGGCCTGTGTCTTGACAGTTCTTGTGGTCCTTAGATGGTATGCTGTGTAGGTGCCATTTCTTTCCCTATAATGCATTTATTTTGGTTTTGTATGTATAGAGCATCGTTGAGAATTCTCTGTAGTGTTGGTTTTGTTTCGACATATTGTTGCATCTTTTCCCTGGAATGGAATGTTTTATTGTTCCCTCAGTTTGAATGAGAGCTTAGATGGCTACAGTATTCTTGGTTGGTAGTTATTTGATTTAAGGGCATGACATATATGCTTCCAGTCACTTCGTGCTTGCATGGTCTCTGCTGAGAAATCTGGGGTTATTCTGATTGGTTTGCCTTTGTAGGTTACTGATCCCTTTTCCCTGGCTGCCTTTAGGATCTTTCCTTTCGTTTCTATTGATCCAGTTCGGATCACAATGTGGCGGTGGGATGTTCTTTTCTGGTCAGGTCTGTTTGGGGTTCTAAAAGCTTCTCGTATCTGGATGGGCCTGCCCTTCTGGATATTTGGGAAGTTCTCTGAGATGATTCCCTGAAGTATATTTCCAATACCATTGACCTCTTTCTCCACGCCCTCCTCAATACCAACTAGTCTTAAATTAGGCTTCCTAATTGCATTTTGGACCTCTTGAAGCGCTCTCTCATATTTCCTAGATTTGGATTGACTCATTTTCTGTTCTTTCTCTATAATAACTAAATTATCTTCAGCCCCGGAAATTCTCTCCTCTGCATTGTCTATCCTGCTATCAAAGCTATCTACTTTATTTTTCATCGCCCTTGCTTCTAATTACTCATTTTTGATGCCTTGCATCTCCTGTTTTAGATCATGTATGGATTTCTTTATCTCCTTGATTTCCTTTTGAGTGGTTAGCTCAGTAGCTTTATTTTCTTTGGACATTTGCTGGAGTTTGGTCACGTTTTTATTTGTGGATTCTATGAATTCATCCATCTTTCTTTGAAAAACCTTTATTATGGCCTCCTTTATGGCTTCTTCTTTTTCACTTATCACCTTGTTTTTGCTTTCCTCTTGTTCAGCTATGGCTTCCTCCATTATCTCTTTCTTTATATTTTCACATTTTCCATTAATGATGTTTATCAATTGCATTTATGTAGCACTTGGAAGACTCTCCTCTAGGTTTGCCAGTGACTGTTCCATTGTCTATTTACATTTGGTGGGGGATGTTGTTTCTTGATTTGAAATTTTCTTGAGTTTCTTGTTCTGGCCATTTGAAAATGGGAGCAAGATTACTACTAAATACGATTATAGTTTTTCAGATATAACCAACCTAGACCTCTGTAGCTGGCAGACACTAGATGTTCACAAGTTTTGATTGGTATTAACTCTTTCTTTTAGTGCACTTACAGACCAGTCTAATACAACCACTGATAAGCGATTTATACCCAAAACAATAAGCTTCACAATCCAATCTCTATTGTCGTTAAGTCCCTCTGAGCCTAGAGAATAATTAACCACCTACATATACATTATTGCTCAACAGCCATCAAGTGTAGATCCGTGCAGTATAAGGGTTGAAAGACGAGCAGAGGTCCAGAGATAGAAAAAAAGAATGAGAGAGTTCAGGGGAGGTACAAAAGGATTCACGTAGGAGTGGAAGAATATTTTAGTAATGAAGAAAAGGTATAGCATAAGGATAACTGACCTAAGTTGGTAAGTAGGTAGCATATTTGAGTACAAAGTTTGGAAAGTATTAGAATAAAACTTATATGTTGCTGCACGACTAGCTCTTAGCCCAACCAGTGGCCTCACAGTGGACCATGGGATGGATCTGTTTTTCTTGTCTACGTTGAGGGAAAGGGCTATTTCACAAGATGCAGAAGTGAAGATTTCAGAAGCAAATGCTGTGAGTGAATTAGCTCGTAAAAAGCATTTTTATTTTCTTTTATCTTTCTGCCAGTCTTGGGGCTTGAATTCAGGGCCTGAGAACTGTCCTCGGGTTTTCTCAAGTCTAGCCCTCTGCCACTTGAGCCACAGTGCCACATCTAGATTTTCTATCTATGTGATACTGAGCAATCAAACCCAGATCTTCATGGATGCTAGGCAAGCACTCTACCACTATGCCAAACTCTCAACCCTGACATAGTAATTATAAAGTCATCATCATCATCATCATATCCAAATATCCTTTCTCCTACGAAGAATGAACACTTAACTGTGTCTAATGCTTTTTTTTAATTTCACTAATTCTTCTGTGTTTTTCCCTCTTGCATTTTTTCCACATGACAGCAAAGTTAATCATCAGGAAAAAATTGATTAGGATACAGAAACCTAATAATATCCTAGTAGATTGACGTCAAAAATATGTGCAAGATGCCCTGTGTGTTTGACCTAGTGGTAGAGTACTTGGCTACCAAGCAAAAAGACTCAGGTTTGATTCCTCATTACCACATACATAGGAAACGCTGCAAGTGGTGCTGTGGCTCGGTGGGACAGCTAAAGCCTAAAGAAAGTCCAAGAACAATGTTCACACTCTGAGGTCAAGTCCCAAGACTAGCAAAAACAAAAAAAATTGACAAGGGGCAAAATGCAGGCAGAGAAGGCACTGTGAAGCAAATGTTTTGTAAAGCATGAGGGCAATGTTGACCCTTAAGTTTGGATCTTACCTAAGAAAGGCTCCTTGAGTCTGAGACCAGACTGGTAGTTGGGCGTAGTGGAAGACATTGGGATTGGACAAATAAGGTGTGCTGTTTATTACATCCACATGTATATTGTGAGATTGGAGGAGAGATTCAGCCTCCAGTATGTCTTTGGTGAGGTCTTTTGTGAGCAAGGATCTTTGGTCATTGGGCCCTGAAAGGTGACCCTGCCTCCCTCACAATGGAACAGAATATGGAACCCTGGTAACCAAGCAACTGTAACTAACAACCAGCTCAATCCAGCTCACTTGGCCTGTGGCTCAGGAGGAAGCAAGATGTTGCTGTGCTGTTGCCAAAGGTCAGGAAACTCGAGTCTCAGGCATGGAAGTTGTGGATGTCTTACTCGAAGATGTACATGCTAGATCATTGCCAAGCCACAAATCCAGTATAACAGAACTTTCTCTAAGAAGAAGGCCAGGAAAATCCAGGGCAACCAGATGAGGTAAATTTCTAAGAAGAAATGTATTTGACCCCATCATCTTTCCCACACACTACAACTTTCTTTTTTTTCCATTTTTTATTATAATTAGTAACAGGGTTAGATGATATTTGCCAGATAGAAGGTGCATTAATTCACATACATTGATACCCTTTCACATGTCTTGGTACCCATTTCCCACCAATCCCACACCCCCCACCCGTCTTGGTTTTCCCCCCTTCCCTATCAAATTTCAAATATCCAAATACAAATAAATTCAATATATCAGATAACAAAGTGAGATACTATACCAATATGGGATAACCAAGGGACAGCAAAGGAGATGAGAAACAACATGGTACATTAAGGACAACAATCATTCATTATATGGCTTTTGTGTCAATATCCTGGAGGTCCTTTCAATTAGCTTCACATTATATGGCCTTATATATGGCCTTTTGCTCTATTGACAATCTCTTCTAGTAGAGCCCAAGGTTTCTACTAATTATGATGAATGAGGGAAACCACTGAGCCTAAGTTCCTTTGAGTCTGGCTTACTTCACTTAATATGATTTGTTCTAAGTCTTTCCATTTCCTACCATATGGGGCGATGTCATTCTTCCTGACAGCAGCATAGAATTCCATTGTGTACAAATACCACAACTTGCTAATCCACCCATTAACTGAGGTCCATCTGGGTTGGTTCCATATCTTTGCTATGGTGAATAGCGCTGCAATG
This sequence comes from Megascapheus bottae, assembly GCA_024803745.1. Taxonomy (NCBI): domain Eukaryota; kingdom Metazoa; phylum Chordata; class Mammalia; order Rodentia; family Geomyidae; genus Megascapheus; species Megascapheus bottae. The sequence continues at coordinate 136,304 of JANJXV010000547.1, read as the reverse complement.
AACATTGTTGTGCTAGTGGTTTTAGTATGCCCTTGTTTCTGGATTTTTGGGTAAATGCCAAGTAGTGGAATTGCTGGGTCATAGGGGAGTTCTATGTTTAGCCTTTTCAGGCACTCCCACACTGCTTTCCATAGTGGTTGAACTAGTTTGCACTCCAACCAACAGTGTAGTAGTGATCCCTCCTGGCCACATCCCCTCCAGCATCTGTTGTCATCATTTTCCTGATCCTGGTCATTCTAACTGGAGTGAGGTCGAATCTTAGAGTTGTTTTGAGTTGCATTACTTTTGTGACCAGAGATGTGGAGCATTTCTTCATGTGTCTATAGGTCATTTTTGTTTCTTTTTCAGAGAAGAATCTCTTTAAGTCTTTGGCCGATTTTTTAATGGGATGGGTGTTACTTTGGAGGTTAGTTTTGGAGTGATTCAATTTTTTGAGTTGTTGATATATTTTAGATATGAGGCCTTTGTCCGTTGTTTGGTTGGTGAAGATCTTCTCCCACTCTGTAGGCTTCCTGATTAGTTTACCAACTATATCCGTTGCCATACAAAAGCTCTGCAGTTTAATGCAGTCCCACTTATCCAGCCTTTCTCTGATTTGTTGTGATTCTTGGTCCTTATTAAGAAAGTTTCGACCTGTGACAAGGAGGCCTAGTGTATCTCCTATTCCTTCCTGTAAACTTTTCAGTGTGTCAGCTTTAACCTCCAGGTGTTTGATTCATTTGGAGTTAATTCTAGTGCAAGGTGACAAAGAAGGATCCAACTTTAGTTTTCTGAATGTGCTTAACCAGTTCTTCCAGCACAACTTATTGAAGAGGCTATCTTTCTTCCATTCTTTTTTTTTGGCTCCCTTGTCAAAGGTTAGGTTGCCATAGGTCTGTGGTTTAATATCTGGGTCCGCAGCTCTATTCCATTGGACTTCAGGCCTGTTGTTGTGCCAGTACCAAGCTGTTTTGAGAATTATAGCTCTGTAATAGAGTCTAAAGTTTGGAATTGAAATTCCTCCAGCACTGTTCTTTCTGCTAAGAAGTGTTTTTGCTATACGGGATTTTTTATTATTCCACATGAAATTTTGAATTGCCTCTTCTATTTCTTTAAAGAATGACATTGGGATGTTGATGGGTATTGCATTGAATTTGTAGATAGCCCTTGGCAACATTGTCATTTTCACAATGTTGCTTCTTCCAATCCAGGACCATGGGAGGTTTTCGATTTCCTTAGTTCTGCTTTAATTTCCTTTTTTAGGGTTTTAAAGTTTTCATCTAAACGGTCCTTTACATTCTTAGTTAAGCTAATTGCTAGGTACTTTATTTTCTTTGAGGCTATTGTGAAAGGATTTTCTTTCCTGATTATTGCCTCTTTCCTCTCAGTGTTGGCGTAAAGTAAGGCAGTTGATTTGTGAGGGTTGATTTTATGGCCTGCTACCCTACCAAAGCTTTGAATCAGCTCAAGGAGCTTGGGAGTAGAGTCTATAGGATTCTTTAAATACAGAATCATGTCATCTGCAAAGAGGGATAGTTTTATTTCCTCTTTCCCTACTTGGATCCCCTTTATGCTTGCTTCTTGCCTTATTGCACTGCCTAGGAATTCTAGTACTATGTTAAAAAGGAGTGGAGAGAGTGGGCATCATTGTCTCGTTCCTGATTTTAGAAGGAATGGCTTTAGATTTTCACCATTAAGTATAATACTACCAGTGGGTTTCTCATACACAGCCTTTATTACATTGAGAAATGTTCCATGGATGCCTAGTTTCTCCACATCTTTTTGCATAAAGGGGTTTGGATCTTGTCAAATGCCTTTTCCGCATCTATTGAGACAATCATGTGATTTTATCCCTGCTCCTGTTGATGTGTTGAATTATATTAATTGATTTGTGTATGTTGAACATGCTTTGCCTCCCTGTGATGAATCCAGTTTGATCATAGTGTATAATTTTTTTGATGAGTTGTTGTAGACGGTTGGCCAGTATTTTGTTGAGAAGTTTTGAATCGATGTTCATAAAAGAAATGGGTCTATAGATCTCTTTCTTTGATGAATCTCTGTCTGGTTTGGGGATGAGGGATATGCTGGCTTCACAGAATCAGTTTGGTAAAGAACCTTCATTTTCAATTTCGTTAAAGAGCTTGAGGAGTATTGGTGTGAGCTCTGCTTTGAAGACCTTATAGAATTCAGCTGTGAATCCATCTGGCCCTGGGCTCTTTTTAAGTGGAAGTTGTGTAATTTCCATTTCTATTTCAGAGCTTGAAATAGGTCTGTTGAGTTGGGTTAGCTCTTCTTGGTTCAGTGTGGGTATGTTAATATTGTCTAGGAATTCATCCATTTCTTCTAGATTCTCAAATTTGTTGGCGTAAAGGTTTGAGAAGTATTCCCTCATGATATTCTGGGTCTTGGTTTCTGTCGTGATATTACCATTTTCATCTGCGATTTTGTTTATTTCGATATGCTCTCTTCTTTTTTTGGTAAGATTTGCTAAGGGGTTGTCAATTTTGTTAATTCTTTCAAAGAACCAACTCCTTGTTTTGTTGATTCTTTCTATAGATTTTTTTTATTCCAAATCATTTAATTCTGCTTTGATTTTAATAATTTGCTTTCTCCTAATGGGTTAGGGTTGGTTTGTTGCTCTTTTTCCAGGAGGTTAAGGTGAGACATTAACTAGTTGGTTTGCCATTTTTCCAACTTGCTGTTGTAGGCACTCAGCGCTATAAATTTTCCTCTGAGTACTGCCTTTGTTGTGTCCCTAAGGAGTTGATATTTGTGTGCTCCTTATTGTTAAATTTCATAAACATTCACACACCTCCATTCTATGAGTTCACACACCTCCAATTTGACTTCACACACCTCCATTCTATGACTTCACACACCTTCATTCTTACTTCAGAAACATCCATTCTCTGACTTCACACACCTCCATTCTATGACTTCACAAACCTCCATTCTGTGACTTCACACACCTCCATTCAGAGTTCACACACCTCCATTCTGTGACTTCACACACCTCCATTCTGCCTTCACACACCTCCATTCTATGCTTCACACACATCCATTCTATGACTTCACACACCTCCATTCTGTGACTTCACACACCTCCATTCTGTGACTTCTCACACCTCCATTCTCTGACTTCACACACCTCGATCCTATGACTTCACACACCTCCATTCTATGAATTCACACACCTCCATTCTGTGGTTTCACACACCTCCATTCTGTGACTTCACACACCTCCATTCTGTGACTTCACACACCTCCATTCTGAGTTCACACACCTCCATTCTATAACTTCACAAACCCCCATTCTGAGTTCACAAACCTCCATTCTATGACTTCACACACTTCCATTCTATGACTTCACACACCTCCATTCTATGACTTCACACACCTCAATTCTGTGACTTCACACACCTCCATTCCATGACTTCATACACCACCATTCTATGAGTTCACACACCACCATTCTATGAGTTCACAAACCTCCATTTTGACTTCACACACCTCCATTCTATGACTTCACACACCTTAATTCTTACTTTAGCAACATACATTCTATGACTTCACACACCCCCATTGTATGACTTCACAAACCTCCATTCTGTGACTTCACACACCTCCATTCTGGGTTCACACACCTCAATTCTGTGACTTCACACATGTCCATTCTCACTACACACACCTCCATTCTATGACTTCACACACTTCCATTCTATGACTTCACACACCTCCATTCTGTGACTTCACACACCTCCATTTTGAGTTCACACACCTCCATTCTGTGACTTCACACACCTCCAGTCTATGACTTCACACACCTCCATTCTATGACTTCACACACCTCCATTCTGTGACTTCACAAAACTCCATTCTGTAATTTCACACACCTCCATACTATGACTTCACACACCTCCATCTATGACTTCACACACCTCCATTCTGGGTTCACACACCTCCATTCTGACTTCACACACCTTCATTTTATGACTTCACACACCTCCATTCTGTGACTTCTCACACCTCCATTCTATGACTTCACACACTTCCATTGTGACGTCACACAACTCCATTCTATGAGTTCACACATCTCCATTCTATGATTTCACACACCTCCATTCTGACTTCACACATCTCCATTGTATGACATCACAGACCTCGAATCTGTGACTTCACTCACCTCCACTCTATGACTTCACACTCCTCCATTCTATGATTTCCCACACCTCCTTTCTATGACTTCACCCACCTCAGTCTATGACTTCACACACCTCCATTCTCACTTCACACACCTCCATTCTGTGACTTCACACACCTCAATTCTATAACTTCACACACCTCCATTCTATGACTTCCCACAACTCCATTCTGTGACTTCACAGACCTCCATTACATGACTTCAAACACCTTCATTCTTACTTCACAAACATCCATTCTGTGACTTCACACACCTCCTTTCTGTGACTTCACACACCTTCATTCTGACTTCACACACCTCCATTCTGTGAGTTCACACACCTCAATTCTGTGACTTGACACACCTCCATTCTGACTTCACACACCTCCATTCTATGATTTCACACACCTCCATTCTATGACTTCACACACCTCCATTCTGTGACTTCACACACTTCCATTCTAACTTCACACCCCTCCATTCGGACTTCACACACCTCCATTCTGACTTCACACAGCTCCATTCTATGAATTCACACACCTCCATTCTGTGACTTCACACACCACATTTTTGACTTCACACACCTCCATTCTGTGACTTCACACACCTCCATTATGTGACTTCACCCACCTCCGTTTTGACTTCACACACTTCCAATCTGTGACTTCACACACCTCCATTCTGTGACTTCACACACCTCTATTTTTTCACTTCACACACCTCCATTCTATGACTTCACACACCTTCATTCTTACTTCAGAAACATCCATTCTCTGACTTCACAAACCTCCATTCTATGACTTCACAAACCTCCATTCTGTGAATTCACACACCTCCATTCTGCGTTCACACACCTCCTTTCTATGACTTCACACACTTCCATTCTATGACTTCACACACCTCCATTCTGTGACTTCACACACCTTCATTCTGACTTCACACACCTCCATTCTGTGACTTCACACACCTCAATTCTGTGACTTCACACACCTCCATTCTGACTTCACACACCTCCATTCTATGACTTCACACCCCTCCATTCTGACTTCACACAGCTCCATTCTGTGACTTCACAAAACTCCATTCTGTGATTTCACACACCTCCATACTATGACTTCACACACCTCCATCTATGACTTCACACACCTTCATTTTATGACTTCACAAACATCCATTCTGTGACTTCACACACCTCATTTCTGTGACTTCACACACCTTCATTCTGACTTCACACACCTCCATTCTCTGACTTCACACACCACAATTCTGTGACTTGACACACCTCCATTCTGACTTCACACAGCTCCATTCTATGATTTCACACACCTCCATTCTATGACTTCACACACCTCCATTCTGTGACTTCACACACCTCCATTCTGACTTCACACCCCTCCATTCTGACTTCACACACCTCCATTCTGTCTTCACACAGCTCCATTCTATAAATTCACACACCTCCATTCTGTGACTCCACACACCACCTTTTTGACTTCACACACATCCATTCTGTGACTTCACACACCTCCATTCTGTGACTTCACACACCTCCGTTTTGACTTCACACACTTCCAATCTGTGACTTCACACACCTCCATTCTGTGACTTCACACACCTCTATTTTTTCACTTCACACACGTCCATTCTTTGACTTCACACACCTCCATTCTATGACTTCACACACCTTCATTCTTACTTCAGAAACATCCATTCTCTGACTTCACAAACCTCCATTCTATGACTTCACAAACCTCCATTCTGTGAATTCACACACCTCCATTCTGCGTTCACACACCTCCTTTCTATGACTTCACACACTTCCATTCTATGACTTCACACACCTCCATTCTGTGACTTCACACACCTTCATTCTGACTTCACACACCTCCATTCTGTGACTTCACACACCTCAATTCTGTGACTTCACACACCTCCATTCTGACTTCACACACCTCCATTCTATGACTTCACACCCCTCCATTCTGACTTCACACAGCTCCATTCTGTGACTTCACAAAACTCCATTCTGTGATTTCACACACCTCCATACTATGACTTCACACACCTCCATCTATGACTTCACACACCTTCATTTTATGACTTCACAAACATCCATTCTGTGACTTCACACACCTCATTTCTGTGACTTCACACACCTTCATTCTGACTTCACACACCTCCATTCTCTGACTTCACACACCACAATTCTGTGACTTGACACACCTCCATTCTGACTTCACACAGCTCCATTCTATGATTTCACACACCTCCATTCTATGACTTCACACACCTCCATTCTGTGACTTCACACACCTCCATTCTGACTTCACACCCCTCCATTCTGACTTCACACACCTCCATTCTGTCTTCACACAGCTCCATTCTATAAATTCACACACCTCCATTCTGTGACTCCACACACCACCTTTTTGACTTCACACACATCCATTCTGTGACTTCACACACCTCCATTTTGTGACTTCACACACCTCCGTTTTGACTTCACACACTTCCAATCTGTGACTTCACACACCTCCATTCTGTGACTTCACACACCTCTATTTTTTCACTTCACACACGTCCATTCTTTGACTTCACACACCTCCATTCTATGACTTCACACATCTTCATTCTTACTTCAGAAACATCCATTCTCTGACTTCACACACCTCCATTCTATGACTTCACAAACCTCCATTCTATGACTTCACAAACCTCCATTCTGAGTTCACAGACCTCCATTCTATCACTTCACACACCTCCATTCTATGACTTCACTCACCTCCATTCTGACTTCACACACCTCCATTCTGACTTCCCACACCTCAATTCTGTGACTTCACACACCTCCATTTTATGATTTCACACACTTCCATTCTATGACTTCACACACCTCCATTCTATGACTTCACACACCTCATTTCTGAGTTGACACACCTCCATTCTTTGATTTCACACACCTCCAATCTGACTTCACACACCTCCACTCTAGGACTTCACACACCTCCATTCGTTGACATCAAAAACCACCATTCTATGACTTCACACCACTCCATTTTGACTTCACATACCTCCATTCTATGAGTTCACACACCTCAATTCTATGACTTCACACACCTCCATTCTATGACTTCACACACCTCCATTCTGTGACTTCACACACCTCCACTCTATGACTTCAAACACCTTCATTCTTACTTCACAAACATCCATTCTGTAACTTCACACACCTCCATTCTGTGACTTCACACACCTCAATTCTGTGACTTCACACACTTCCATTCTGACTTCACACACCTCCATTCTATGATTTCACACACCTCCATTCTATGACTTAACACACCTCCATTCTGTGACTTCATACACCACCTTTTTGACTTCACACACCTCCACTCTGTGACGTCACACACCTCCATTCTGTGACTTCACACACCTACGTTTTGACTTCACACACTTCCATTCTGTGACTTCACACACCTCCATTCTGTGACTTCACACACCTCTATTGTTTCACTTCACACACCTCCATTCTTTGACTTCACTTACCTCCATTCCATGACTTCACACACCTCCATTCTATGACTTCACACACCTCCATTCTGTGACTTCACACACCTCCATTCTATGACTTCACACACCTCCATTCTGTGACTTCACAGACCTCCATTCTATGACTTCACACACCTCCATTCTATGACTTCACACACCTGCAATTTTACTTCACACACCTTCATTCCATGAGTTCACACACCTGCATTGTGGCTTCACACACCTCCATTCTATGATTTCACACACCTCCATTCTGACTTCACACACCTCCATTCTGACTTCACACACCTCAATTCTGTGTCTTCACAGACCTCCATTCTGTGACTTCACACACCTCCATTTTGACTTCACACACTTCAATTCTGTGACTTCACACACCTCGTGTTTTGAGCCAGAGTGGAATCAAGCTGTACCTTGGCGTGCATCGGACGATGGCTTTATTGTCTTATTGCTTTCTGGCCCTATTCTATGTAAATGACCTGAGAATTACCATATGAATGTAACAGCTGGAGGTTCCTGGGTCAGGAGGAGGGAAGAAGGGGGAGTGGAAAATAAACAGGCAGTCTCGGCAGTCTTTACCTGGAGTGCGGACATCCCGGACGCTCTGTGTCTGTCTCTCTTCTCTTTCTTGCTAGTCCTTGCCCCCGATTTCAGGAACCCCAATCTGCGAACCCTGGTTTGCCGCCGGTTGGCCCCGGCAACCTCCATTCTGTGACTTCACACACCTCCATTCTTTGACTTCACACACCTTCATTCTTGGACTTCACACACCTCCATTCCATGACTTCACACACCTCAATTCTATGACTTCACACACCTCCATTCTGTGACTTCACACACCTCCACTCTATGACTTCAAACACCTTCATTCTTATTTCACAAACATCCATTCTGTGACTTCACACACCTCCATTCTGTGACCTCACACACCTCAATTCTGTGACTTCACACACCTCCATTCTGACTTCACACACCTCCATTCTATGATTTCACACACCTCCATTCTATGACTTAACACACCTCCATTCTGTGACTTCATACACCACCTTTTTGACTTCACACACCTCCATTCTGTGACTTCACACACCTCCATTCTGTGACTTCACACACCTACGTTTTGACGTCACACACTTCCATTCTGTGACTTCACACACCTCCATTCTGTGACTTCACACACCTCTATTGTTTCACTTCACACACCTCCATTCTTTGACTTCACTTACCTCCATTCCATGACTTCACACACCTCCATTCTATGACTTCACACACCTCCATTCTGTGACTTCACACACCTCTATTCTATGACTTAACAAACCTCCATTCTGAGTTCACAGTCCTCCATTCTATGACTTCACACACCTCCATTCTATGACCTCACACAAATCCATTCTATGACTTCACACACCTCCATTCTGTGACTTCACACACCTCCATTCTATGACTTCACACACCTCCATTCTGTGACTTCACAGACCTCCATTCAATGACTTCACACACCTCCATTCTATGACTTCACACACCTGCAATTTTACTTCACAAACCTTCATTCCATGAGTTCACACACCTGCATTGTGGCTTCACACACCTCCATTCTATGATTTCACACACCTCCATTCTGACTTCACACACCTCCATTCTGACTTCACACACCTCAATTCTGTGTCTTCACAGACCTCCATTCTGTGACTTCACACACCTCCATTTTGACTTCACACACTTCAATTCTGTGACTTCACACACCTCGTGTTGTGAGCCAGAGTGGAATCAATCTGTACCTTGGCTTGCATCAGACGATGGCTTTATTGTCTCATTGCTTTCTGGGCCTATTCTATGTAAATGACCTGAGAATTACCATATGAATGTAACACCTGGAGGTTCCTGGGTCAGGAGGAGGGAAGAAGGGGGAGTGGAAAATAAACAGGCAGTCTCGGCAGTCTTTACCTGGAGTGCGGACATCCCGGACCCTCTGTGTTTGTCTCTCTTCTCTTTCTTGCTAGTCCTTGCCCCCGATTTCAGGAACCCCAATCTGCGAACCCTGGTTTGCCGCCGGTTGGCCCCGGCAACCTCCATTCTGTGACTTCACACACCTCCATTCTTTGACTTCACACACCTCCATTCTTGGACTTCACACACCTCCATTCCATGACTTCACACACCTCAATTCTATGAGTTCACACACCTCCATTCTATGAGTTCACACACCTCCATTTTGACTTCACACACCTCCATTCTATGACTTCACACACCTTCATTCTTACTTTAGAAACATCCATTCTATGACTTCACACACCTCCATTGTATGACTTCACAAACCTCCATTCTGTGACTTCACACACCTCCATTCTGGGTTCACACACTTCAATTCTGTGACTTCACACATGTCCATTCTGACTCACACACCTCCATTCTATGACTTCACACACTTCCATTCTATGACTTCACACACCTCCATTCTTTGACTTCAAACACCTCCATTTTGAGTACACAAACCTCCATTCTGTGACTTCACACACCTCCATTCTATGAATTCACACACCTCCATTCTACGACTTCACACACCTCCATTCTATGACTTCACACACCTCCATTCTATGAATTCACACTCCTCCATTCTGTGACTTCACACACCTCCATTCTATGACTTCACACACCTCCATTCTGTGACTTCACCCACCTCCATTCTGAGTTCCCATACCTGCATTCTGTGATTCACACACCTTCATTCTCTGACTTCACACACCTCCATTCTGTGACTTCACACACCTCCATTCTATGACTTCACACACCTTCATTCTGTGACTTCACCCACCTCCATTCTGAGTTCACACACCTCCATTCTATGACTTCACACACCTCCATTCTATGAATTCACACACCTCCATTCTGTGACTTCACACACCTCCATTCTATGACTTCACACACCTCCATTCTGTGACTTCACCCACCTCCATTCTGAGTTCACACACCTCCATTCTATGACTTCACACACCTCCATTCTATGAATTCACACACCTCCATTCTGTGACTTCACACACCTCCATTCTATGATTTCACACACTACCATTCTATGACTTCACACACCTCCATTGTGACTTCACACACCTTGATTCTATGATTTCACATACCTCCATTCTGACTTCACACACCTCCATTCTATGACTTCACACACCTCCATTCTGACTTCACACAGCTCCATTCTGTGACTTCACAAAACTCCATTCTATGATTTCACACACCTCCATACTATGACTTCACACACCTCCATCTATGACTTCACACACCTCCATTCTGAGTTCACACACCTCCATTCTGTGACTTCACACACCTCCATTCTGACTTCACTCACCTCCATTGTATGACATTACTCACCTCCATTCTGTGACTTCACACACCTCCATTCTATGACTTCACACACTTCAATTGTGACGTCACACACCTCCATTCAATGAATTCACAAATCTCCATTCTATGACTTCACACACCACCATTCTGACTTTACACACCTCCATTCTATGACTTCACAGACCTCGAATCTGTGTCTTCAGTCACCTCCACCGTATGACTTCACACTCCTCCATTCTATAACTTCCCACACCTCCTTTCTATGACTTCACCCACCTCCCTTCTATGACCGCACACCTCCATTCGAGACTTCACACACCTCCATTGTGTGATTTCACACATCTCCATTCTGTGACTTCACACACCTCTATGCTTTGACTTCACACACCTCTAGTCTATGACTTCACACACCTTAATTCTGAGTTCACACACCTCCATTCAGTGACTTCACACACCTCCATTCTGTCTTCACACACCTCCACTGTATGACTTCACACACCTCCATTCTGTGACTTCACACTCCTCCATTCTATGACTTCCCACACCTCCTTTCTATGACTTCACCCAACCCCATTCTATTACTTCACACCTCCATTCTGACTTCACACACCCCCATTCTGTGACTTCACACACCTTCATTCTTACTTCAGAAACATCCATTCTCTGACTTCACACACCTCCATTCTATGACTTCACAAACCTCCATTGTGTGACTTCACACACCTCCATTCTGAGTTCACACACTTCCTTTCTATGACTTCACACACTTCCATTCTATGACTTCACACACCTCCATTCTGTGGCTTCACATACCTACATTCTGAGTTCACACACCTCCATTCTGTGACTTCACACACCTCCATTCTTTGACTTCACACACCTCCATTTTGTGACTTCACACACCTCGATCCTATGACTTCACACCTCCATTCTATGAATTCACAAACCTCCATTCTGTGATTTCACAAACCTCCATTCTATGACTTCACACACCTCCATTCTGTGACTTCACACACCTCCATTCTGAGTTCACACACCTCCATTCTATGACTTCACACACCTCCATTCTATGATTTCACTCACCTCCATTCTGACTTCACACACCTCCATTCTGACTTCACACACCTCAATTCTGTGACTTCCCACACCTCCATTCTATGATTTCACACACTTCCATTCTGTGACTTCACACACCTCCATTCTTTGACTTCACACACCTCCATTCTGTGACTTCACACACCTCGATCCTATGACTTCACACCTCCATTCTATGAATTCACAAACCTCCATTCTGTGATTTCACAAACCTCCATTCTATGACTTCACACACCTCCATTCGTTGACATCAAAAACCACCATTCTATGACTTCACACAACTCCATTTTGACTTCACACACCTCCATTTTATGAGTTCACACACCTCCATTTTATGACTTCACACAACTCCATTCTATGACTTCACACACCTCAATTCTGTGATTTCCCACACGTCCATTCTATGACTTCACACAACTCCATTCTGTGACTTCACACACCTTCATTCTATGACTTCACACACCTCATTTCTGAGTTGACACACCTCCATTCTGTGATTTCACACACCTCCCTTCTGTGACTTCACACCTGCATTCTGACTTCACACACCTCTATTATGTGAATTCACACACCTCAATTCTGTGACTTCACACACCTCCATTCTGACTTCACACACCTCTATTCTATGTTTTCACACACCTCCATTCTCTGACTTCACACACCTCCATTCTGTGACTTCACACACCTCCATTCTGACTTCTCACACCTCCATTCAGACTTCACACAGCTCCATTCTATGACTTCACACACCTCCATTCTGTGAATTCACACACCTCCATTCTATGACTTCACACACCTCCACTGTGATTTCACACACCTCCATTCTATGAGTTCACACACCTCCATTGTGACTTCACACACCTCAATTATATGACTTCACACACCTCCATTCTGACTTCACACACCTCCATTCTGTGACTACAAACACTTCCATTTTATGATTTCACACACCTCCATTCTATGACTTCACACACCTCCATTCTGTGACCTCACCCACCTCCATTCTGAGTTCACACAGCTCAATTCTGTGACGTCACACACCTTCATTCTGTGACTTCACACACCTCCATTCTATGACTTCACACACCTCCATTCTGTGACTTCATACACCTCCATTCTGTGACTTCACACACCTCCATTCTATGACTTCACACAACTCCATTGTGACTTCACACACCTCAATTCTTTGATTTCACACACCTCCATTCTGACTTCACACACCTCCATTCTATGACTTCACACACCTCCCTTCTGACTTCACACAGCTCCATTCTGTGACTTCACAAAACTCCATTCTGTGATTTGACACACCTCCATACTATGACTTCACACACCTCCATCTATGACTTCACACACCTCCATTCTGAGTTCACATACCTACATTCTGTGACTTCATATACCTCCATTCTGACTTCACACACCTCCATTGTATGACTTCACACACCTCCATTCTGTGACTTCACACACTTCCATTATGACGTCACACAACTCCATTCTATGAGTTCACACATCTCTATTCTATGACTTCACACACCTCCATTCTGACTTCACACACCTCCATTCTATGACTTCACACACCTTCATTCTTATTTCACAAAAATCCATTCTATGACTTCACACACCTCCATTCTATGACTTCAAACACCTCCATTTTTTGACTTCACACACCTCCATTCTAAGATTTCACACACCTCCATTGTGACTTCACACATCTCCATTCTATGAGTTCACACACCTCCATTCTGACTTCACACAGCTCCATTCTGTGACTGAACAAAACTCCATTCTATGATTCCACAAACCTCCATACTATGTCTTCACACACCTCAATCTATGACTTCACACACCTCCATTCTGAGTTCACACACCTCCATTCTGTGACTTCACACACCTCCATTCTGACTTCACACACCTTCATTGTATGACTTCACACACCTCAATTCTATGACTTCACACACCTCCATTCTATAACTTCACACACCTCCATTCTTTGACGTCACACACCTCCATTCTATGATTTCAAACACCTTCATTCTTACTTCACAAACATCCATTCTGTGACTTCACACACCTCCCTTCTGTGACTTCACACCTGCATTCTGATTTCACACACCTCTATTCTGTGAATTCACACACCTCAATTCTGTGACTTCACACAACTCCATTCTGAATTCACACACCTCCATTCTGTTTTCACACACCTCCATTCTATGACTTCACACACCTCCATTCTGTGACTTCACACACCTCCATTCTGCCTTCACACACCTCCATTCAGACTTCACATAGCTCCATTCTATGACTTCACACACCTCCATTCTGTGACTTCACACACCTCCATTCTATGACTTCACACACCTCCACTGTGATTTCACACACCTCCATTCTATGAGTTCACACACCTCCATTGTGACTTCCCACACCTCAATTCTATGACTTCACACACCTCCATTCTGACTTCACACACCTCCATTCTGTGACTTCAAACACTTCCATTTTATAATTTCACACACCTCCATTCTATGAATTCACACACCTCCATACTGTGACTTCACACACCTCCATTCTATGACTTCACACACCTCCATTCTGTTCCTTCACCCACCACCATTCTGAGTTCACACACCTCCATTCTGTGACTTCACACACCTTCATTCTGTGACTTCACCCACCTCCATTCTGAGTTCACACACCTCCATTCTGTGACTTCACACACCTTCATTCTGTGACTTCACACACCTCCATTCTATGACTTCACACACCTCCATTCTGTGACTTCATACACCTCCATTCTGTGACTTCACACACCTCCATTCTATGACTTCACACAACTCCATTGTGACTTCACACACCTCCAGTCTATGATTTCACACACCTACATTCTGACTTCACACACCTCCATTCTGACTTCACACACCTCAATTCTGTGTCTTCACAGACCTCCATTCTGTGACTTCACACACCTTCATTTTGACTTCACACACTTCAATTCTGTGACTTCACACATCTCGTGTTGTGAGCCAGAGTGGAATCAATCTGTACCTTGTCTTGCATCAGACGATGGCTTTATTGTCTTATTGCTTTCTGGCCCTATTCTATGTAAATGACCTGAGAATTACCATATGAATGTAACACCTGGAGGTTCCTGGGTCAGGAGGAGGGAAGAAGGGGGAGTGGAAAATAAACAGGCAGTCTCGGCAGTCTTTACCTGGACTGCGGACATCCCGGACCCTCTGTGTCTGTCTCTCTTCTCTTTCTTGCCCCCGATTTCAGGAACCCCAATCTGCGAACCCTGGTTTGCCGCCGGTTGGCCCCGGCAACCTCCATTCTGTGACTTCACACACCTCCATTCTTTGACTTCACACACCTCCATTCTTGGACTTCACACACCTCCATTTCATGACTTCACACACCTCAATTCTAAGAGTTCCCACACCTCCATTCTGTGACTTCACACACCTCCATTCTGACTTCACACACCTTCATTGTATGACTTCACACACCTCAATTCTATGACTTCACACACCTCCATTCTATAACTTCACACACCTCCATTCTGTGACGTCACACACCTCCATTCTATGATTTCAAACACCTTCATTCTTACTTCACAAACATCCATTCTGTGACTTCACACACCTCCCTTCTGTGACTTCACACCTGCATTCTGACTTCACACACCTCTATTCTGTGAATTCACACACCTCAATTCTGTGACTTCACACAACTCCATTCTGAATTCACAAACCTCCATTCTGTTTTCACACAGCTACATTCTATGACTTCACACACCTCCATTCTGTGACTTCACACACATCCATTCTATGACTTCACACACCTCCACTGTGATTTCACACACCTCCATTCTATGAGTTCACACACCTCCATTGTGACTTCCCACACCCCAATTCTATGACTTCACACACCTCCATTCTGACTTCACACACCTCCCTTCTGTGCCTTCAAACACTTCCATTTTATGATTTCACACACCTCCATTCTATGAATTCACACACCTCCATTCTGTGACTTCACACACCTCCATTCTATGACTTCACACACCTCCATTCTGTGCCTTCACCCACCTCCACTCTATGACTTCACACACCTCCATTCTGTGACTTCACACACCTTCATTCTGTGACTTCACACACCTCCATTCTATGACTTCACACACCTCCATTCTGTGACTTCAAACACCTCCATTCTGTGACTTCACACACCTCCATTCTATGACTTCACACAACTCCATTGTGACTTCACACACCTCCATTCTATGATTTCACACACCTCCATTCTGACTTCACACACCTCCATTCTGACTTCACACACCTCAATTCTGTGTCTTCACAGACCTCCATTCTGTGACTTCACACACCTTCATTTTGACTTCACACACTTCAATTCTGTGACTTCACACATCTCGTGTTGTGAGCAAGAGTTTAATCAATCTGTACCTTGGCTTGCATCAGACGATGGCTTTATTGTCTTATTGCTTTCTGGCCCTATTCTATGTAAATGACCTGAGAATTACCATATGAATGTAACACGTGGAGGTTCCTGGGTCAGGAGGAGGGAAGAAGGGGGAGTGGAAAATAAACAGGCAGTCTCGGCAGTCTTTACCTGGACTGCGGACATCCCGGACCCTCTGTGTCTGTCTCTCTTCTCTTTCTTGCTAGTCCTTGCCCCCGATTTCAGGAACCCCAATCTGCGAACCCTGGTTTGCCGCCGGTTGGCCCCAGCAACCTCCATTCTGTGACTTCACACACCTCCATTCTTTGACTTCACACACCTCCATTCTTGGACTTCACACACCTCCATTCCATAACTTCACACACCTCAATTCTATGTGTTCACACACCTCCATTCTATGAGTTCACACACTTCCATTTTGACTTCACACACCTCCATTCTATGACTTCACACACCTTCATTCTTACTTTAGAAACATCCATTCTATGACTTCACACACCTCCATTGTATGACTTCACAAACCTCCATTCTGTGACTTCACACACCTCCATTCTGGGTTCACACACCTCAATTCTGTGACTTCACACATGTCCATTCTGACTTCACATACCTCCATTCTATGACTTCACACACTTCCATTCTATGACTTCACACACCTCCATTCTTTGACTTCAAACACCTCCATTTTGAGTACACAAACCTCCATTCTGTGACTTCACACACCTCCATTCTATGACTTCACACACCTTCATTCTGTGACTTCACCCTCCTCCATTCTGAGTTCACACACCTCCATTCTATGACTTCACACACCTCCATTCTATGAATTCACACAGCTCCATTCTGTGACTTCACACACCTCCATTCTATGATTTCACACACCTCCATTCTGTGACTTCACCCACCTCCATTCTGAGTTCACACAACTCCATTCTATGACTTCACACACCTCCATTCTATGAATTCACACACCTCCATTCTGTGACTTCACACACCTCCATTCTATGATTTCACACACCTCCATTCTATGACTTCACACACCTCCATTGTGACTTCACACACCTTGATTCTATGATTTCACATACCTCCATTCTGACTTCACACACCTCCATTCTATGACTTCACACACCTCCATTCTGACTTCATACAGCGCCATTGTGTAACTTCACAAAACTCCATTCTATGATTTCACACACCTCCATACTATGACTTCACACACCTCCATCTATGACTTCACACACCTCCATTCTGAGTTCACACACCTCCATTCTGTGACTTCACACACCTCCATTCTGACTTCACTCACCTCCACTGTATGACTTTACTCACCTCCATTCTGTGACTTCACACACCTCCATTCTATGACTTCACACACTTCAATTGTGACGTCACACACCTCCATTCTATGAATTCACAAATCTCCATTCTATGACTTCACACATCTCCATTCTCACTTTACACACCTCCATTCTATGACTTCACAGACCTCGAACCTGTGTCTTCAGTCACCTCCTCTGTATGACTTCACACTCCTCCATTCTATGACTTCCCACACCTCCTTTCTATGACTTAACCCACCTCCCTTCTATGACCGCACACCTCCATTAGAGACTTCACACAGCTCCATTGTGTGACTTCATACACCTCCATTCTGTGACTACACACACCTCCATCTTTGACTTCACACACCTCTAGTCTATGACTTCACACACCTTCATTCTTACTTCACAAACATCCATTCTATGACTTCACACACCTCCATTCTATGATTTCACACACCTCCATTCTCTGATTCACACACCTGCAATCTGTGTTCACACACCTCAATTCTGTAACTTCACACACCTCCATTCTGACTTCACACACCTCCATTCTATGACTTCACACACCTCCATTCTATGACTTCACACACATCCATTCTGTGACTTCACACACCTCCATTCTGAGTTGACGCACCTCCATTCTGTGACTTCACACACCTCCATTCTGACTTCACACAGCTCCATTCTATGACTTCACACAACTCCATTCTGTGACGTCACACACCTCCATTCTATGACTTCACACACCTTCATTCTTATTTCACAAAAATCCATTCTATGACTTCACACACCTCCATTCTATGACTTCACACACCTCCATTTTTTGACTTCACACACTTCCATTCTAAGATTTCACACACCTCCATTGTGACTTCACACATCTCCATTCTATGAGTTCACACACCTGCATTCTGACTTCACACAGCTCCATTCTGTGACTTCACAAAACTCCATTCCATGATTCCACAAACCTCCATACTATGTCTTCACACACCTCCATCTATGACTTCACACACCTCCATTCTGAGTTCACACACCTCCATTCTGTGACTTCACACACCTCCATTCTGACTTCACACACCTTCTTTGTATGACTTCACACACCTCAATTCTATGACTTCACACACCTCCATTCTATAACTTCACACACCTCCATTCTGTGACGTCACACACCTCCATTCTATGATTTCAAACACCTTCATTCTTACTTCACAAACATCCATTCTGTGACTTCACACACCTCCCTTCTGTGACTTCACACCTGCATTCTGACTTCACACACCTCTATTCTGTGAATTCACACACCTCAATTCTGTGACTTCAAACACCTCCATTCTGACTTCACACACCTCCAGTCTGTTTTCACACACCTCCAATCTATGACTTCACACACCTCCATTCTGTGACTTCACACACCTCCATTCAGACTTCACACACCTCCATTCTGTGACTTCACACACCTCCATTCTGTGAATTCACACACCTCCATTCTATGACTTCACACACCTCCATTCTATGACTTCACACACCTCCACTGTGATTTCACACACCTCCATTCTATGAGTTCACACACCTCCATTGTGACTTCCCACAACTTAATTCTATGACTTCACACACCTCCATTCTGGCTTCACACACCTTCATTCTGTGACTTCAAACACTTCCATTTTATGATTTCACACACCTCCATTCTGACTTCACACACCTCCATTCTATGACTTCACACACCTCCCTTCTGACTTCACACCTGCATTCTGTGACTTCACACACCTCCATTCTATGACTTCACACACCTTCATTCTGTGACTTCACACACCTCCATTCTATGACTTCACACACCTCCATTCTGTGACTTCACACACCTCCATTCTGAGTTCACACACCTCCATTCTGTGACTTCACACACCTTCATTCTGTGACTTCACACACCTCCATTCTATGACTTCACACACCTCCATTCTGTGACTTCATGCACCTCCATTCTGTGACTTCACACACCTCCATTCTATAACTTCACACAACTCCATTGTGACTTCACACACCTCAATTCTATGATTCCACACCCCTCCATTCTGACTTCACACACCTCCATTCTATGACTTCACAAACCTCCCTTCTGACTTCACACAGCTCCATTCTGTGACTTCACAAAACTCCATTCTATGATTTGACACACCTCCATACTATGACTTCACACACCTCCATCTATGACTTCACCCACCTCCATTCTGAGTTCACACACCTCCATTCTGTGAGTTCACACACCTCCATTCTGACTTCACACACCTCCATTGTATGACTTCACACACCTCCATTCTGTGACTTCACACTCCTCCATTCTATGACTTCCCACACCTCCTTTCTATGACTTCACCCAACCCCATTCTATGACTTCACACCTCCATTCTGACTTCACACACCTCCATTCTGTGACTTTACACACCTTCATTCTTACTTCAGAAACATCCATTCTCTGACTTCACACACCTCCATTGTATGACTTCACAAACCTCCATTCTGTGACTTCACACACCTCCATTCTGAGTTCACACACCTCCTTTCTATGACTTCACACACTTCCATTCTATGACTTCACACACCTCCATTCTGTCGCTTCACACACCTCCATTCTTTGACTTCACACACCTCCATTCTGTGACTTCACACACCTCGATCCTATGACTTCACACCTCCATTCTATGAATTCACAAAGCTCCATTCTGTGATTTCACAAACCTCCATTCTATGACTTCACACACCTCCATTCTGTGACTTCACACACCTCCATTCTGAGTTCACACACCTCCATTCTATGACTTCACACACCTCCATTCTATGACTTCACTCACCTCCATTCTGACTTCACACACCTCCATTCTGACTTCACACACCTCAATTTTGTGACTTCCCACACCTCCATTCTATGATTTCACACACTTCCATTCTATGACTTCACACACCTCCATTCTATGACTTCACACACCTCATTTCTGTGTTGACACACCTCCATTCTGTGATTTCACACACCTCCAATCTGACTTCACACACCTCCATTCTATGACTTCCCACACCTCCATTCGTTGACATCAAAAACCACCATTCTATGACTTCACACAACTGCATTTTGACTTCACACACTTCCATTTTATGAGTTCACACACCTCCATTTTATGACTACACACACCTCCATTCTATGACTTCACACACCTCAATTCTATGACTTCACACACCTCCATTCTATGACTTCACACACCTCCATTCTGTGACTTCACACACCTCCACTCTATGACTTCAAACACCTTCATTCTTACTTCACAAACATCCATTCTGTGACTTCACACACCTCCCTTCTGTGACTTCTCACCTGCATTCTGACTTCACACACCTCTATTCTGTGAATTCACACACCTCAATTCTGTGACTTCACACACCTCCATTCTGACTTCACACACCTCTATTCTATGTTTTCACACACCTCCATTCTATGACTTCACACACCTCTATTCTGTGACTTCACACACCTCCATTGTGACTTCACACACCTCCATTCAGACTTCACACAGCTCCATTCTATGACTTCACACACCTCCATTCTGTGAATTCACACACCTCCATTCTATGACTTCAAACACCTCCACTGTGATTTCACACATCTCCATTCTATGAGTTCACACACCTCCATTGTGACTTCACACACCTCAATTATATGACTTTACACACCTCCATTCTGACTTCACACACCTCCATTCTGGGACTTCAAACACTTCCATTTTATGATTTCACACACCTCCATTCTATGACTTCACACACCTCCATTCTGTGACTTCACCCACCTCCATTCTGAGTTCACACAGCTCCATTCTGTGACTTCACACACCTTCATTCTGTGACTTCACACACCTCCATTCTATGACTTCACACACCTCCATTCTGTGACTTCATACACCTCCATTCTGTGACTTCACACACCTCCATTCTATGACTTCACACACCTCCATTGTGACTTCACACACCTCAATTCTTTGATTTCACACACCTCCATTCTGACTTCACACACCTCCATTCTATGACTTCACACACCTCCTTTCTGACTTCACACAGCTCCATTGTGTGACTTCACAAAACTCCATTCTATGATTTGACACACCTCCATACTATGACTTCACACACCTCCATCTATGACTTCACACACCTCCATTCTGAGTTCACATACCTACATTCTGTGACTTCACACACCTCCATTCTGACTTCACACACCTCCGTTGTATGACTTCACACACCTCCATTCTGTGGCTTCACACACTTCCATTATGACATCACACACCTCCATTCTATGAGTTCACACATCTCCATTCTATGACTTCACACACCTGCATTCTGACTTCACACACCTCCATTCTGTGACTTCACACACCTCCCTTCTGACTCCACACAGCTCCATTCTATGACTTCACACACCTCCATTGTGACTTCATACACCTCCATTCTATGACTTCACACACCTCCACTGTGATTTCACACACCTCCATTCTATGAGTTCACACACCTCCATTGTGACTTCACACACCTCAATTCTATGACTTCACACACCTCCATTCTGACTTCACACACCTCCATTCTTGGACTTCAAACACTTCCATTTTATGATTTCACACACCTCCATTCTATGACTTCACACACCTCAATTCTATGACTTCACACACCTCCATTCTATGACTTCACACACCTCCATTCTGTGACTTCAAACACCTCCACTCTATGACTTCAAACACCTTCATTCTTACTTCACAAACATCCATTCTGTAACTTCACACACCTCCCTTCTGTGACTTCACACCTGCATTCTGACTTCACACACCTCTATTCTGTGAATTCACACACCTCTATTCTGTGACTTCACACACCTCCATTCTGACTTCACACACCTCCATTCTATGTTTTCACACACCTCCATTCTATGATTTCACACACCTCCATTCTGGGACTTCACACACCTCCATTCTGAGTTCACACACCTCCATTCTGTGACTTCACACACCTTCATTCTGTGACTTCACACACCTCCATTCTATGACTTCACACACCTCCATTCTGTGACTTCATACACCTCCAATCTGTGACTTCACACACCTCCATTCTATGACTTCACACAACTCCATTGTGACTTCACACACCTCAATTCTATGATTTCACACACCTCCATTCTGACTTCACACACCTCCATTCTCTGACTTCACACACCTCCCTCTGACTTCACACAGCTCCATTCTGTGACTTCACAAAACTCCATTCTATGATTTGACACACCTCCATACTATGACTTCACACACCTCCATCTATGACTTCACACACCTCCATTCTGAGTTCACACACCTCCATTCTGTGAGTTCACACACCTCCACTCTGACTTCACACACCTCCATTGTATGACTTCACACACCTCCATTCTGTGACTTCACACACTTCCATTATGACGTCACACACCTCCATTCTATGAGTTCACACATCTCCATTCTATGACTTCACACACCTGCATTCTGACTTCACACACCTCCATTCTATGACTTCACAGACCTCGAATCTGTGTCTTCACTCACCTCCACTCTATGACTTCACACTCCTCCATTCTATGACTTCCCACACCTCCTTTCTATGACTTCACCAACCCCATTCTATGACTTCACACCTCCATTCTGACTTCACACACCTCCATTCTGTGACTTCACACACCTCCCTTCTATGACTTCACACACCTCCATTCTTTGACTTCACACACCTTAATTCTTACTTCAGAAACATCCATTCTCTGACTTCACACACCTCCATTCTATGACTTCACACACCTCAATTCTGTGACTTCCCACACCTCCATTCTATGATTTCACACACTTCCATTCTATGACTTCACACACCTCCATTCTATGACTTCACACACCTCATTTCTGAGTTGACACACCTCCATTCTGTGATTTCACACACCTCCAATCTGACTTCACACACCTCCATTCTATGACTTCACACACCTCCATTCGTTGACATCAAAAACCACAATTCTATGACTTCACACAACTCCATTTTGACTTCACACACCTCCATTCTGTGAGTTCACACACCTCCATTTTATGACTTTAGACACCTCCATTCTATCACTTCACACACCTCAATTCTATGACTTCACACACCTCCATTCTATGATTTCACACACCTCCATTCTATGACTTCACACACCTCATTTCTGAGTTGACACACCTCCATTCTGTGATTTCACACACCTCCAATCTGACTTCACACACCTCCATTCTATGACTTCACACACTTCCATTAGTTGACATCAAAAACCACCATTCTATGACTTCACCCAACTCCATTTTGACTTCACACACCTCCCTTCTATGAGTTCACACACCTCCATTTTATGACTTCACACACCTCCATTCTATGACTTCACACAACTGAATTCTATGACTTCACACACCTCCATTCTATGACTTCACACACCTCAATTCTGTGACTTCACACACCTCCACTCTATGACTCAAACACCTTCATTCTTACTTCACAAACATCCATTCTGTGACTTCACACACCTCCCTTCTGTGACTTCACACCTGCATTCTGACTTCAAACACCTCTATTCTGTGAATTCACACACCTCAATTCTGTGACTTCACACACCTCCATTCTGACTTCACACACCTCCATTCTATGTTTTCACACACCTCCATTCTCTGACTTCACACACCTCCATTCTGTGACTTCACACACCTCCATTCTGACTTCACACACCTCCATTCTGACTTCACACAGCTCGATTCTATGACTTCACACACCTCCATTCTGTGACTTCACACACCTCCATTCTATGACTTCACACACCTCCACTGTGATTTCACACACCTCCATTCTATGAGTTCACACACCTCCATTGTGACTTCACACACCTCAATTCTATGACTTCACACACCTCCATTCTGACTTTTCACACCTCCATTCTGTGACTTCACACACCTCCGTTGTATGACTTCACACACCTCCATTCTGTGGCTTCACACACTTCCATTATGACATCACACACCTCCATTCTATGAGTTCACACATCTCCATTCTATGACTTCACACACCTGCATTGTGACTTCACACACCTCCATTCTGTGACTTCACACACCTCCCTTCTGACTCCACACAGCTCCATTCTATGACTTCACACACCTCCATTGTGACTTCATACACCTCCATTCTATGACTTCACACACCTCCACTGTGATTTCACACACCTCCATTCTATGAGTTCACACACCTCCATTGTGACTTCACACACCTCAATTCTATGACTTCACACACCTCCATTCTGACTTCACACACCTCCATTCTTTGACTTCAAACACTTCCATTTTATGATTTCTCACACCTCCATTCTATGACTTCACACACCTCAATTCTATGACTTCACACACCTCCATTCTATGACTTCACACACCTCCATTCTGTGACTTCAAACACCTCCACTCTATGACTTCAAACACCTTCATTCTTACTTCACAAACATCCATTCTGTAACTTCACACACCTCCCTTCTGTGACTTCACACCTCCATTCTGACTTCACACACCTCTATTCTGTGAATTCACACACCTCTATTCTGTGACTTCACACACCTCCATTCTGACTTCACACACCTCCATTCTATGTTTTCACACACCTCCATTCTATGATTTCACACACCTCCATTCTGGGACTTCACACACCTCCATTCTGAGTTCACACACCTCCATTCTGTGACTTCACACACCTTCATTCTGTGACTTCACACACCTCCATTCTATGACTTCACACACCTCCATTCTGTGACTTCATACACCTCCAATCTGTGACTTCACACACCTCCATTCTATGACTTCACACAACTCCATTGTGACTTCACACACCTCAATTCTATGATTTCACACACCTCCATTCTGACTTCACACACCTCCATTCTCTGACTTCACACACCTCCCTCTGACTTCACACAGCTCCATTCTGTGACTTCACAAAACTCCATTCTATGATTTGACACACCTCCATACTATGACTTCACACACCTCCATCTATGACTTCACACACCTCCATTCTGAGTTCACACACCTCCATTCTGTGAGTTCACACACCTCCATTCTGACTTCACACACCTCCATTGTATGACTTCACACACCTCCATTCTGTGACTTCACACACTTCCATTATGACGTCACACACCTCCATTCTATGAGTTCACACATCTCCATTCTATGACTTCACACACCTGCATTCTGACTTCACACTCCTCCATTCTATGACTTCACAGACCTCGAATCTGTGTCTTCACTCACCTCCATTCTATGACTTCACACTCCTCCATTCTATGACTTCCCACACCTCCTTTCTATGACTTCACCAACCCCATTCTATGACTTCACACCTCCATTCTGACTTCACACACCTCCATTCTGTGACTTCACACACCTCCCTTCTATGACTTCACACACCTCCATTCTTTGACTTCACACACCTTAATTCTTACTTCAGAAACATCCATTCTCTGACTTCACACACCTCCATTCTATGACTTCACACACCTCAATTCTGTGACTTCCCACACCTCCATTCTATGATTTCACACACTTCCATTCTATGACTTCACACACCTCCATTCTATGACTTCACACACCTCATTTCTGAGTTGACACACCTCCATTCTGTGATTTCACACACCTCCAATCTGACTTCACACACCTCCATTCTATGACTTCACACACCTCCATTCGTTGACATCAAAAACCACAATTCTATGACTTCACACAACTCCATTTTGACTTCACACACCTCCATTCTGTGAGTTCACACACCTCCATTTTATGACTTCAGACACCTCCATTCTATCACTTCACACACCTCAATTCTATGACTTCACACACCTCCATTCTATGATTTCACACACCTCCATTCTATGACTTCACACACCTCATTTCTGAGTTGACACACCTCCATTCTGTGATTTCACACACCTCCAATCTGACTTCACACACCTC
The DNA here is from genome assembly GCA_024803745.1 of Megascapheus bottae. NCBI lineage: Eukaryota > Metazoa > Chordata > Mammalia > Rodentia > Geomyidae > Megascapheus > Megascapheus bottae. The sequence goes on along the minus strand of JANJXV010000547.1, from coordinate 109,317 downwards.
CATTCTATGACTTCACACACTTCCATTAGTTGACATCAAAAACCACCATTCTATGACTTCACCCAACTCCATTTTGACTTCACACACCTCCCTTCTATGAGTTCACACACCTCCATTTTATGACTTCACACACCTCCATTCTATGACTTCACACAACTGAATTCTATGACTTCACACACCTCCATTCTATGACTTCACACACCTCAATTCTGTGACTTCACACACCTCCACTCTATGACTCAAACACCTTCATTCTTACTTCACAAACATCCATTCTGTGACTTCACACACCTCCCTTCTGTGACTTCACACCTGCATTCTGACTTCAAACACCTCTATTCTGTGAATTCACACACCTCAATTCTGTGACTTCACACACCTCCATTCTGACTTCACACACCTCCATTCTATGTTTTCACACACCTCCATTCTCTGACTTCACACACCTCCATTCTGTGACTTCACACACCTCCATTCTGACTTCACACACCTCCATTCTGACTTCACACAGCTCGATTCTATGACTTCACACACCTCCATTCTGTGACTTCACACACCTCCATTCTATGACTTCACACACCTCCACTGTGATTTCACACACCTCCATTCTATGAGTTCACACACCTCCATTGTGACTTCACACACCTCAATTCTATGACTTCACACACCTCCATTCTGACTTTTCACACCTCCATTCTGTGACTTCACACACTTCCATTATGACCTCACACACCTCCATTCTATGAGTAAACACATCTCCATTCTATGACTTCACACACCTGCATTCTGACTTCACACACCTCCATTCTATGACTTCACAGACCTCGAATCTGTGCCTTCACTCACCTCCACTCTATGACTTCACACTCCTCCATTCTATGACTTCCCACACCTCCTTTCTATGACTTCACCCAACCCCATTCTATGACTTCACACCTCCATTCTGACTTCACACACCTCCATTCTGTGACTTCACACACCTCCCTTCTATGACTTCACACATCTCCATTCTTTGACTTCACACACCTTCATTCTTACTTCAGAAACATCAATTCTCTGACTTCACACACCTCCATTCTATGACTTCACAAACCTCCATTCTGTGACTTCACACACCTCCATTCTGAGTTCACACACCTCCTTTCTATGACTTCACACACTTCCATTCTATGACTTCACACACCTCCATTCTGTGGATTCACACAACTACATTCTGAGTTCACACACCTCCATTCTGTGACTTCATACACCTCCGTTCTGTGACTTCACACATCTCCATTCTGTGACTTCACACACCTCGATCCTATGACTTCACACCTCCATTCTATGAATTCTCACACCTCCATTCTGTGATTTCACAAACCTTCATTCTATGACTTCACAAATCTCCATTCTGTGACTTCACACACCTCCATTCTGAGTTCACACACCTCCATTCTGTGACTTCACACACCTCAATTCTATGACTTCACACACCTCATTTCTGAGTTGACACACCTCCATTCTGTGATTTCACACACCTCCAATCTGACTTCACACACCTCCAATCTATGACTTCACACACCTCCATTCGTTGACATCAAAAACAACCATTCTATGACTTCACACAACTCCATTTTGACTTCACACACCTCCATTCTATGAGTTCACCCACCTCCATTTTTTGACTTCACACATCTCCATTCTATGACTTCACACACCTCCATTCTATGACTTCACACACCTCCATTCTATTATTTCACACACCTCCATTCTGTGACTTCACACACCTCCACTCTATGACTTCAAACACCTTCGTTCTTACTTCACAAACATCCATTCTGTGACTTCACACACCTCCCTTCTGTGACTTCACACCTGCATTCTGACTTCACACACCTCTATTCTGTGAATTCACACACCTCAATTCTGTGACTTCACACACCTCCATTCTGACTTCACACACCTCCATTCTATGTTTTCACACACCTCCATTCTATGACTTCACACACCTCCATTCTTTGACTTCACACACCTCCATTCTGACTTCACACACCTCCATTCTATGACTTCACAGACCTCGAATCTGTGTCTTCACTCACCTCCACTCTATGACTTCACACTCCTCCATTCTATGACTTCCCACACCTCCTTTCTATGATTTCACCAACCCCATTCTATGACTTCACACCTCCATTCTGACTTCACACACCTCCATTCTGTGACATCACACACCTCCCTTCTATGACTTCACACACCTCCATTCTTTGACTTCACACACCTTAATTCTTACTTCAGAAACATCCATTCTCTGACTTCACACACCTCCATTCTATGACTTCACACACCTCAATTCTGTGACTTCCCACACCTCCATTCTATGATTTCACACACTTCCATTCTATGACTTCACACACCTCCATTCTATGACTTCACACACCTCATTTCTGAGTTGACACACCTCCATTCTGTGATTTCACACACCTCCAATCTGACTTCACACACCTCCATTCTATGACTTGACACACCTCCATTCGTTGACATCAAAAACCACAATTCTATGACTTCACACAACTCCATTTTGACTTCACACACCTCCATTCTATGAGTTCACACACCTCCATTTTATGACTTCACACACCTCATTTCTGAGTTGACACACCTCCATTCTGTGATTTCACACAGCTCCAATCTGACTTCACACACCTCCATTCTATGACTTCACACACCTCCATTCGTTGACATCAAAAACCACCATTCTATGACTTCACCCAACTCCATTTTGACTTCACACACCTCCCTTCTATGAGTTCACACACCTCCAGTTTATGACTTCACACACCTCCATTCTATGACTTCACACACCTTTATTCTATGACTTCACACACCTCCATTCTATGACTTCACACACCTCCATTCTGTGACTTCACACACCTCCACTCTATGACTCAAACACCTTCATTCTTACTTCACAAACATCCATTCTGTGACTTCACACACCTCCATTCTGTGACTTCACACACCTCCACTCTATGACTCAAACACCTTCATTCTTACTTCACAAACATCCATTCTGTGACTTCACACACCTCCCTTCTGTGACTTCACACCTGCATTCTGACTTCACACACCTCTATTCTGTGAATTCACACACCTCAATTCTCTGACTTCACACACATCCATTCTGACTTCACACACCTCCATTCTATGTTTTCACACACCTCCATTCTCTGACTTCACACACCTCCATTCTGTGACTTCACACACCTCCATTCTGACTTCACACACCTCCATTCTGACTTCACACAGCTCCATTCTATGACTTCACACACCTCCATTCTGTGACTTCACACACCTCCATTCTATGACTTCACACACCTCCACTGTGATTTCACACACCTCCATTCTATGAGTTCACACACCTCCATTGTGACTTCACACACCTCAATTCTATGACTTCACACACATCCATTCTGACTTCTCACACCTCCATTCTGTGACTTCACACACTTCCATTATGACCTCACACACCTCCATTCTATGAGTAAACACATCTCCATTCTATGACTTCACACACCTGCATTCTGACTTCACACACCTCCATTCTATGACTTCACAGACCTCGAATCTGTGCCTTCACTCACCTCCACTCTATGACTTCACACTCCTCCATTCTATGACTTCCCACACCTCCTTTCTATGACTTCACCCAACCCCATTCTATGACTTCACACCTCCATTCTGACTTCACACACCTCCATTCTGTGACTTCACACACCTACCTTCTATGACTTCACACACCTCCATTCTTTGACTTCACACACCTTCATTCTTACTTCAGAAACATCCATTCTCTGACTTCACAAACCTCCATTCTCTGACTTCACACACCTCCATTCTGAGTTCACACACCTCCTTTCTATGACTTCACACACTTCCATTCTATGACTTCACACACCTCCATTCTGTGGCTTCACACACCTACATTCTGAGTTCACACACCTCCATTCTGTGACTTCATACACCTCCGTTCTGTGACTTCACACACCTCCATTCTGTGACTTCACACACCTCGATCCTATGACTTCACACCTCCATTCTATGAATTCTCACACCTCCATTCTGTGATTTCACAAACCTTCATTCTATGACTTCACAAACCTCCATTCTGTGACTTCACACACCTCCATTCTGAGTTCACACACCTCCATTCTGTGACTTCACAAACCTCCATTATGAGTTCACAGACCTCCATTCTGTGACTTCACACACCTCAATTCTATGACTTCACACACCTCATTTCTGAGTTGACACACCTCCATTCTGTGATTTCACACACCTCCAATCTGACTTCACACACCTCCATTCTATGACTTCACACACCTCCATTCTATGACTTCACACACCTCCATTCTATTACTTCACACACCTCCATTCTGTGACTTCACACACCTCCACTCTATGACTTCAAACACCTTCGTTCTTACTTCACAAACATCCATTCTGTGACTTCACACACCTCCCTTCTGTGACTTCACACCTGCATTCTGACTTCACACACCTCTATTCTGTGAATTCACACACCTCAATTCTGTGACTTCACACACCTCCATTCTGACTTCACACACCTCCATTCTATGTTTTCACACACCTCCATTCTATGACTTCACACACCTCCATTCTTTGACTTCACACACCTCCATTCTGACTTCACACACCTCCATTCTGACTTCACATAGCTCCATTCTATGACTTCACACACCTCCATTCTGTGACTTCACACACCTCCATTCTATGACTTCACACACCTCCACTGTGTTTTCACACACCTCCATTCTATGAGTTCACACACCTCCATTGTGACTTCACACACCTCAATTCTATTACTTCACACACCTCCATTCTGACTTCACCCACCTCCATTCTATGACTTCACACACCTCCACTGTGTTTTCACACACCTCCATTCTATGAGTTCACACATCTCCATTCTATGACTTCACACACCTGCATTCTGACTTCACACACCTCCATTCTATGACTTCACAGACCTCGAATCTGTGACTTCACTCACCTCCACTCTATGACTTCACACTACTCCATTCTATGACTTCCCACACCTCCTTTCTATGACTTCAACCAACCCCATTCTATGACTTCACACCTCCATTCTGACTTCACACACCTCCATTCTGTGACTTCACACACCTCCCTTCTATGACTTCACACACCTCCATTCTTTGACTTCACACACCTTCATTCTTACTTCAGAAACATCCATTCTCTGACTTCACACACCTCCATTCTATGACTTCACACACCACAATTCTGTGACTTCCCACACCTCCATTCTATGATTTCACAAACTTCCATTCTATGACTTCACACACCTCCATTCTATGACTTCACACACCTCATTTCTGAGTTGACACACCTCCATTCTGTGATTTCACACACCTCCAATCTGACTTCACACACCTCCATTCTATGACTTCACACACCTCCATTCGTTGACATCAAAAACCACAATTCTATGACTTCACACAACTCCATTTTGACTTCACACACCTCCATTCTATGAGTTCACACACCTCCATTTTATGACTTCACACACCTCCATTCTATGACTTCACACACCTCAATTCTATGACTTCACACACCTCCATTCTATGATTTCACACACCTCCATTCTATGACTTTACACACCTCATTTCTGAGTTGACACACCTCCATTCTGTGATTTCACACAGCTCCAATCTGACTTCACACACCTCCATTCTATGACTTCACACACCTCCATTCGTTGACATCAAAAACCACCATTCTATGACTTCACCCAACTCCATTTTGACTTCACACACCTCCCTTCTATGAGTTCACACACCTCCATTTTATGACTTCACACACCTCCATTCTATGACTTCACACACCTGAATTCTATGACTTCACACACCTCCATTCTATGACTTCACACACCTCCATTCTGTGACTTCACACACCTCCACTCTATGACTCAAACACCTTCATTCTTACTTCACAAACATCCATTCTGTGACTTCACACACCTCCCTTCTGTGACTTCACACCTGCATTCTGACTTCACACACCTCTATTCTGTGAATTCACACACCTCAATTCTGTAACTTCACACACATCCATTCTGACTTCACACACCTCCATTCTATGTTTTCACACACCTCCATTCTCTGACTTCACACACCTCCATTCTGTGACTTCACACACCTCCATTCTGACTTCACACACCTCCATTCTGACTTCACACAGCTCCATTCTATGACTTCACACACCTCCATTCTGTGACTTCACACACCTCCATTCTATGACTTCACACACCTCCACTGTGATTTCACACACCTCCATTCTATGAGTTCACACACCTCCATTGTGACTTCACACACCTCAATTCTATGACTTCACACACATCCATTCTGACTTCTCACACCTCCATTCTGTGACTTCACACACTTCCATTATGACCTCACACACCTCCATTCTATGAGTAAACACATCTCCATTCTATGACTTCACACACCTGCATTCTGACTTCACACACCTCCATTCTATGACTTCACAGACCTCGAATCTGTGCCTTCACTCACCTCCACTCTATGACTTCACACTCCTCCATTCTATGACTTCCCACACCTCCTTTCTATGACTTCACCCAACCCCATTCTATGACTTCACACCTCCATTCTGACTTCACACACCTCCATTCTGTGACTTCACACACCTCCATTCTATGACTTCACACACCTCCACTGTGTTTTCACACACCTCCATTCTATGAGTTCACACACCTCCATTGTGACTTCACACACCTCAATTCTATTACTTCACACACCTCCATTCTGACTTCACCCACCTCCATTCTATGACTTCACACACCTCCACTGTGTTTTCACACACCTCCATTCTATGAGTTCACACATCTCCATTCTATGACTTCACACACCTGCATTCTGACTTCACACACCTCCATTCTATGACTTCACAGACCTCGAATCTGTGACTTCACTCACCTCCACTCTATGACTTCACACTACTCCATTCTATGACTTCCCACACCTCCTTTCTATGACTTCAACCAACCCCATTCTATGACTTCACACCTCCATTCTGACTTCACACACCTCCATTCTGTGACTTCACACACCTCCCTTCTATGACTTCACACACCTCCATTCTTTGACTTCACACACCTTCATTCTTACTTCAGAAACATCCATTCTCTGACTACACACACCTCCATTCTATGACTTCACAAACCTCCATTCTGTGACTTCACACACCTCCATTCTGAGTTCACACACCTCCTTTCTATGACTTCACGCACTTCCATTCTATGACTTCACACACCTCCATTCTGTGGCTTCACACACCTCCATTCTGAGTTCACACACCTCCATTCTGTGACTTCATACACCTCTATTCTGTGACTTCACACACCTCCATTCTGTGACTTCACACACCTCGATCCTATGACTTCACACATCCATTCTATGAATTCACACACCTCCATTCTGTGATTTCACAAACCTCCATTCTATGACTTCACACACCTCCATTCTGTGACTTCACACACCTCCATTCTGAGTTCACACACCTCCATTCTATGACTGCACAAACCTCCATTATGAGTTCACAGACCTCCATTCTGTGACTTCACACACCTCCATTCTATGACTTCACACACCTCATTTTTGAGTTGACACACCTCCATTCTGTGATTTCACACACCTCCAATCTGACTTCACACACCTCCATTCTATGACTTCACACACCTCCTTTCGTTGACATAAAAACCACCATTCTATGACTTCACACAACTCCATTTTGTCTTCACACACCTCCATTCTATGAGTTCACACACCTCCATTTTATGACTTCACACATCTCCATTCTATGACTTCACACACCTCAATTCTATGACTTCACACACCTCCATTCTATGACTTCACACACCTCCATTCTGTGACTTCACACACCTCCACTCTATGACTTCAAACACCTTCATTCTTACTTCACAAACATCCATTCTGTGACTTCACACACCTCCCTTCTGTGACTTCACCCCTGCATACTGACTTCACACACCTCTATTCTGTAAATTCACACACCTCAATTCTGTGACTTCACACACCTCCATTCTGACTTCACACACCTCCATTCTATGTTTTCACACACCTCCATTCTATGACTTCACACACCTCCATTCTGTGACTTCACACACCTCCATTCTGGCTTCACATACCTCCATTCTGACTTCACACAGCTCCATTCTATGACTTCACACACCTCCATTCTGTGACTTCACACACCTGCATTCTATGACTTCACACACCTCCACTGTGATTTCACACACCTCCATTCTATGAGTTCACACACCTCCATTGTGACTTCACACACCTCAATTCTATGACTTCACACACCTCCATTCTATGACTTCACACACTTCCATTATAACGTCACACACCTCCATTCTATGAGTTCAGACATCTCCATTCTATGACTTCCCACACCTGCATTCTGACTTCACACACCTCCATTCTATGACTTCACAGACCTCGAATCTGTGACTTCACTCACCTGCACTCTATGACTTCACACTCCTCCATTCTATGACTTCCCACACCTCCTTTCTATGACTTCAACCAACCCCATTCTATGACTTCACACCTCCATTCTGACTTCACACACCTCCATTCTGTGACTTCACACACCTCCCTTCTATGACTTCACACACCTCCATTCTTTGACTTCACACACCTTCATTCTTACTTCAGAAACATCCATCTCTGACTTCACACACCTCCATTCTATGACTTCACAAACCTGCATTCTGTGACTTCACACACCTCCATTCTGAGTTCACACACCTCCTTTCTATGACTTCACACACTTCCATTCTATGACTTCACACACCTCCATTCTGTGGCTTCACACACCTCCATTCTCTGACTTCACACACCTACATTCTGTGACTTCACACACCTAGATCCTATGACTTCACACCTCAATTCTATGAATTCACACACCTCCATTCTGTGATTTCACAAACCTCCATTCTATGACTTCACACACCTCCATTCTGTGACTTCACACACCTCCATTCTGAGTTCACGCACCTCCATTCTATGACTTCATAAACCTCCATTCTGAGTTCACAGACCTCCATTCTATGACTTCACACATCTCCATTCTATGACTTCACTCACCTCCATTCTGACTTCACAGACCTCCATTCTGACTTCACACACCTCAATTCTGTGACTTCCCACACCTCCATTCTATGATTTCACACAGTTCCATTCTATGACTTCACACACCTCCATTCCATGACTTCACACACCTCATTTCTGAGTTGACACACCTCCATTCTGTGATTTCACACACCTCCAATCTGACTTCACACACCTCCATTCTATGACTTCACACACCTCCATTCGTAGACATCAAAAACCACCATTCTATGACTTCACACAACTCAATTTTGACTTCACACACCTCCATTCTATGAGTTCACACACCTCCATTTTATGACTTCACACACCTCCATTCTATGACTTCACACACCTCAATTCTATGACTTCACACACCTCCATTCTCTGACTTCACACACCTCCATTCTGTGACTTCACACACCTCCACTCTATGACTTCAAACACCTTCATTCTTACTTCACAAACATCCATTCTGTGACTTCACACACCTCCCTTCTGTGACTTCACACCTGCAACCTGACTTCACACACCTCTATTCTGTGAATTCACACACCTCAATTCTGTGACTTCACACACCTCCATTCTGACTTCACACACCTCCATTCTGACTTCACACAGCTCCATTCTATGACTTCACACACCTCCATTGTGACTTCACACACCTCCATTCTATGACTTCACACACCTCCATTCTGTGACTTCAAACACCTCCATTCTGACTTCACACACCTCCATTCTGACTTCACACAGCTCCATTCTATGACTTCACACACCTCCATTGTGACTTCACACACCTCCATTCTATGACTTCACACACCTCCACTGTGATTTCACACACCTCCATTCTATGTGGTCACACACCTCTATTGTGACTTCACACACCTCCATTCTATGACATCACACACCTCCATTCTGACTTCACACACCTCCATTCTTTGACTTCAAACACTTCCATTTTATGATTTCACACACCTCCATTCTATGACTTCACACACCTCCATTCTGTGACTTCACCCACCTCCATTCTGACTTCACACACCTCAATTCTGTGACTTCCCACACCTCCATTCTATGATTTCACACACTTCCATTCTATGACTTCACACACCTCCATTCTATGACTTCACACACCTCATTTCTGAGTTGACACACATCCATTCTGTGAGTTCACACACCTCCAATCTGACTTCACACACCTCCATTCTATGACTTCACACACCTCCATTCGTTGACATCAAAAACCACCATTCTATGACTTCACACACCTCCATTCTGACTTCACACACCTCCATTCTGTGACTTCACACACCTCCATTCTGACTATACACACCTCCATTGTATGACTTCACACACCTCCATTCTGTGACTTCACACACTTCCATTATGACGTCACACACCTCCATTCTATGAGTTCACACATCTCCATTCTGTGACTTCACCCACCTCCATTCTGACTTCACACACCTCCATTCTTTGACTTCAAACACTTCCATTTTATGATTTCACACACCTCCATTCTATGACTTCACACAACTCCATTCTGTGACTTCACCCACCTCCATTCTGAGTTCACACACCTCCATTCTGTGACTTCACACACCTTCATTCTGTGACTTCACACACCTCCATTCTATGACTTCACACACCTCCATTCTGTGACTTCATACACCTCCAATCTGTGACTTCACACCTCCATTCTATGACTTCACACAACTCCATTGTTACTTCACACACCTCAAATCTATGATTTCACACACCTCCATTCTGACTTCACACACATCCATTCTATGACTTCACACACCTCCCTTCTGACTTCACACACCTCAATTCTATGACTTCACACACCTCCATTCTATGACTTCACACACCTCCATTCTGTGACTTCACACACCTCCACTCTATGACTTCAAACACCTTCATTCTTACTTCACAAACATCCATTCTGTGACTTCACACACCTCCCTTCTGTGACTTCACACCAGCATTCTGACTTCACACACCTCTATTCTGTAAATTCTCACACCTCAATTCTGTGACTTCACACACCTCCATTCTGACTTCACACACCTCCATTCTATGTTTTCACACACCTCCATTCTATGACTTCACACACCTCCATTCTATGACTTCACACACCTCCATTCTCTGACTTCAAACACCTCCATTCTGACTTCACACACCTCCATTCTGACTTCACACAGCTCCATTCTATGACTTCACACACCTCCATTGTGACTTCACACACCTCCATTCTATGACTTCACACACCTCCACTGTGATTTCACACACCTCCATTCTATGTGTTCACACACCTCCATTGTGACTTCACACACCTCCATTCTATGACTTCACACACCTCCATTCTGACTTCACACACCTCCATTCTTTGACTTCAAACACTTCCATTTTATGATTTCACACACCTCCATTCTATGACTTCACACACCTCCATTCTGTGACTTCACCCACCTCCATTCTGAGTTCACACACCTCCATTCTGTGACTTCACACACCTTCATTCTGTGACTTCACACACCTCCATTCTATGACTTCACACACCTCCATTCTGTGACTTCATACACCTCCATTCTATGACTTCACACAAATCCATTGTGACTTCACACACCTCAAATCTATGATTTCACACACCTCCATTCTGACTTCACACACCTCCATTCTATGACTTCACACACCTCCCTTCTGACTTCACACAGCTCCATTCTGTGACTTCACAAAACTCCATTCTGTGACTTCACACACTTCCATTATGACATCACACACCTCCATTCTATGAGTTCACACATCTCCATTCTGAGTTCACACACCTCCATTCTGTGACTTCACACACCTCCATTCTATGACTTCACACACCTCCATTCTGTGACTTCATACACCTCCATTCTATGACTTCACACAACTCCATGGTGACTTCACACACCTCAAATCTATGATTTCACACACCTCCATTCTGACTTCACACACCTCCATTCTATGACTTCACACACCTCCCTTCTGACTTCACACAGCTCCATTCTGTGACTTCACAAAACTCCATTCTGTGACTTCACACACTTCCATTATGACATCACACACCTCCATTCTATGAGTTCACATCTCCATTCTGAGTTCACACACCTCCATACTATGACTTCACACACCTCCATCTATGACTTCACACACCTCCATTCTGAGTTCACACACCTCCATTATGTGACTTCACACACCTCCATTCTGACTATACACACCTCCATTGTATGACTTCACACACCTCCATTCTGTGACTTCACACACTTCCATTATGACATCACACACCTCCATTCTATGAGTTCACACATCTCCATTCTATGACTTCACACACCTGCATTCTGACTTCACACACCTCCATTCTATGACTTCACACACCTCCATTTTATGACTTCACACACCTCCATTCTATGACTTCACCAACCCCATTCTATGACTTCACACACCTCCACTCTATGACTTCACACACCTCCATTCTGTGACTTCACACACCTCCCTTCTATGACTTCACACACCTCCATTCTTTGACTTCACACACCTTAATTCTTACTTCAGAAACATCCATTCTCTGACTTCACACACCTCCATTCTATGACTTCACACACCTCAATTCTGTGACTTCACACACCTCCATTCTATGACTTCACACAACTCCATTGTGACTTCACACACCTCAAATCTATGATTTCACACACCTCCATTCTGACTTCACACACCTCCATTCTATGACTTCACACACCTCCCTTCTGACTTCGCACACCTCAATTCTATGACTTCATACACCTCCATTCTATGACTTCACACACCTCCATTCTGTGACTTCACTCACCTCCACTCTATGACTTCAAACACCTTCATTCTTACTTGACAAACATCCCTTCTGTGACTTCACACACCTCCCTTCTGTGACTTCACACCTGCATTCTGACTTCACACACATCTATTCTGTAAATTCACACACCTCAATTCTGTGACTTCACACACCTCCATTCTGACTTCACACACCTCCATTCTATGACTTCACACACCTCCATTCTGTGACTTCACACACCTCCATTCTGGCTTCACACACCTCCATTCTGACTTCACACAGCTCCATTCTATGACTTCACACACCTCCATTCTGTGACTTCACACACCTCCATTCTATGACTTCACACACCTCCACTGTGATTTCACACACCTCCATTGTATGAGTTCACACACCTCCATTGTGACTTCACACACCTCAATTCTATGACTTCACACACCTCCATTCTGACTTCACACACCTCCATTCTGTGACTTCACACACTTCCATTATAACGTCACACACCTCCATTCTATGAGTTCACAGACCTCGAATCTATGATTTCACTCACCTCCACTCTATGACTTTACACTCCTCCATTCTATGACTTCCCACACCTCCTTTCTATGACTTCAACCAACCCCATTCTATGACTTCACACCTCCATTCTGACTTCGCACACCTCCATTCTGTGACTTCACACACCTCCCTTCTATGACTTCACACACCTCCATTCTTTGACTTCACACACCTTCATTCTTACTTCAGAAACATCCATTCTCTGACTTCACACACCTCCATTCTATGACTTCACAAACCTCCATTCTGTGACTTCACACACCTCCATTCTGAGTTCACACGACTCCTTTCTATGACTTCACACACTTCCATTCTATGACTTCACACACCTCCATTCTGTGGCTTCACACACCTACATTCTGAGTTCACACACCTCCATTCTGTGACTTCACACACCTCCATTCTCTGACTTCACTCACCTCCATTCAGTGACTTCACACACCTAGATCCTATGACTTCACACCTCCATTCTATGAATTCACACACCTCCATTCTGTGATTTCACAAACCTCCATTCTATGACTTCACACACCCCCATTCTGTGACTTCACACACCTCCATTCTGAGTTGAACACCTCCATTCTATGACTTCATAAACCTCCATTCTGAGTTTACAGACCTCCATTCTATGACTTCACACATCTCCGTTCTATGACTTCACCCACCTCCATTCTGACTTCACACACCTCCATTCTGACTTCACACACCTCAATTCGGTGACTTCCCACACCTCCATTCTATGATTTCACACACTTCCATTCTATGACTTCACACACCTCCATTCTATGACTTCACACACCTCATTTCTGAGTTGACACACATCCATTCTGTGAGTTCACACACCTCCAATCTGACTTCACACACCTCCATTCTATGACTTCACACACCTCCATTCGTTGATATCAAAAACCACCATTCTATGACTTCACACACCTCCATTCTGACTTCACACACCTCCATTCTGTGACTTCACACACCTCCATTCTGACTATACACACCTCCATTGTATGACTTCACACACCTCCATTCTGTGACTTCACACACTTCCATTATGACGTCACACACCTCCATTCTATGAGTTCACACATCTCCAATCTGTGACTTCACCCACCTCCATTCTGACTTCACACACCTCCATTCTTTGACTTCAAACACTTCCATTTTATGATTTCACACACCTCCATTCTATGACTTCACACAACTCCATTCTGTGACTTCACCCACCTCCATTCTGAGTTCACACACCTCCATTCTGTGACTTCACACACCTTCATTCTGTGACTTCACACACCTCCATTCTATGACTTCACACACCTCCATTCTGTGACTTCATACACCTCCAATCTGTGACTTCACACCTCCATTCTATGACTTCACACAACTCCATTGTTACTTCACACACCTCAAATCTATGATTTCACACACCTCCATTCTGACTTCACACACATCCATTCTATGACTTCACACACCTCCCTTCTGACTTCACACACCTCAATTCTATGACTTCACACACCTCCATTCTATGACTTCACACACCTCCATTCTGTGACTTCACACACCTCCACTCTATGACTTCAAACACCTTCATTCTTACTTCACAAACATCCATTCTGTGACTTCACACACCTCCCTTCTGTGACTTCACACCTGCATTCTGACTTCACACACCTCTATTCTGTAAATTCTCACACCTCAATTCTGTGACTTCACACACCTCCATTCTGACTTCACACACCTCCATTCTATGTTTTCACACACCTCCATTCTATGACTTCACACACCTCCATTCTATGACTTCACACACCTCCATTCTCTGACTTCAAACACCTCCATTCTGACTTCACACACCTCCATTCTGACTTCACACAGCTCCATTCTATGACTTCACACACCTCCATTGTGACTTCACACACCTCCATTCCATGACTTCACACACCTCCACTGTGATTTCACACACCTCCATTCTATGTGTTCACACACCTCCATTGTGACTTCACACACCTCCATTCTATGACTTCACACACCTCCATTCTGACTTCACACACCTCCATTCTTTGACTTCAAACACTTCCATTTTATGATTTCACACACCTCCATTCTATGACTTCACACAACTCCATTCTGTGACTTCACCCACCTCCATTCTGAGTTCACACACCTCCATTCTGTGACTTCACACACCTTCATTCTGTGACTTCACACACCTCCATTCTATGACTTCACACACCTCCATTCTGTGACTTCATATACCTCCAATCTGTGACTTCACACACCTCCATTCTATGACTTCACACAACTCCATTGTGACTACACACACCTCAAATCTATGATTTCACACACCTCCATTCTGACTTCACACACCTCCATTCTATGACTTCACACACCTCCCTTCTGACTTCGCACACCTCAATTCTATGACTTCACACACCTCCATTCTATGACTTCACACACCTCCATTCTGTGACTTCACTCACCTCCACTCTATGACTTCAAACACCTTCATTCTTACTTCACAAACATCCCTTCTGTGACTTCACACACCTCCCTTCTGTGACTTCACACCTGCATTCTGACTTCACACACCTCTATTCTGTAAATTCACACACCTCAATTCTGTGACTTCACACACCTCCATTCTAACTTCACACACCTCCATTCTATGACTTCACACACCTCCATTCTGTGACTTCAAACACCTCCATTCTGCCTTCACACACCTCCATTCTGACTTCACACAGCTCCATTCTATGACTTCACACACCTCCATTCTGTGACTTCACACACCTCCATTCTATGACTTCACACACCTCCACTGTGATTTCACACACCTCCATTGTATGAGTTCACACACCTCCATTGTGACTTCACACACCTCAATTCTATGACTTCACACACCTCCATTCTGACTTCACACACCTCCATTCTGTGACTTCACACACTTCCATTATAACGTCACACACCTCCATTCTATGAGTTCACACATCTCCATTCTATGACTTCACACACCTGCATTCTGACTTCACACACCTCCATTCTATGACTTCACAGACCTCGAATCTATGATTTCACTCACCTCCACTCTATGACTTTACACTCCTCCATTCTATGACTTCCCACACCTCCTTTCTATGACTTCAACCAACCCCATTCTATGACTTCACACCTCCATTCTGACTTCGCACACCTCCATTCTGTGACTTCACACACCTCCCTTCTATGACTTCACACACCTCCATTCTTTGACTTCACACACCTTCATTCTTACTTCAGAAACATCCATTCTCTGACTTCACACACCTCCATTCTATGACTTCACAAACCTCCATTCTGTGACTTCACACACCTCCATTCTGAGTTCACACGACTGCTTTCTATGACTTCACACACTTCCATTCTATGACTTCACACACCTCCATTCTGTGGCTTCACACACCTACATTCTGAGTTCACACACCTCCATTCTGTGACTTCACACACCTCCATTCTCTGACTTCACTCACCTCCATTCTGTGACTTCACACACCTAGATCCTATGACTTCACACCTCCATTCTATGAATTCACACACCTCCATTCTATGATTTCACAAACCTCCATTCTATGACTTCACACACCTCCATTCTGTGACTTCACACACCTCCATTCTGAGTTGAACACCTCCATTCTATGACTTCATAAACCTCCATTCTGAGTTTACAGACCTCTATTCTATGACTTCACACATCTCCATTCTATGACTTCACCCACCTCCATTCTGACTTCACACACCTCCATTCTGACTTCACACACCTCAATTCTGTGACTTCCCACACCTCCATTCTATGATTTCACACACTTCCATTCTATGACTTCACACACCTCCATTCTATGACTTCACACACCTCATTTCTGAGTTGACACACCTCCATTCTGTGAGTTCACACACCTCCAATCTGACTTCACACAACTCCATTCTATGACTTCACACACCTCCATTCGTTGACATCAAAAACCACCATTCTATGACTTCACACACCTCCATTCTGACTTCACACACCTCCATTCTGTGACTTCACACACCTCCATTCTGACTATCACACCTCCATTGTATGACTTCACACACCTCCATTCTGTGACTTCACACACTTCCATTATGACGTCACACACCTCCATTCTATGAGTTCACACATCTCCATTCTATGACTTCACACACCTGCATTCTGACTTCACACACCTCCATTCTATGAGTTCACACACCTCCATTTTATGACTTCACACACCTCCATTCTATGACTTCACACTCCTCCATTCTATGACTTCCCACACCTCCTTTCTATGACTTCACCAACCCCATTCTATGACTTCACACACCCCCACTCTATGACTTCACACACCTCCATTCTGTGACTTCACACACCTCCCTTCTATGACTTCACACACCTCCATTCTTTGACTTCACACACCTTAATTCTTACTTCAGAAACATCCATTCTCTGACTTCACACACCTCCATTCTATGACTTCACACACCTCAATTCTGTGACTTCACACACCTCCATTCTATGTTTTCACACACCTCCATTGTATGACTTCACACACCTCCATTCTATGACTTCACACACCTCATTTCTGAGTTGACACACCTCCATTCTGTGATTTCACACACCTCCAATCTGACTTCACACATCTCCATTCTATGACTTCACACACCTCCCTTCTATGACTTCACAAACCTCCATTCTTTGACTTCACACACCTTGATTCTTACTTCAGAAACATCCATTCTCTGACTTTACACACCTCCATTCTATGACTTCACACACCTCAATTCTGTGACTTCCCACACCTGCATTCTATGATTTCACACACCTCCATTCTATGACTTCACACACCTCCATTCTGTGACTTCACACACTTCCATTCGATGACTTCACACAACTCCATTGTGACTTCACACACCTCAAATCTATGATTTCACACACCTCCATTCTGACTTCACACACCTCCATTCTATGACTTCACACACCTCCCTTCTGACTTCACACAGCTCCATTCTGTGACTTCACAAAACTCCATTCTATGATTTTACACACCTCCATACTATGACTTCACACAACTCCATCTATGACTTCACACACCTCCATTCTGAGTTCACACACCTCCATTCTGTGACTTCACACACCTCCATTCTGACTTCACACACCTCCAGTGTATGACTTCACACACCTCCATTCTGGGACTTCACACACTTCCATTATGACGTCACAAACCTCCATTCTATGAGTTCACACACCTCCATTGTGACTTCACACACCTCAATTCTATGACTTCACACACCTCCATTCTGACTTCACACACCTCCATTCTATGACTTCACACACCTCCCTTCTGACTTCACACAGCTCCATTCTGTGACTTCACAAAACTCCATTCTATGATTTGAAACACCTCCATACTATGACTTCACACACCTCCATCTATGACTTCACACACCTCCATTCTGAGTGCACACACCTCCATTCTGTGACTTCACACACCTCCATTCTGACTTCACACACCTCCATTGTATGACTTCACACACCTCCATTCTGTGACTTCACACACTTCCATTATGACGTCACACACCTCCATTCTATGAGTTCACACATCTCCATTCTATGACTTCACACACCTGCATTCTGACTTCACACACCTCCATTCTATGACTTCACAGACCTCGAATCTGTGTCTTCACTCACCTCCACTCTATGACTTCACACTACTCCATTCTATGACTTCCCACACCTCCTTTCTATGACTTCACCAATCCCATTCTATGACTTCACACCTCCATTCTGACTTCACACACCTCCATTCTGTGACTTCACACACCTCCCTTCTATGACTTCACACACCTCCATTCTTTGACTTCACACACCTTAATTCTTACTTCAGAAACATCCATTGTCTGACTTCACACACCTCCATTCTATGACTTCACACACCTCAATTCTGTGACTTCCCACACCTCCATTCTATGATTTCACACACTTCCATTCTATGACTTCACACACCTCCATTCTATGACTTCACACACCTCATTTCTGAGTTGACACACCTCCATTCTGTGATTTCACACACCTCCAATCTGACTTCACACACCTCCATTCTATGACTTCACACACCTCCATTCGTTGACATGAAAAACCACCATTCTATGACTTCACACAACTCCATTTTGACTTCACACACCTCCATTCTATGAGTTCACACACCTCCATTTTATGACTTCACACACCTCCATTCTATGACTTCACACACCTCAATTCTATGACTTCACACACCTCCATTCTATGACTTCACACACCTACATTCTGTGGCTTCACACACCTCCCTTCTGTGACTTCACACATGCATTCTGACTTCACACACCTCTATTCTGTGAATTCACACACCTCAATTCTGTGACTTCACACACCTCCATTCTGACTTCACACACCTCCATTCTATGTTTTCACACACCTCCATTCTATGACTTCACACACCTCCATTCTGTGACTTCACACACCTCCATTCTGACTTCACACACCTCCATTCTGACTTCACACAGCTCCATTCTATGACTTTACACACCTCCATTCTGTGACTTCACACACCTCCATTCTCTGACTTCACACACCTCCACTGTGATTTCACACACCTCCATTCTATGAGTTCACACACCTCCATTGTGACTACACACACATCAATTCTATGACTTCACACACCTCCATTCTGACTTCACACACCTCCATTCTGTGACTTCACACACCTCCATTCTATGACTTCACACACCTCCATTCTGTGACTTCACACACCTCCATTCGATGACTTCACAAAACTCCATTGTGACTTCACACACCTCAAATCTATGATTTCACACACCTCCATTCTGACTTCACACACCTCCATTCTATGACTTCACACACCTCCCTTCTGACTTCACAAAGCTCCATTCTGTGACTTCACAAAACTCCATTCTATGATTTGACACACCTCCATACTATGACTTCACACACCTCCATCTATGACTTCACACACCTCCATTCTGAGTTCGCACACCTCCATTCTGTGACTTCACACACCTCCATTCTGACATTACACACCTCCATTGTATGACTTCACACACCTCCATTCTGAGTTCACACACCTCCATTCTGTGACTTCACACACTTCCATTATGACGTCACACACCTCCATTCTATGAGTTCACACATCTCCATTCTATGACTTCACACACCTGCATTCTGACTTCACACACCTCCATTCTATGACTTCACAGACCTCGAATCTGTGTCTTCACTCACCTCCACTCTATGACTTCACACTCCTCCATTCTATGACTTCCCACACCTCCTTTCTATGACTTCACCAACCCCATTCTATGACTTCACACCTCCATTCTGACTTCACACACCTCCATTCTATGACTTCACAAACCTCCATTCTGTGACTTCACACACCTCCATGCTGAGTTCACACACCTCCTTTATATGACTTCACACACTTCCATTCTATGACTTCACACACCTCCATTCTGTGGCTTCACACACCTACATTCTGAGTTCACACACCTCCATTCTGTGACTTCACACACCTCCATTCTATGACTTCACACATCCATTTTGACTTCACAAAACTCCAATATATAACTTCAAACACCTCCATTCTGTGACTTCACACACCTTCATTCTGACTTCACACACCTCCATTCTATGTTTTCACACACCTCCATTCTATGACTTCACACACCTCCATTTTTGACTTCACACACCTAAATTCTATGACTTCAGACACTTCCATTGTGACTTCACACACCTACATTCTATGAGTTCACACACCTCCATTCTGACTTCACACACCTCCATTCTGTGACTTCACACACCTCCGTTCTGACTTCACACAGCTCCATTCTGTGACTTCACAAGACTCCATTCTGTGATTTCACACACCTCCATACAATGACTTCACACAACTCCATCTATGACTTCACACATCTCCATTCTGAGTTCACACACCTCCATTCTGTGATTTCACACACCTCCATTCTGACTTCACACACCTTCATTTTATGACTTCACACACCTCCATTCTGTGATTTCTCACACCTCCATTCTATGACTTCACACACTTCCATTGTGACGTCACACAACTCCATTCTATGTGTTCACACATCTCCATTCTATGATTTCACACACGTCCATTCTGACTTCACATATCTCCATTGTATGACATCACAGACCTCGAATCTGTGACTTCACTCACTTCCACTCTATGACTTCACACTCCTCCATTCTATGACTTCCCACCCCTCCTTTCTATGACTTCACCCACCTCAGTCTACGACTTCACACACCTCCATTCTGACTTCACACACCTCCATTCTGTGACTTCACACACCTCCATTCTATGACTTCACACACCTCAATTCTATGACTTCACACACCTCCATTCTATGACTTCACACACCTCCATTCTTTGACTTCACACACCTCCATTCTATGACTTCAAACACCTTCATTCTTACTTCACAAGCATCCATTCTGTGACTTCACACACCTCCTTTCTGTGACTTCACACACCTTCATTCTGACTTCACACACCTCCATTCTCTGACTTCACACACCTCAATTCTGTGACTTGACACACCTCCATTCTGACTTCACACACCTCCATTCTATGATTTCACACACGTCCATTCTATGACTTCACACACCTCCATTCTGTGACTTCACACACATCCATTATGACTTCACACCCCTCCATTCTGACTTCACACACCTCCATTCTGACTTCACACAGCTCCATTCTATGAATTCACACACCTCCATTCTGTGACTTCACACACCTCCGTTTTGCCTTCACACACCTCCAATCTGTGACTTCACACACCTCCATTCTGTGACTTCACACACCTCTATTGTTTCACTTCACACACCTCCATTCTTTGACTTCACACACCGCCATTCCATGACTTCACAAACCTCCATTCTATGAGTTCACACACCTCCATTCTATGCGTTCACACACCTGCAATTTGACTTCACACATCTCCATTCTATGACTTCACACACCTTCATTCTTACTTCAGAAACATCCATTCTCTGACTTCACACACCTCCATTCTATGACTTCACAAACCTCCATTCTGTGACTTCACACACCTCCATTCTGAGTTCACAAACCTCCTTTCTATGACTTCACACACTTCCATTCTATGACTTCACACACCTCCATTCTGTGGCTTCACACACCTACATTCTGAGTTCACACACCTCCATTCTGTGACTTCACACACCTCCATTCTGTGACTTCACACACCTCCATTCTGTGACTTCACACACCTCGATCCTATGGCTTCACACACCTCCATTCTATGAATTAACACACCTCCATTCTGTGAGTTCACAAACCTCCATTCTATGACTTCACACACCTCCATTCTGTGACTTCACACACCTCCATTCTGAGTTCACACACCTCCATTCTATGACTTCACAAACCTCCATTCGGAGTTCACAGACCTCCATTCTATGACATCACACACCTCCATTCTATGACTTCACTCACCTCCATTCTGACTTCACACACATCCATTCTGACTTCACACACCTCAATTCTGTGATTTCCCACACCTCCATTCTATGATTTCACACACTTCCATTCTATGACTTCACACACCTCCATTCTGTGGCTTCACACACCTACATTCTGTGTTTACACAACTCCATTCTGTGACTTCACACAACTCCATTCTGTGATTTCACACACCTCCAATCTCACTTCACACACCTCCATTCTATGACTTCACACACCTCCATTCGTTGACATCAAAAAACACCATTCTATGACTTCACACAACTCCATTTTGACTTCACATACCTCCATTCCATGAGTTCACACACCTACATTTTATGACCTCACACACCTCCATTCTATGACTTCACACACCTCCATTCTCTGATTTCACACACCTCCAGTCTGACTTCACACACCTCCATTCTGTGACTTCACACACCTCCACTCTATGACATCAAACACCTTCATTCTTACTTCACAAACATCCATTCTGTGACTTCACACACCTCCATTCTGTGACTTCAAACACCTTCATTCTGACTTCACACACCTCCATTCTGTGACTTCATACACCTCAATTCTGTGACTTCACATACCTCCATTCTATGATTTCACACACCTCCATTCTATGACTGCTCACACCTCCATTCTGTGACTTCACACACCTCCACTCTATGACTTGTAACACCTTCATTCTTACTTCACAAACATCCATTCTGTGACTTCACACACCTCCCTTCTGTGACGTCACACCTGCATTCTGACTTCACACACCTCTATTCTGTGAATTCACACACCTCAATTCTGTGACTTCACACACCTCCATTCTGACTTCACACACCTCCATTCTATGTTTTCACACACCTCCATTCTATGACTTCACACACCTCCATTCGGTGACTTCACACACCTCCATTCTGACTTCACACACCTCCATTCTGACTTCACACAGCTCCATTCTATGACTTCATACACCTCCATTCTGTGACTTCACACACCTCCATTCTATGACTTCACACACCTCCACTGTGATTTCACACACCTCCATTCTATGAGTTCACACACCTCCATTGTGACTTCACACACCTCAATTCTATGACTTCACGCACCTCCATTCTGACTTCACACACCTCCATTCTATGACTTCACACACCTCCCTTCTGACTTCACACAGCTCCATTCTGTGACTTCACAAAACTCCATTCTATGATTTGAAACACCTCCATACTATGACTTCACACACCTCCATCTATGACTTCACACACCTCCATTCTGAGTGCACACACCTCCATTCTGTGACTTCACACACCTCCATTCTGACTTCACACACCTCCATTGTATGACTTCACACACCTCCATTCTGTGACTTCACACACTTCCATTATGACGTCACACACCTCCATTCTATGAGTTCACACATCTCCATTCTATGACTTCACACACCTGCATTCTGACTTCACACACCTCCATTCTATGACTTCACAGACCTCGAATCTGTGTCTTCACTCACCTCCACTCTATGACTTCACAATACTCCATTCTATGACTTCCCACACCTCCTTTCTATGACTTCACCAACCCCATTCTATGACTTCACACCTCCATTCTGACTTCACACACCTCCATTCTGTGACTTCACACACCTCCCTTCTATGACTTCACACACCTCCATTCTTTGACTTCACACACCTTAATTCTTACTTCAGAAACATCCATTGTCTGACTTCACACACCTCCATTCTATGACTTCACACACCTCAATTCTGTGACTTCCCACACCTCCATTCTATGATTTCACACACTTCCATTCTATGACTTCACACACCTCCATTCTATGACTTCACACACCTCATTTCTGAGTTGACACACCTCCATTCTGTGATTTCACACACCTCCAATCTGACTTCACACACCTCCATTCTATGACTTCACACACCTCCATTCGTTGACATGAAAAACCACCATTCTATGACTTCACACAACTCCATTTTGACTTCACACACCTCCATTCTATGAGTTCACACACCTCCATTTTATGACTTCACACACCTCCATTCTATGACTTCACACACCTCAATTCTATGACTTCACACACCTCCATTCTATGACTTCACACACCTACATTCTGTGGCTTCACACACCTCCCTTCTGTGACTTCACACCTGCATTCTGACTTCACACACCTCTATTCTGTGAATTCACACACCTCAATTCTGTGACTTCACACACCTCCATTCTGACTTCACACACCTCCATTCTATGTTTTCACACACCTCCATTCTATGACTTCACACACCTCCATTCTGTGACTTCACACATCTCCATTCTGACTTCACACACCTCCATTCTGACTTCACACAGCTCCATTCTATGACTTTACACACCTCCATTCTGTGACTTCACACACCTCCATTCTCTGACTTCACACACCTCCACTGTGATTTCACACACCTCCATTCTATGAGTTCACACACCTCCATTGTGACTACACACACATCAATTCTATGACTTCACACACCTCCATTCTGACTTCACACACCTCCATTCTGTGACTTCACACACCTCCATTCTATGACTTCACACACCTCCATTCTGTGACTTCACACACCTCCATTCGATGACTTCACAAAACTCCATTGTGACTTCACACACCTCAAATCTATGATTTCACACACCTCCATTCTGACTTCACACACCTCCATTCTATGACTTCACACACCTCCCTTCTGACTTCACAAAGCTCCATTCTGTGACTTCACAAAACTCCATTCTATGATTTGACACACCTCCATACTATGACTTCACACACCTCCATCTATGACTTCACACACCTCCATTCTGAGTTCGCACACCTCCATTCTGTGACTTCACACACCTCCATTCTGACATTACACACCTCCATTGTATGACTTCACACACCTCCATTCTGAGTTCACACACCTCCATTCTGTGACTTCACACACTTCCATTATGACGTCACACACCTCCATTCTATGAGTTCACACATCTCCATTCTATGACTTCACACACCTGCATTCTGACTTCACACACCTCCATTCTATGACTTCACAGACCTCGAATCTGTGTCTTCACTCACCTCCACTCTATGACTTCACACTCCTCCATTCTATGACTTCCCACACCTCCTTTCTATGACTTCACCAACCCCATTCTATGACTTCACACCTCCATTCTGACTTCACACACCTCCATTCTATGACTTCACAAACCTCCATTCTGTGACTTCACACACCTCCATGCTGAGTTCACACACCTCCTTTATATGACTTCACACACTTCCATTCTATGACTTCACACACCTTCATTCTGTGGCTTCACACACCTACATTCTGAGTTCACACACCTCCATTCTGTGACTTCACACACCTCCATTCTATGACTTCACACATCCATTTTGACTTCACAAAACTCCAATATATAACTTCAAACACCTCCATTCTGTGACTTCACACACCTTCATTCTGACTTCACACACCTCCATTCTATGTTTTCACACACCTCCATTCTATGACTTCACACACCTCCATTTTTGACTTCACACACCTAAATTCTATGACTTCAGACACTTCCATTGTGACTTCACACACCTACATTCTATGAGTTCACACACCTCCATTCTGACTTCACACACCTCCATTCTGTGACTTCACACACCTCCGTTCTGACTTCACACAGCTCCAATCTGTGACTTCACAAGACTCCATTCTGTGATTTCACACCCCTCCATACAATGACTTCACACAACTCCATCTATGACTTCACACACCTCCATTCTGAGTTCACACACCTCCATTCTGTGATTTCACACACCTCCATTCTGACTTCACACACCTTCATTTTATGACTTCACACACCTCCATTCTGTGATTTCTCACACCTCCATTCTATGACTTCACACACTTCCATTGTGACGTCACACAACTCCATTCTATGTGTTCACACATCTCCATTCTATGATTTCACACACGTCCATTCTGACTTCACATATCTCCATTGTATGACATCACAGACCTCGAATCTGTGACTTCACTCACTTCCACTCTATGACTTCACACTCCTCCATTCTATGACTTCCCACCCCTCCTTTCTATGACTTCACCCACCTCAGTCTACGACTTCACACACCTCCATTCTGACTTCACACACCTCCATTCTGTGACTTCACACACCTCCATTCTATGACTTCACACACCTCAATTCTATGACTTCACACACCTCCATTCTATGACTTCACACACCTCCATTCTTTGACTTCACACACCTCCATTCTATGACTTCAAACACCTTCATTCTTACTTCACAAGCATCCATTCTGTGACTTCACACAACTCCTTTCTGTGACTTCACACACCTTCATTCTGACTTCACACACCTCCATTCTCTGACTTCACACACCTCAATTCTGTGACTTGACACACCTCCATTCTGACTTCACACACCTCCATTCTATGATTTCACACACGTCCATTCTATGACTTCACACACCTCCATTCTGTGACTTCACACACATCCATTATGACTTCACACCCCTCCATTCTGACTTCACACACCTCCATTCTGACTTCACACAGCTCCATTCTATGAATTCACACACCTCCATTCTGTGACTTCACACACCTCCGTTTTGCCTTCACACACCTCCAATCTGTGACTTCACACACCTCCATTCTGTGACTTCACACACCTCTATTGTTTCACTTCACACACCTCCATTCTTTGACTTCACACACCGCCATTCCATGACTTCACAAACCTCCATTCTATGAGTTCACACACCTCCATTCTATGCGTTCACACACCTCCAATTTGACTTCACACATCTCCATTCTATGACTTCACACACCTTCATTCTTACTTCAGAAACATCCATTCTCTGACTTCACACACCTCCATTCTATGACTTCACAAACCTCCATTCTGTGACTTCACACACCTCCATTCTGAGTTCACAAACCTCCTTTCTATGACTTCACACACTTCCATTCTATGACTTCACACACCTCCATTCTGTGGCTTCACACACCTACATTCTGAGTTCACACACCTCCATTCTGTGACTTCACACACCTCCATTCTGTGACTTCACACACCTCCATTCTGTGACTTCACACACCTCGATCCTATGGCTTCACACACCTCCATTCTATGAATTAACACACCTCCATTCTGTGAGTTCACAAACCTCCATTCTATGACTTCACACACCTCCATTCTGTGACTTCACACACCTCCATTCTGAGTTCACACACCTCCATTCTATGACTTCACAAACCTCCATTCGGAGTTCACAGACCTCCATTCTATGACATCACACACCTCCATTCTATGACTTCACTCACCTCCATTCTGACTTCACACACATCCATTCTGACTTCACACACCTCAATTCTGTGATTTCCCACACCTCCATTCTATGATTTCACACACTTCCATTCTATGACTTCACACACCTCCATTCTGTGGCTTCACACACCTACATTCTGTGTTTACACAACTCCATTCTGTGACTTCACACAACTCCATTCTGTGATTTCACACACCTCCAATCTCACTTCACACACCTCCATTCTATGACTTCACACACCTCCATTCGTTGACATCAACAAACACCATTCTATGACTTCACACAACTCCATTTTGACTTCACATACCTCCATTCTATGAGTTCACACACCTACATTTTATGACCTCACACACCTCCATTCTATGACTTCACACACCTCCATTCTCTGATTTCACACACCTCCAGTCTGACTTCACACACCTCCATTCTGTGACTTCACACACCTCCACTCTATGACATCAAACACCTTCATTCTTACTTCACAAACATCCATTCTGTGACTTCACATACCTCCATTCTGTGACTTCAAACACCTTCATTCTGACTTCACACACCTCCATTCTGTGACTTCATACACCTCAATTCTGTGACTTCACATACCTCCATTCTATGATTTCACACACCTCCATTCTATGACTGCTCACACCTCCATTCTGTGACTTCACACACCTCCACTCTATGACTTGTAACACTTTCATTCTTACTTCACAAACATCCATTCTGTGACTTCACACACCTCCCTTCTGTGATGTCACACCTGCATTCTGACTTCACACACCTCTATTCTGTGAATTCACACACCTCAATTCTGTGACTTCACACACCTCCATTCTGACTTCACACACCTCCATTCTATGTTTTCACACACCTCCATTCTATGACTTCACACACCTCCATTCGGTGACTTCACACACCTCCATTCTGACTTCACACACCTCCATTCTGACTTCACACAGCTCCATTCTATGACTTCATACACCTCCATTCTGTGACTTCACACACCTCCATTCTATGACTTCACACACCTCCACTGTGATTTCACACACCTCCATTCTATGAGTTCACACACCTCCATTGTGACTTCACACACCTCAATTCTATGACTTCACGCACCTCCTTTCTGACTTCACACACCTCCATTCTATGACTTCACACACCTCCCTTCTGACTTCACACAGCTCCATTCTGTGACTTCACAAAAAACTCCATTCTATGATTTGAAACACCTCCATACTATGACTTCACACACCTCCATCTATGACTTCACACACCTCCATTCTGAGTTCACACACCTCCATTCTGTGACTTCACACACCTCCATTCTGACTTCACACACCTCCATTGTATGACTTCACACACCTCCATTCTGTGACTTCACACACTTCCATTATGACGTCACACACCTCCATTCTATGAGTTCACACATCTCCATTCTATGACTTCACACACCTGCATTCTGACTTCACACACCTCCATTCTATGACTTCACAGACCTCGAATCTGTGACTTCACTCACCTCCACTCTATGACTTCACACTCCTCCATTCTATGACTTCACACACCTCCTTTCTATGACTTCACCAACCCCATTCTATGACTTCACACCTCCATTCTGACTTCACACACCTCCATTCTGTGACTTCACACACCTCCCTTCTATGACTTCACACACCTCCATTCTTTGACTTCACAAACCTTAATTCTTACTTCAGAAACATCCATTGCTGACTTCACACACCTCCATTCTATGACTTCACACACCTCAATTCTGTGACTTCCCACACCTCCATTGTATGATTTCACACACGTCCATTCTATGACTTCACACACCTCCATTCTATGACTTCACACACCTCATTTCTGAGTTGACACACCTCCATTCTGTGATTTCACACACCTCCAATCTGACTTCACACACCTCCATTCTATGACTTCACACACCTCCATTCGTTGACATCAAAAACCACCATTCTATGACTTCACACATCTCCATTTTGACTTCACACACCTCCATTTTACGAGTTCACACACCTCCGTTTTATGTCTTCACACACCTCCATTCTATGACTTCACACACCTCAATTCTATGACTTCACACACCTCCATTCTATGACTTCACACACCTCCATTCTGTGACTTCACACACCTCCCTTCTGTGACTTCACACCTGCATTCTGACTTCACACAGCTCTATTCTGTGAATTCACACACCTCAATTCTGTGACTTCACACACCTCCATTCTGACGTCACACACCGCCATTCTATGTTTTCACACCCCTCCATTCTGTGACTTCACACACCTCCATTCTGTGACTGCACACACCTCCATTCTGACTTCACACACCTCCATTCTGACTTCACACAGCTCCATTCTATGACTTCACACACCTCCATTCTGTGACTTCACACACCTCCATTATATGACTTCACACACCTCCACTGTGATTTCACACACCTCCATTCTATGAGTTCACACACCTCCATTGTGACTTCACACACCTCAATTCTACGACTTCACACACCTCCATTCTGACTTCACACACCTCCATTCTGTGACTTCACACACCTCCATTCTATGACTTCACACACCTCCATTCTGTGACTTCACACACCTCCATTCGATGACTTCACACAACTCCATTGTGACTTCACACACCTCAAATCTATGATTTCACACACCTCCATTCTGACTTCACACACCTCCATTCTATGACTTCACACACCTCCCTTCTGACTTCACACAGCTCCATTCTGTGACTTCACAAAACTCCATTCTATGATTTGACACACCTCCATACTATGACTTCACACAC
The DNA here is from genome assembly GCA_024803745.1 of Megascapheus bottae. Classification (NCBI taxonomy): domain Eukaryota; kingdom Metazoa; phylum Chordata; class Mammalia; order Rodentia; family Geomyidae; genus Megascapheus; species Megascapheus bottae. The sequence continues at coordinate 77,946 of JANJXV010000547.1, read as the reverse complement.
CTCCATCTATGACTTCACACACCTCCATTCTGAGTTCACACACCTCCATTCTGTGACTTCACACACCTCCATTCTGACTTCACACACCTCCATTGTATGACTTCACACACCTCCATTCTGTGACTTCACACACTTCCATTATGACGTCACACACCTCCATTCTATGAGTTCACACATCTCCATTCTATGACTTCACACACCTGCATTCTGACTTCACACACCTCCATTCTGACTTCACAGACCTCGAATCTGTGTCTTCACTCACCTCCACTCTATGACTTCACGCTCCTCCATTCTATGACTTCCCACACCTCCTTTCTATGACTTCACCAACCCCATTCTATGACTTCACACCTCCATTCTGACTTCACACACCTCCCTTCTATGACTTCACACACCTCCATTCTTTGACTTCACACACCTTAATTCTTACTTCAGAAATATCCATTTTCTGACTTCACACACCTCCATTCTATGACTTCACAAACCTCCATTGTGTGACTTCACACACCTCCATTCTGAGTTTACACACCTCCTTTCTATGACTTCACACACTTCCATTCTATGACTTCACACACCTCCATTCTGTGGCTTCACACACCTACATTCTGAGTTCACACACCTCCATTCTGTGACTTCACACACCTCCATTCTATGACTTCACACATCCATTTTGACTTCACACAACTCCAATATATAACTTCAAACACCTCCATTCTGTGACTTCACACACCTCAATTCTGTGACTTCACACACCTTCATTCTGACTTCACACACCTCCATTCTATGTTTTCACACACCTCCATTCTATGACTTCACACACCTCCATTTTGTGACTTCACACCCCTAAATTCTATGACTTCAGACACCTCCATTGTGACTTCACACACCTCCATTCTATGAGTTCACACACCTCCATTCTGACTTCACACACCTCCATTCTGTGACTTCACACACCTCTGTTCTGACTTCACACAGCTCCATTCTGTGACTTCACAAAACTCCATTCTGTGATTTCACACACCTCCATACAATGACTTCACACAACTCCATCTATGACTTCACACACCTCCATTCTGAGTTCACACACCTCCATTCTGTGATTTCACACACCTCCATTCTGACGTCACACACCTTCATTTTATGACTTCACACACCTCCATTCTGTGACTTCTCACACCTCCATTCTATGACTTCACACACTTCCATTGTGATGTCACACAACTCCATTCTATGTGTTCACACATCTCCATTCTATGATTTCACACACCTCCATTCTGACTTCACACATCTCCATTGTATGACATCACAGACCTCGAATCTGTGACTTCACTCACTTCCACTCTATGACTTCACACTCCTCAATTCTATGACTTCCCACACCTCCTTTGTATGACTTCACCCACCTCAGTCTATGACTTCACACACCTCCATTCTGACTTCACACACCTCCATTCTGTGACTTCACACACCTCCATTCTATGACTTCACACACCTCAATTCTATGACTTCACACACCTCCATTCTGTGACTTCACACACCTCCATTCTTTGACTTCACACACCTCCATTCTATGACTTCAAACACCTTCATTCTTACGTCACAAACATCCATTCTGTGACTTCACACACCTCCTTTCTGTGACTTCACACACCTTCATTCTGACTTCACACACCTCCATTCTCTGACTTCACACACCTCAGTTCTGTGACTTGACACACCTCCATTCTGACTTCACACACCTCCATTCTATGATTTCAGAAACGTCCATTCTATGACTTCACACACCTCCATTCTGTGACTTCACACACCTCCATTCTGACTTCACACCCCCCCATTCTGAGTTCACACACCTCCATTCTGACTTCACACAGCTCCATTCTATGAATTCACACACCTGCATTCTGTGACTTCACACACCTCCGTTTTGCCTTCACACACCTCCAATCTGTGACTTCACACACCTCCATTCTGTGACTTCACACACCTTCACTCTATGACTTCAAACACCTTCATTCTTACTTCACAAACATCCATTCTGTGACTTCACACACCTCCATTCTGAGTTCACACGACTCCTTTCTATGACTTCACACACTTCCATTCTATGACTTCACACACCTCCATTCTGTGGCTTCACACACCTACATTCTGAGTTCACACACCTCCATTCTGTGACTTCACACACCTCCATTCTCTGACTTCACTCACCTCCATTCAGTGACTTCACACACCTAGATCCTATGACTTCACACCTCCATTCTATGAATTCACACACCTCCATTCTGTGATTTCACAAACCTCCATTCTATGACTTCACACACCTCCATTCTGTGACTTCACACACCTCCATTCTGAGTTCACACACCTCCATTCTATGACTTCACACACCTCCATTCGTTGACATCAAAAACCACCATTCTATGACTTCACACACCTCCATTCTGTGACTTCACACACCTCCAATCTGACTTCACACACCTCCATTCTATGACTTCACACACCTCCATTCGTTGACATCAAAAACCACCATTCTATGACTTCACACACCTCCATTCTGACTTCACACACCTCCATTCTGTGACTTCACACACCTCCATTCTGACTATACACACCTCCATTGTATGACTTCACACACCTCCATTCTGTGACTTCACACACTTCCATTATGACGTCACACACCTCCATTCTATGAGTTCACACATCTCCATTCTGTGACTTCACCCACCTCCATTCCGACTTCACACACCTCCATTCTTTGACTTCAAACACTTCCATTTTATGATTTCACACACCTCCATTCTATGACTTCACACACCTCCATTCTGTGACTTCACCCACCTCCATTCTGAGTTCACACACCTCCATTCTGTGACTTCACACACCTTCATTCTGTGACTTCACACACCTCCATTCTATGACTTCACACACCTCCATTCTGTGACTTCATACACCTCCAATCTGTGACTTCACACACCTCCATTCTATGACTTCACACAACTCCATTGTTACTTCACACACCTCAAATCTATGATTTCACACACCTCCATTCTGACTTCACACACATCCATTCTATGACTTCACACACCTCCCTTCTGACTTCACACACCTCAATTCTATGACTTCACACACCTCCATTCTATGACTTCACACACCTCCATTCTGTGACTTCACACACCTCCACTCTATGACTTCAAACACCTTCATTCTTACTTCACAAACATCCATTCTGTGACTTCACACACCTCCCTTCTGTGACTTCACACCTGCATTCTGACTTAACACACCTCTATTCTGTAAATTCTCACACCTCAATTCTGTGACTTCACACACCTCCATTCTGACTTCACACACCTCCATTCTATGTTTTCACACACCTCCATTCTATGACTTCACACACCTCCATTCTATGACTTCACACACCTCCATTCTCTGACTTCAAACACCTCCATTCTGACATCACACACCTCCATTCTGACTTCACACAGCTCCATTCTATGACTTCACACACCTCCATTGTGACTTCACACACCTCCATTCTATGACTTCACACACCTCCACTGTGATTTCACACACCTCCATTCTATGTGTTCACACACCTCCATTGTGACTTCACACACCTCCATTCTATGACTTCACACACCTCCATTCTGACTTCACACACCTCCATTCTTTGACTTCAAACACTTCCATTTTATGATTTCACACACCTCCATTCTATGACTTCACACACCTCCATTCTGTGACTTCACCCACCTCCATTCTGAGTTCACACACCTCCATTCTGTGACTTCACACACCTTCATTCTGTGACTTCACACACCTCCATTCTATGACTTCACACACCTCCATTCTGTGACTTCATACACCTCCAATCTGTGACTTCACACACCTCCATTCTATGACTTCACACAACTCCATTGTGACTTCACACACCTCAAATCTATGATTTCACACACCTCCATTCTGACTTCACACACATCCATTCTATGACTTCACACACCTCCCTTCTGACTTCACACACCTCAATTCTATGACTTCACACACCTCCATTCTATGACTTCACACACCTCCATTCTGTGACTTCACACACCTCCACTCTATGACTTCAAACACCTTCATTCTTACTTCACAAACATCCATTCTGTGACTTCACACACCTCCCTTCTGTGACTTCACACCTGCATTCTGACTTAACACACCTCTATTCTGTAAATTCTCACACCTCAATTCTGTGACTTCACACACCTCCATTCTGACTTCACACACCTCCATTCTATGTTTTCACACACCTCCATTCTATGACTTCACACACCTCCATTCTATGACTTCACACACCTCCATTCTCTGACTTCAAACACCTCCATTCTGACATCACACACCTCCATTCTGACTTCACACAGCTCCATTCTATGACTTCACACACCTCCATTGTGACTTCACACACCTCCATTCTATGACTTCACACACCTCCACTGTGATTTCACACACCTCCATTCTATGTGTTCACACACCTCCATTGTGACTTCACACACCTCCATTCTATGACTTCACACACCTCCATTCTGACTTCACACACCTCCATTCTTTGACTTCAAACACTTCCATTTTATGATTTCACACACCTCCATTCTATGACTTCACACACCTCCATTCTGTGACTTCACCCACCTCCATTCTGAGTTCACACACCTCCATTCTGTGACTTCACACACCTTCATTCTGTGACTTCACACACCTCCATTCTATGACTTCACACACCTCCATTCTGTGACTTCATACACCTCCAATCTGTGACTTCACACACCTCCATTCTATGACTTCACACAACTCCATTGTGACTTCACACACCTCAAATCTATGATTTCACACACCTCCATTCTGACTTCACACACCTCCATTCTATGACTTCACACACCTCCCTTCTGACTTCACACAGCTCCATTCTGTGACTTCACAAAACTCCATTCTATGATTTGACACACCTCCATACTATGACTTCACACACCTCCATCTATGACTTCACACACCTCCATTCTGAGTTCACACACCTCCATTCTGTGACTTCACACACCTCCATTCTGACTATACACACCTCCATTGTATGACTTCACACACCTCCATTCTGTGACTTCACACACTTCCATTATGACATCACACACCTCCATTCTATGAGTTCACACATCTCCATTCTATGACTTCACACACCTGCATTCTGACTTCACACACCTCCATTCTATGACTTCACACACCTCCATTTTATGACTTCACACACCTCCATTCTATGACTTCACCAACCCCATTCTATGACTTCACACACCTCCACTCTATGACTTCACACACCTCCATTCTGTGACTTCACACACCTCCCTTCTATGACTTCACACACCTCCATTCTTTGACTTCACACACCTTAATTCTTACTTCAGAAACATCCATTCTCTGACTTCACACACCTCCATTCTATGACTTCACACACCTCAATTCTGTGACTTCACACACCTCCATTCTATGACTTCACACAACTCCATTGTGACTTCACACACCTCAAATCTATGATTTCACACACCTCCATTCTGACTTCACACACCTCCATTCTATGACTTCACACAACTCCCTTCTGACTTCACACACCTCAATTCTATGACTTCACACACCTCCATTCTATGACTTCACACACCTCCATTCTGTGACTTCACACACCTTCATTCTGTGACTTCACACACCTCCATTCTATGACTTCACACACCTCCATTCTGTGACTTCATACACCTCCAATCTGTGACTTCACACACCTCCATTCTATGACTTCACACAACTCCATTGTGACTTCACACACCTCAAATCTATGATTTCACACACCTCCATTCTGACTTCACACACCTCCATTCTATGACTTCACACACCTCCCTTCTGACTTCGCACACCTCAATTCTATGACTTCACACACCTCCATTCTATGACTTCACACACCTCCATTCTGTGACTTCACTCACCTCCACTCTATGACTTCAAACACCTTCATTCTTACTTCAGAAACATCCCTTCTGTGACTTCACACACCTCCCTTCTGTGACTTCACACCTGCATTCTGACTTCACACACCTCTATTCTGTAAATTCACACACCTCAATTCTGTGACTTCACACACCTCCATTCTGACTTCACACACCTCCATTCTATGACTTCACACACCTCCATTCTGTGACTTCAAACACCTCCATTCTGGTTTCACACACCTCCATTCTGACTTCAGACAGCTCCATTCTATGACTTCACACACCTCCATTCTGTGACTTCACACACCTCCATTCTATGACTTCACACACCTCCACTGTGATTTCACACACCTCCATTGTATGAGTTCACACACCTCCATTGTGACTTCACACACCTCAATTCTATGACTTCACACACCTCCATTCTGACTTCACACACCTCCATTCTGTGACTTCACACACTTCCATTATAACGTCACACACCTCCATTCTATGAGTTCACACATCTCCATTCTATGACTTCACACACCTGCATTCTGACTTCACACACCTCCATTCTATGACTTCACAGACCTCGAATCTATGATTTCACTCACCTCCACTCTATGACTTTACACTCCTCCATTCTATGACTTCCCACACCTCCTTTCTATGACTTCAACCAACCCCATTCTATGACTTCACACCTCCATTCTGACTTCGCACACCTCCATTCTGTGACTTCACACACCTCCCTTCTATGACTTCACACACCTCCATTCTTTGACTTCACACACCTTCATTCTTACTTCAGAAACATCCATTCTCTGACTTCACACACCTCCATTCTATGACTTCACAAACCTCCATTCTGTGACTTCACACACCTCCATTCTGAGTTCACACGACTCCTTTCTATGACTTCACACACCTGCATTCTGACTTCACACACCTCCATTCTGACTTCACAGACCTCGAATCTGTGTCTTCACTCACCTCCACTCTATGACTTCACGCTCCTCCATTCTATGACTTCCCACACCTCCTTTCTATGACTTCACCAACCCCATTCTATGACTTCACACCTCCATTCTGACTTCACACACCTCCCTTCTATGACTTCACACACCTCCATTCTTTGACTTCACACACCTTAATTCTTACTTCAGAAATATCCATTTTCTGACTTCACACACCTCCATTCTATGACTTCACAAACCTCCATTGTGTGACTTCACACACCTCCATTCTGAGTTTACACACCTCCTTTCTATGACTTCACACACTTCCATTCTATGACTTCACACACCTCCATTCTGTGGCTTCACACACCTACATTCTGAGTTCACACACCTCCATTCTGTGACTTCACACACCTCCATTCTATGACTTCACACATCCATTTTGACTTCACACAACTCCAATATATAACTTCAAACACCTCCATTCTGTGACTTCACACACCTCAATTCTGTGACTTCACACACCTTCATTCTGACTTCACACACCTCCATTCTATGTTTTCACACACCTCCATTCTATGACTTCACACACCTCCATTTTGTGACTTCACACCCCTAAATTCTATGACTTCAGACACCTCCATTGTGACTTCACACACCTCCATTCTATGAGTTCACACACCTCCATTCTGACTTCACACACCTCCATTCTGTGACTTCACACACCTCTGTTCTGACTTCACACAGCTCCATTCTGTGACTTCACAAAACTCCATTCTGTGATTTCACACACCTCCATACAATGACTTCACACAACTCCATCTATGACTTCACACACCTCCATTCTGAGTTCACACACCTCCATTCTGTGATTTCACACACCTCCATTCTGACGTCACACACCTTCATTTTATGACTTCACACACCTCCATTCTGTGACTTCTCACACCTCCATTCTATGACTTCACACACTTCCATTGTGATGTCACACAACTCCATTCTATGTGTTCACACATCTCCATTCTATGATTTCACACACCTCCATTCTGACTTCACACATCTCCATTGTATGACATCACAGACCTCGAATCTGTGACTTCACTCACTTCCAATCTATGACTTCACACTCCTCAATTCTATGACTTCCCACACCTCCTTTGTATGACTTCACCCACCTCAGTCTATGACTTCACACACCTCCATTCTGACTTCACACACCTCCATTCTGTGACTTCACACACCTCCATTCTATGACTTCACACACCTCAATTCTATGACTTCACACACCTCCATTCTGTGACTTCACACACCTCCATTCTTTGACTTCACACACCTCCATTCTATGACTTCAAACACCTTCATTCTTACGTCACAAACATCCATTCTGTGACTTCACATACCTCCTTTCTGTGACTTCACACACCTTCATTCTGACTTCACACACCTCCATTCTCTGACTTCACACACCTCAGTTCTGTGACTTGACACACCTCCATTCTGACTTCACACACCTCCATTCTATGATTTCAGAAACGTCCATTCTATGACTTCACACACCTCCATTCTGTGACTTCACACACCTCCATTCTGACTTCACACCCCCCCATTCTGAGTTCACACACCTCCATTCTGACTTCACACAGCTCCATTCTATGAATTCACACACCTGCATTCTGTGACTTCACACACCTCCGTTTTGCCTTCACACACCTCCAATCTGTGACTTCACACACCTCCATTCTGTGACTTCACACACCTTCACTCTATGACTTCAAACACCTTCATTCTTACTTCACAAACATCCATTCTGTGACTTCACACACCTCCATTCTGAGTTCACACGACTCCTTTCTATGACTTCACACACTTCCATTCTATGACTTCACACACCTCCATTCTGTGGCTTCACACACCTACATTCTGAGTTCACACACCTCCATTCTGTGACTTCACACACCTCCATTCTCTGACTTCACTCACCTCCATTCGGTGACTTCACACACCTAGATCCTATGACTTCACACCTCCATTCTATGAATTCACACACCTCCATTCTGTGATTTCACAAACCTCCATTCTATGACTTCACACACCTCCATTCTGTGAATTCACACACCTCCATTCTGAGTTCACACACCTCCATTCTATGACTTCACACACCTCCATTCGTTGACATCAAAAACCACCATTCTATGACTTCACACACCTCCATTCTGTGACTTCACACACCTCCAATCTGACTTCACACACCTCCATTCTATGACTTCACACACCTCCATTCGTTGACATCAAAAACCACCATTCTATGACTTCACACACCTCCATTCTGACTTCACACACCTCCATTCTGTGACTTCACACACCTCCATTCTGACTATACACACCTCCATTGTATGACTTCACACACCTCCATTCTGTGACTTCACACACTTCCATTATGACGTCACACACCTCCATTCTATGAGTTCACACATCTCCATTCTGTGACTTCACCCACCTCCATTCTGACTTCACACACCTCCATTCTTTGACTTCAAACACTTCCATTTTATGATTTCACACACCTCCATTCTATGACTTCACACACCTCCATTCTGTGACTTCACCCACCTCCATTCTGAGTTCACACACCTCCATTCTGTGACTTCACACACCTTCATTCTGTGACTTCACACACCTCCATTCTATGACTTCACACACCTCCATTCTGTGACTTCATACACCTCCAATCTGTGACTTCACACACCTCCATTCTATGACTTCACACAACTCCATTGTGACTTCACACACCTCAAATCTATGATTTCACACACCTCCATTCTGACTTCACACACATCCATTCTATGACTTCACACACCTCCCTTCTGACTTCACACACCTCAATTCTATGACTTCACACACCTCCATTCTATGACTTCACACACCTCCATTCTGTGACTTCACACACCTCCACTCTATGACTTCAAACACCTTCATTCTTACTTCACAAACATCCATTCTGTGACTTCACACACCTCCCTTCTGTGACTTCACACCTGCATTCTGACTTAACACACCTCTATTCTGTAAATTCTCACACCTCAATTCTGTGACTTCACACACCTCCATTCTGACTTCACACACCTCCATTCTATGTTTTCACACACCTCCATTCTATGACTTCACACACCTCCATTCTATGACTTCACACACCTCCATTCTCTGACTTCAAACACCTCCATTCTGACATCACACACCTCCATTCTGACTTCACACAGCTCCATTCTATGACTTCACACACCTCCATTGTGACTTCACACACCTCCATTCTATGACTTCACACACCTCCACTGTGATTTCACACACCTCCATTCTATGTGTTCACACACCTCCATTGTGACTTCACACACCTCCATTCTATGACTTCACACACCTCCATTCTGACTTCACACACCTCCATTCTTTGACTTCAAACACTTCCATTTTATGATTTCACACACCTCCATTCTATGACTTCACACACCTCCATTCTGTGACTTCACCCACCTCCATTCTGAGTTCACACACCTCCATTCTGTGACTTCACACACCTTCATTCTGTGACTTCACACACCTCCATTCTATGACTTCACACACCTCCATTCTGTGACTTCATACACCTCCAATCTGTGACTTCACACACCTCCATTCTATGACTTCACACAACTCCATTGTGACTTCACACACCTCAAATCTATGATTTCACACACCTCCATTCTGACTTCACACACCTCCATTCTATGACTTCACACACCTCCCTTCTGACTTCACACAGCTCCATTCTGTGACTTCACAAAACTCCATTCTATGATTTGACACACCTCCATACTATGACTTCACACACCTCCATCTATGACTTCACACACCTCCATTCTGAGTTCACACACCTCCATTCTGTGACTTCACACACCTCCATTCTGACTATACACACCTCCATTGTATGACTTCACACACCTCCATTCTGTGACTTCACACACTTCCATTATGACATCACACACCTCCATTCTATGAGTTCACACATCTCCATTCTATGACTTCACACACCTGCATTCTGACTTCACACACCTCCATTCTATGACTTCACACACCTCCATTTTATGACTTCACACACCTCCATTCTATGACTTCACCAACCCCATTCTATGACTTCACACACCTCCACTCTATGACTTCACACACCTCCATTCTGTGACTTCACACACCTCCCTTCTATGACTTCACACACCTCCATTCTTTGACTTCACACACCTTAATTCTTACTTCAGAAACATCCATTCTCTGACTTCACACACCTCCATTCTATGACTTCACACACCTCAATTCTGTGACTTCACACACCTCCATTCTATGACTTCACACAACTCCATTGTGACTTCACACACCTCAAATCTATGATTTCACACACCTCCATTCTGACTTCACACACCTCCATTCTATGACTTCACACAACTCCCTTCTGACTTCACACACCTCAATTCTATGACTTCACACACCTCCATTCTATGACTTCACACACCTCCATTCTGTGACTTCACACACCTTCATTCTGTGACTTCACACACCTCCATTCTATGACTTCACACACCTCCATTCTGTGACTTCATACACCTCCAATCTGTGACTTCACACACCTCCATTCTATGACTTCACACAACTCCATTGTGACTTCACACACCTCAAATCTATGATTTCACACACCTCCATTCTGACTTCACACACCTCCATTCTATGACTTCACACACCTCCCTTCTGACTTCGCACACCTCAATTCTATGACTTCACACACCTCCATTCTATGACTTCACACACCTCCATTCTGTGACTTCACTCACCTCCACTCTATGACTTCAAACACCTTCATTCTTACTTCAGAAACATCCCTTCTGTGACTTCACACACCTCCCTTCTGTGACTTCACACCTGCATTCTGACTTCACACACCTCTATTCTGTAAATTCACACACCTCAATTCTGTGACTTCACACACCTCCATTCTGACTTCACACACCTCCATTCTATGACTTCACACACCTCCATTCTGTGACTTCAAACACCTCCATTCTGGCTTCACACACCTCCATTCTGACTTCAGACAGCTCCATTCTATGACTTCACACACCTCCATTCTGTGACTTCACACACCTCCATTCTATGACTTCACACACCTCCACTGTGATTTCACACACCTCCATTGTATGAGTTCACACACCTCCATTGTGACTTCACACACCTCAATTCTATGACTTCACACACCTCCATTCTGACTTCACACACCTCCATTCTGTGACTTCACACACTTCCATTATAACGTCACACACCTCCATTCTATGAGTTCACACATCTCCATTCTATGACTTCACACACCTGCATTCTGACTTCACACACCTCCATTCTATGACTTCACAGACCTCGAATCTATGATTTCACTCACCTCCACTCTATGACTTTACACTCCTCCATTCTATGACTTCCCACACCTCCTTTCTATGACTTCAACCAACCCCATTCTATGACTTCACACCTCCATTCTGACTTCGCACACCTCCATTCTGTGACTTCACACACCTCCCTTCTATGACTTCACACACCTCCATTCTTTGACTTCACACACCTTCATTCTTACTTCAGAAACATCCATTCTCTGACTTCACACACCTCCATTCTATGACTTCACAAACCTCCATTCTGTGACTTCACACACCTCCATTCTGAGTTCACACGACTCCTTTCTATGACTTCACACACCTGCATTCTGACTTCACACACCTCCATTCTGACTTCACAGACCTCGAATCTGTGTCTTCACTCACCTCCACTCTATGACTTCACGCTCCTCCATTCTATGACTTCCCACACCTCCTTTCTATGACTTCACCAACCCCATTCTATGACTTCACACCTCCATTCTGACTTCACACACCTCCCTTCTATGACTTCACACACCTCCATTCTTTGACTTCACACACCTTAATTCTTACTTCAGAAATATCCATTTTCTGACTTCACACACCTCCATTCTATGACTTCACAAACCTCCATTGTGTGACTTCACACACCTCCATTCTGAGTTTACACACCTCCTTTCTATGACTTCACACACTTCCATTCTATGACTTCACACACCTCCATTCTGTGGCTTCACACACCTACATTCTGAGTTCACACACCTCCATTCTGTGACTTCACACACCTCCATTCTATGACTTCACACATCCATTTTGACTTCACACAACTCCAATATATAACTTCAAACACCTCCATTCTGTGACTTCACACACCTCAATTCTGTGACTTCACACACCTTCATTCTGACTTCACACACCTCCATTCTATGTTTTCACACACCTCCATTCTATGACTTCACACACCTCCATTTTGTGACTTCACACCCCTAAATTCTATGACTTCAGACACCTCCATTGTGACTTCACACACCTCCATTCTATGAGTTCACACACCTCCATTCTGACTTCACACACCTCCATTCTGTGACTTCACACACCTCTGTTCTGACTTCACACAGCTCCATTCTGTGACTTCACAAAACTCCATTCTGTGATTTCACACACCTCCATACAATGACTTCACACAACTCCATCTATGACTTCACACACCTCCATTCTGAGTTCACACACCTCCATTCTGTGATTTCACACACCTCCATTCTGACGTCACACACCTTCATTTTATGACTTCATACACCTCCATTCTGTGACTTCTCACACCTCCATTCTATGACTTCACACACTTCCATTGTGATGTCACACAACTCCATTCTATGTGTTCACACATCTCCATTCTATGATTTCACACACCTCCATTCTGACTTCACACATCTCCATTGTATGACATCACAGACCTCGAATCTGTGACTTCACTCACTTCCACTCTATGACTTCACACTCCTCAATTCTATGACTTCCCACACCTCCTTTGTATGACTTCACCCACCTCAGTCTATGACTTCACACACCTCCATTCTGACTTCACACACCTCCATTCTGTGACTTCACACACCTCCATTCTATGACTTCACACACCTCAATTCTATGACTTCACACACCTCCATTCTGTGACTTCACACACCTCCATTCTTTGACTTCACACACCTCCATTCTATGACTTCAAACACCTTCATTCTTACGTCACAAACATCCATTCTGTGACTTCACACACCTCCTTTCTGTGACTTCACACACCTTCATTCTGACTTCACACACCTCCATTCTCTGACTTCACACACCTCAGTTCTGTGACTTGACACACCTCCATTCTGACTTCACACACCTCCATTCTATGATTTCAGAAACGTCCATTCTATGACTTCACACACCTCCATTCTGTGACTTCACACACCTCCATTCTGACTTCACACCCCCCCATTCTGAGTTCACACACCTCCATTCTGACTTCACACAGCTCCATTCTATGAATTCACACACCTGCATTCTGTGACTTCACACACCTCCGTTTTGCCTTCACACACCTCCAATCTGTGACTTCACACACCTCCATTCTGTGACTTCACACACCTTCACTCTATGACTTCAAACACCTTCATTCTTACTTCACAAACGTCCATTCTGTGACTTCACACACCTCCATTCTGAGTTCACACGACTCCTTTCTATGACTTCACACACTTCCATTCTATGACTTCACACACCTCCATTCTGTGGCTTCACACACCTACATTCTGAGTTCACACACCTCCATTCTGTGACTTCACACACCTCCATTCTCTGACTTCACTCACCTCCATTCAGTGACTTCACACACCTAGATCCTATGACTTCACACCTCCATTCTATGAATTCACACACCTCCATTCTGTGATTTCACAAACCTCCATTCTATGACTTCACACACCTCCATTCTGTGACTTCACACACCTCCATTCTGAGTTCACACACCTCCATTCTATGACTTCACACACCTCCATTCGTTGACATCAAAAACCACCATTCTATGACTTCACACACCTCCATTCTGTGACTTCACACACCTCCAATCTGACTTCACACATCTCCATTCTATGACTTCACACACCTCCATTCGTTGACATCAAAAACCACCATTCTATGACTTCACACACCTCCATTCTGACTTCACACACCTCCATTCTGTGACTTCACACACCTCCATTCTGACTATACACACCTCCATTGTATGACTTCACACACCTCCATTCTGTGACTTCACACACTTCCATTATGACGTCACAAACCTCCATTCTATGAGTTCACACATCTCCATTCTGTGACTTCACCCACCTCCATTCTGACTTCACACACCTCCATTCTTTGACTTCAAACACTTCCATTTTATGATTTCACACACCTCCATTCTATGACTTCACACACCTCCATTCTGTGACTTCACCCACCTCCATTCTGAGTTCACACACCTCCATTCTGTGACTTCACACACCTTCATTCTGTGACTTCACACACCTCCATTCTATGACTTCACACACCTCCATTCTGTGACTTCATACACCTCCAATCTGTGACTTCACACACCTCCATTCTATGACTTCACACAACTCCATTGTTACTTCACACACCTCAAATCTATGATTTCACACACCTCCATTCTGACTTCACACACATCCATTCTATGACTTCACACACCTCCCTTCTGACTTCACACACCTCAATTCTATGACTTCACACACCTCCATTCTATGACTTCACACACCTCCATTCTGTGACTTCACACACCTCCACTCTATGACTTCAAACAGCTTCATTCTTACTTCACAAACATCCATTCTGTGACTTCACACACCTCCCTTCTGTGACTTCACACCTGCATTCTGACTTAACACACCTCTATTCTGTAAATTCTCACACCTCAATTCTGTGACTTCACACACCTCCATTCTGACTTCACACACCTCCATTCTATGTTTTCACACACCTCCATTCTATGACTTCACACACCTCCATTCTATGACTTCACACACCTCCATTCTCTGACTTCAAACACCTCCATTCTGACTTCACACACCTCCATTCTGACTTCACACAGCTCCATTCTATGACTTCACACACCTCCATTGTGACTTCACACACCTCCATTCTATGACTTCACACACCTCCACTGTGATTTCACACACCTCCATTCTATGTGTTCACACACCTCCATTGTGACTTCACACACCTCCATTCTATGACTTCACACACCTCCATTCTGACTTCACACACCTCCATTCTTTGACTTCAAACACTTCCATTTTATGATTTCACACACCTCCATTCTATGACTTCACACACCTCCATTCTGTGACTTCACCCACCTCCATTCTGAGTTCACACACCTCCATTCTGTGACTTCACACACCTTCATTCTGTGACTTCACACACCTCCATTCTATGACTTCACACACCTCCATTCTGTGACTTCATACACCTCCAATCTGTGACTTCACACACCTCCATTCTATGACTTCACACAACTCCATTGTGACTTCACACACCTCAAATCTATGATTTCACACACCTCCATTCTGACTTCACACACCTCCATTCTATGACTTCACACACCTCCCTTCTGACTTCACACAGCTCCATTCTGTGACTTCACAAAACTCCATTCTATGATTTGACACACCTCCATACTATGACTTCACACACCTCCATCTATGACTTCACACACCTCCATTCTGAGTTCACACACCTCCATTCTGTGACTTCACACACCTCCATTCTGACTATACACACCTCCATTGTATGACTTCACACACCTCCATTCTGTGACTTCACACACTTCCATTATGACATCACACACCTCCATTCTATGAGTTCACACATCTCCATTCTATGACTTCACACACCTGCATTCTGACTTCACACACCTCCATTCTATGACTTCACACACCTCCATTTTATGACTTCACACACCTCCATTCTATGACTTCACCAACCCCATTCTATGACTTCACACACCTCCACTCTATGACTTCACACACCTCCATTCTGTGACTTCACACACCTCCCTTCTATGACTTCACACACCTCCATTCTTTGACTTCACACACCTTAATTCTTACTTCAGAAACATCCATTCTCTGACTTCACACACCTCCATTCTATGACTTCACACACCTCAATTCTGTGACTTCACACACCTCCATTCTATGACTTCACACAACTCCATTGTGACTTCACACACCTCAAATCTATGATTTCACACACCTCCATTCTGACTTCACACACCTCCATTCTATGACTTCACACAACTCCCTTCTGACTTCACACACCTCAATTCTATGACTTCACACACCTCCATTCTATGACTTCACACACCTCCATTCTGTGACTTCACACACCTTCATTCTGTGACTTCACACACCTCCATTCTATGACTTCACACACCTCCATTCTGTGACTTCATACACCTCCAATCTGTGACTTCACACACCTCCATTCTATGACTTCACACAACTCCATTGTGACTTCACACACCTCAAATCTATGATTTCACACACCTCCATTCTGACTTCACACACCTCCATTCTATGACTTCACACACCTCCCTTCTGACTTCGCACACCTCAATTCTATGACTTCACACACCTCCATTCTATGACTTCACACACCTCCATTCTGTGACTTCACTCACCTCCACTCTATGACTTCAAACACCTTCATTCTTACTTCAGAAACATCCCTTCTGTGACTTCACACACCTCCCTTCTGTGACTTCACACCTGCATTCTGACTTCACACACCTCTATTCTGTAAATTCACACACCTCAATTCTGTGACTTCACACACCTCCATTCTGACTTCACACACCTCCATTCTATGACTTCACACACCTCCATTCTGTGACTTCAAACACCTCCATTCTGGCTTCACACACCTCCATTCTGACTTCACACAGCTCCATTCTATGACTTCACACACCTCCATTCTGTGACTTCACACACCTCCATTCTATGACTTCACACACCTCCACTGTGATTTCACACACCTCCATTGTATGAGTTCACACACCTCCATTGTGACTTCACACACCTCAATTCTATGACTTCACACACCTCCATTCTGACTTCACACACCTCCATTCTGTGACTTCACACACTTCCATTATAACGTCACACACCTCCATTCTATGAGTTCACACATCTCCATTCTATGACTTCACACACCTGCATTCTGACTTCACACACCTCCATTCTATGACTTCACAGACCTCGAATCTGTGACTTCACTCACCTCCACTCTATGACTTCACACTACTCCATTCTATGACTTCCCACACCTCCTTTCTATGACTTCAACCAACCCCATTCTATGACTTCACACCTCCATTCTGACTTCACACACCTCCATTCTGTGACTTCACACACCTCCCTTCTATGACTTCACACACCTCCATTCTTTGACTTCACACACCTTCATTCTTACTTCAGAAACATCCATTCTCTGACTTCACACACCTCCATTCTATGACTTCACAAACCTCCATTCTGTGACTTCACACACCTCCATTCTGAGTTCACACGACTCCTTTCTATGACTTCACACACTTCCATTCTATGACTTCACACACCTCCATTCTGTGGCTTCACACACCTACATTCTGAGTTCACACACCTCCATTCTGTGACTTCACACACCTCCATTCTCTGACTTCACTCACCTCCATTCTGTGACTTCACACACCTAGATCCTATGACTTCACACCTCCATTCTATGAATTCACACACCTCCATTCTGTGATTTCACAAACCTCCATTCTATGACTTCACACACCTCCATTCTGTGACTTCACACACCTCCATTCTGAGTTGAACACCTCCATTCTATGACTTCATAAACCTCCATTCTGAGTTTACAGACCTCCATTCTATGACTTCACACATCTCCATTCTATGACTTCACCCACCTCCATTCTGACTTCACACACCTCCATTCTGACTTCACACACCTCAATTCTGTGACTTCCCACACCTCCATTCTATGATTTCACACACTTCCATTCTATGACTTCACACACCTCCATTCTATGACTTCACACACCTCATTTCTGATTTGACACACCTCCATTCTGTGAGTTCACACACCTCCAATCTGACTTCACACACCTCCATTCTATGACTTCACACACCTCCATTCGTTGACATCAAAAACCACCATTCTATGACTTCACACACCTCCATTCTGACTTCACACACCTCCATTCTGTGACTTCACACACCTCCATTCTGACTATCACACCTCCATTGTATGACTTCACACACCTCCATTCTGTGACTTCACACACTTCCATTATGACGTCACACACCTCCATTCTATGAGTTCACACATCTCCATTCTATGACTTCACACACCTGCATTCTGACTTCACACACCTCCATTCTATGAGTTCACACACCTCCATTTTATGACTTCACACACCTCCATTTTATGACTTCACACTCCTCCATTCTATGACTTCCCACACCTCCTTTCTATGACTTCACCAACCCCATTCTATGACTTCACACACCTCCACTCTATGACTTCACACACCTCCATTCTGTGACTTCACACACCTCCCTTCTATGACTTCACACACCTCCATTCTTTGACTTCACACACCTTAATTCTTACTTCAGAAACATCCATTCTCTGACTTCACACACCTCCATTCTATGACTTCACACACCTCAATTCTGTGACTTCACACACCTCCATTCTATGTTTTCACACACCTCCATTGTATGACTTCACACACCTCCATTCTATGACTTCACACCCCTCATTTCTGAGTTGACACACCTCCATTCTGTGATTTCACACACCTCCAATCTGACTTCACACACCTCCATTCTATGACTTCACACACCTCCCTTCTATGACTTCACACACCTCCATTCTTTGACTTCACACACCTTGATTCTTACTTCAGAAACATCCATTCTCTGACTTTACACACCTCCATTCTATGACTTCACACACCTCAAATCTGTGACTTCCCACACCTGCATTCTATGATTTCACACACCTCCATTCTATGACTTCACACACCTCCATTCGATGACTTCACACAACTCCATTGTGACTTCACACACCTCAAATCTATGATTTCACACACCTCCATTCTGACTTCACACACCTCCATTCTATGACTTCACACACCTCCCTTCTGACTTCACACAGCTCCATTCTGTGACTTCACAAAACTCCATTCTATGATTTTACACACCTCCATACTATGACTTCACACAACTCCATCTATGACTTCACACACCTCCATTCTGAGTTCACACACCTCCATTCTGTGACTTCACACACCTCCATTCTGACTTCACACACCTCCATTGTATGACTTCACACACCTCCATTCTGGGACTTCACACACTTCCATTATGACGTCACAAACCTCCATTCTATGAGTTCACACACCTCCATTGTGACTTCACACACCTCAATTCTATGAATTCACACACCTCCATTCTGACTTCACACACCTCCATTCTATGACTTCACACACCTCCCTTCTGACTTCACACAGCTCCATTCTGTGACTTCACAAAACTCCATTCTATGAGTTGAAACACCTCCATACTATGACTTCACACACCTCCATCTATGACTTCACACACCTCCATTCTGAGTGCACACACCTCCATTCTGTGACTTCACACACCTCCATTCTGACTTCACACACCTCCATTGTATGACTTCACACACCTCCATTCTGTGACTTCACACACTCCCATTATGACGTCACACACCTCCATTCTATGAGTTCACACATCTCCATTCTATGACTTCACACACCTGCATTCTGACTTCACACACCTCCATTCTATGACTTCACAGACCTCGAATCTGTGTCTTCACTCACCTCCACTCTATGACTTCACACTCCTCCATTCTATGACTTCCCACACCTCCTTTCTATGACTTCACCAATCCCATTCTATGACTTCACACCTCCATTCTGACTTCACACACCTCCATTCTGTGACTTCACACACCTCCTTTCTATGACTTCACACACCTCCATTCTTTGACTTCACACACCTTAATTCTTACTTCAGAAACATCCATTGTCTGACTTCACACACCTCCATTCTATGACTTCACACACCTCAATTCTGTGACTTCCCACACCTCCATTCTATGATTTCACACACTTCCATTCTATGACTTCACACACCTCCATTCTATGACTTCACACACCTCATTTCTGAGTTGACACACCTCCATTCTGTGATTTCACACACCTCCAATCTGACTTCACACACCTCCATTCTATGACTTCACACACCTCCATTCGTTGACATGAAAAACCACCATTCTATGACTTCACACAACTCCATTTTGACTTCACACACCTCCATTCTATGAGTTCACACACCTCCATTTTATGACTTCACACACCTCCATTCTATGACTTCACACACCTCAATTCTATGACTTCACACACCTCCATTCTATGACTTCACACACCTACATTCTGTGACTTCACACACCTCCCTTCTGTGACTTCACACCTGCATTCTGATTCACACACCTCTATTCTGTGAATTCACACACCTCAATTCTGTGACTTCACACACCTCCATTCTGACTTCACACACCTCCATTCTATGTTTTCACACACCTCCATTCTATGACTTCACACACCTCCATTCTGTGACTTCACACACCTCCATTCTGACTTCACACACCTCCATTCTGACTTCACACACCTCCATTCTATGTTTTCACACACCTCCATTCTATGACTTCACACACTTCCATTCTGTGACTTCACCCACCTCCATTCTGAGTTCACACACCTCCATTCTGTGACTTCACACACCTTCATTCTGTGACTTCACACACCTCCATTCTATGACTTCACACACCTCCATTCTGTGACTTCATACACCTCCAATCTGTGACTTCACACACCTCCATTCTATGACTTCACACAACTCCATTGCGACTTCACACACCTCAAATCTATGATTTCACACACCTCCATTCTGACTTCACACACCTCCATTCTATGACTTCACACACCTCCCTTCTGACTTCACACAGCTCCATTCTGTGACTTCACAAAACTCCATTCTATGATTTGACACACCTCCATACTATGACTTCACACACCTCCATCTATGACTTCACACACCTCCATTCTGAGTTCACACACCTCCATTCTGTGACTTCACACACCTCCATTCTGACTATACACACCTCTATTGTATGACTTCACACACCTCCATTCTGTGACTTCACACACTTCCATTATGACATCACACACCTCCATTCTATGAGTTCACACATCTCCATTCTATGACTTCACACACCTGC
Organism: Megascapheus bottae; assembly: GCA_024803745.1. Taxonomy (NCBI): domain Eukaryota; kingdom Metazoa; phylum Chordata; class Mammalia; order Rodentia; family Geomyidae; genus Megascapheus; species Megascapheus bottae. Next base: position 55,683 of record JANJXV010000547.1, on the reverse strand, counting down.
ATTCTGACTTCACACACCTCCATTCTATGACTTCACACACCTCCATTTTATGACTTCACACACCTCCATTCTATGACTTCACCAACCCCATTCTATGACTTCACACACCTCCACTCTATGACTTCACACACCTCCATTCTGTGACTTCACACACCTCCCTTCTATGACTTCACACACCTCCATTCTTTGACTTCACACACCTTAATTCTTACTTCAGAAACATCCATTCTCTGACTTCACACACCTCCATTCTATGACTTCACACACCTCAATTCTGTGACTTCACACACCTCCATTCTATGACTTCACACAACTCCATTGTGACTTCACACACCTCAAATCTATGATTTCACACACCTCCATTCTGACTTCACACACCTCCATTCTATGACTTCACACAACTCCCTTCTGACTTCACACACCTCAATTCTATGACTTCACACACCTCCATTCTATGACTTCACACACCTCCATTCTGTGACTTCACACACCTTCATTCTGTGACTTCACACACCTCCATTCTATGACTTCACACACCTCCATTCTGTGACTTCATACACCTCCAATCTGTGACTTCACACACCTCCATTCTATGACTTCACACAACTCCATTGTGACTTCACACACCTCAAATCTATTATTTCACACACCTCCATTCTGACTTCACACACCTCCATTCTATGACTTCACACACCTCCCTTCTGACTTCGCACACCTCAATTCTATGACTTCACACACCTCCATTCTATGACTTCACACACCTCCATTCTGTGACTTCACTCACCTCCACTCTATGACTTCAAACACCTTCATTCTTACTTCAGAAACATCCCTTCTGTGACTTCACACACCTCCCTTCTGTGACTTCACACCTGCATTCTGACTTCACACACCTCTATTCTGTAAATTCACACACCTCAATTCTGTGACTTCACACACCTCCATTCTGACTTCACACACCTCCATTCTATGACTTCACACACCTCCATTCTGTGACTTCAAACACCTCCATTCTGGCTTCACACACCTCCATTCTGACTTCACACAGCTCCATTCTATGACTTCACACACCTCCATTCTGTGACTTCACACACCTCCATTCTATGACTTCACACACCTCCACTGTGATTTCACACACCTCCATTGTATGAGTTCACACACCTCCATTGTGACTTCACACACCTCAATTCTATGACTTCACACACCTCCATTCTGACTTCACACACCTCCATTCTGTGACTTCACACACTTCCATTATAACGTCACACACCTCCATTCTATGAGTTCACACATCTCCATTCTATGACTTCACACACCTGCATTCTGACTTCACACACCTCCATTCTATGACTTCACAGACCTCGAATCTATGATTTCACTCACCTCCACTCTATGACTTTACACTCCTCCATTCTATGACTTCCCACACCTCCTTTCTATGACTTCAACCAACCCCATTCTATGACTTCACACCTCCATTCTGACTTCGCACACCTCCATTCTGTGACTTCACACACCTCCCTTCTATGACTTCACACACCTCCATTCTTTGACTTCACACACCTTCATTCTTACTTCAGAAACATCCATTCTCTGACTTCACACACCTCCATTCTATGACTTCACAAACCTCCATTCTGTGACTTCACACACCTCCATTCTGAGTTCACACGACTCCTTTCTATGACTTCACACACTTCCATTCTATGACTTCACACACCTCCATTCTGTGGCTTCACACACCTACATTCTGAGTTCACACACCTCCATTCTGTGACTTCACACACCTCCATTCTCTGACTTCACTCACCTCCATTCTGTGACTTCACACACCTAGATCCTATGACTTCACACCTCCATTCTATGAATTCACACACCTCCATTCTGTGATTTCACAAACCTCCATTCTATGACTTCACACACCTCCATTCTGTGACTTCACACACCTCCATTCTGAGTTGAACACCTCCATTCTATGACTTCATAAACCTCCATTCTGAGTTTACAGACCTCCATTCTATGACTTCACACATCTCCATTCTATGACTTCACCCACCTCCATTCTGACTTCACACACCTCCATTCTGACTTCACACACCTCAATTCTGTGACTTCCCACACCTCCATTCTATGATTTCACACACTTCCATTCTATGACTTCACACACCTCCATTCTATGACTTCACACACCTCATTTCTGATTTGACACACCTCCATTCTGTGAGTTCACACACCTCCAATCTGACTTCACACACCTCCATTCTATGACTTCACACACCTCCATTCGTTGACATCAAAAACCACCATTCTATGACTTCACACACCTCCATTCTGACTTCACACACCTCCATTCTGTGACTTCACACACCTCCATTCTGACTATCACACCTCCATTGTATGACTTCACACACCTCCATTCTGTGACTTCACACACTTCCATTATGACGTCACACACCTCCATTCTATGAGTTCACACATCTCCATTCTATGACTTCACACACCTGCATTCTGACTTCACACACCTCCATTCTATGAGTTCACACACCTCCATTTTATGACTTCACACACCTCCATTTTATGACTTCACACTCCTCCATTCTATGACTTCCCACACCTCCTTTCTATGACTTCACCAACCCCATTCTATGACTTCACACACCTCCACTCTATGACTTCACACACCTCCATTCTGTGACTTCACACACCTCCCTTCTATGACTTCACACACCTCCATTCTTTGACTTCACACACCTTAATTCTTACTTCAGAAACATCCATTCTCTGACTTCACACACCTCCATTCTATGACTTCACACACCTCAATTCTGTGACTTCACACACCTCCATTCTATGTTTTCACACACCTCCATTGTATGACTTCACACACCTCCATTCTATGACTTCACACACCTCATTTCTGAGTTGACACACCTCCATTCTGTGATTTCACACACCTCCAATCTGACTTCACACACCTCCATTCTATGACTTCACACACCTCCCTTCTATGACTTCACACACCTCCATTCTTTGACTTCACACACCTTGATTCTTACTTCAGAAACATCCATTCTCTGACTTTACACACCTCCATTCTATGACTTCACACACCTCAAATCTGTGACTTCCCACACCTGCATTCTATGATTTCACACACCTCCATTCTATGACTTCACACACCTCCATTCGATGACTTCACACAACTCCATTGTGACTTCACACACCTCAAATCTATGATTTCACACACCTCCATTCTGACTTCACACACCTCCCTTCTGACTTCACACAGCTCCATTCTGTGACTTCACAAAACTCCATTCTATGATTTTACACACCTCCATACTATGACTTCACACAACTCCATCTATGACTTCACACACCTCCATTCTGAGTTCACACACCTCCATTCTGTGACTTCACACACCTCCATTCTGACTTCACACACCTCCATTGTATGACTTCACACACCTCCATTCTGGGACTTCACACACTTCCATTATGACGTCACAAACCTCCATTCTATGAGTTCACACACCTCCATTGTGACTTCACACACCTCAATTCTATGACTTCACACACCTCCATTCTGACTTCACACACCTCCATTCTATGACTTCACACACCTCCCTTCTGACTTCACACAGCTCCATTCTGTGACTTCACAAAACTCCATTCTATGAGTTGAAACACCTCCATACTATGACTTCACACACCTCCATCTATGACTTCACACACCTCCATTCTGAGTGCACACACCTCCATTCTGTGACTTCACACACCTCCATTCTGACTTCACACACCTCCATTGTATGACTTCACACACCTCCATTCTGTGACTTCACACACTCCCATTATGACGTCACACACCTCCATTCTATGAGTTCACACATCTCCATTCTATGACTTCACACACCTGCATTCTGACTTCACACACCTCCATTCTATGACTTCACAGACCTCGAATCTGTGTCTTCACTCACCTCCACTCTATGACTTCACACTCCTCCATTCTATGACTTCCCACACCTCCTTTCTATGACTTCACCAATCCCATTCTATGACTTCACACCTCCATTCTGACTTCACACACCTCCATTCTGTGACTTCACACACCTCCTTTCTATGACTTCACACACCTCCATTCTTTGACTTCACACACCTTAATTCTTACTTCAGAAATATCCATTGTCTGACTTCACACACCTCCATTCTATGACTTCACACACCTCAATTCTGTGACTTCCCACACCTCCATTCTATGATTTCACACACTTCCATTCTATGACTTCACACACCTCCATTCTATGACTTCACTCACCTCATTTCTGAGTTGACACACCTCCATTCTGTGATTTCACACACCTCCAATCTGACTTCACACACCTCCATTCTATGACTTCACACACCTCCATTCGTTGACATGAAAAACCATCATTCTATGACTTCACACAACTCCATTTTGACTTCACACACCTCCATTCTATGAGTTCACACACCTCCATTTTATGACTTCACACACCTCCATTCTATGACTTCACACACCTCAATTCTATGACTTCACACACCTCCATTCTATGACTTCACACACCTACATTCTGTGACTTCACACACCTCCCTTCTGTGACTTCACACCTGCATTCTGACTTCACACACCTCTATTCTGTGAATTCACACACCTCAATTCTGTGACTTCACACACCTCCATTCTGACTTCACACACCTCCATTCTATGTTTTCACACACCTCCATTCTATGACTTCACACACCTCCATTCTGTGACTTCACACACCTCCATTCTGACTTCACACACCTCCATTCTGACTTCACACAGCTCCATTCTATGACTTTACACACCTCCATTCTGTGACTTCACACACCTCCATTCTCTGACTTCACACACCTCCACTGTGATTTCACACACCTCCATTCTATGAGTTCACACACCTCCATTGTGACTACACACACATCAATTCTATGACTTCACACACCTCCATTCTGACTTCACACACCTCCATTCTGTGACTTCACACACCTCCATTCTATGACTTCACACACCTCCATTCTGTGACTTCACACACCTCCATTCGATGACTTCACAAAACTCCATTGTGACTTCACACACCTCAAATCTATGATTTCACACACCTCCATTCTGACTTCACACACCTCCATTCTATGACTTCACACACCTCCCTTCTGACTTCACAAAGCTCCATTCTGTGACTTCACAAAACTCCATTCTATGATTTGACACACCTCCATACTATGACTTCACACACCTCCATCTATGACTTCACACACCTCCATTCTGAGTTCGCACACCTCCATTCTGTGACTTCACACACCTCCATTCTGACATTACACACCTCCATTGTATGACTTCACACACCTCCATTCTGAGTTCACACACCTCCATTCTGTGACTTCACACACTTCCATTATGACGTCACACACCTCCATTCTATGAGTTCACACATCTCCATTCTATGACTTCACACACCTGCATTCTGACTTCACACACCTCCATTCTATGACTTCACAGACCTCGAATCTGTGTCTTCACTCACCTCCACTCTATGACTTCACACTCCTCCATTCTATGACTTCCCACACCTCCTTTCTATGACTTCACCAACCCCATTCTATGACTTCACACCTCCATTCTGACTTCACACACCTCCATTCTATGACTTCACAAACCTCCATTCTGTGACTTCACACACCTCCATGCTGAGTTCACACACCTCCTTTATATGACTTCACACACTTCCATTCTATGACTTCACACACCTCCATTCTGTGGCTTCACACACCTACATTCTGAGTTCACACACCTCCATTCTGTGACTTCACACACCTCCATTCTATGACTTCACACATCCATTTTGACTTCACAAAACTCCAATATATAACTTCAAACACCTCCATTCTGTGACTTCACACACCTTCATTCTGACTTCACACACCTCCATTCTATGTTTTCACACACCTCCATTCTATGACTTCACACACCTCCATTTTTGACTTCACACACCTAAATTCTATGACTTCAGACACCTCCATTGTGACTTCACACACCTACATTCTATGAGTTCACACACCTCCATTCTGACTTCACACACCTCCATTCTGTGACTTCACACACCTCCGTTCTGACTTCACACAGCTCCATTCTGTGACTTCACAAGACTCCATTCTGTGATTTCACACACCTCCATACAATGACTTCACACAACTCCATCTATGACTTCACACACCTCCATTCTGAGTTCACACACCTCCATTCTGTGATTTCACACACCTCCATTCTGACTTCACACACCTTCATTTTATGACTTCACACACCTCCATTGTGTGATTTCTCAAACCTCCATTCTATGACTTCACACACTTCCATTGTGACGTCACACAACTCCATTCTATGTGTTCACACGTCTCCATTCTATGACTTCACACACCTTCATTCTTACTTCAGAAACATCCATTCTCTGACTTCACACACCTCCATTCTATGACTTCACAAACCTCCATTCTGTGACTTCACACACCTCCATTCTGAGTTCACAAACCTCCTTTCTATGACTTCACACACTTCCATTCTATGACTTCACACACCTCCATTCTGTGGCTTCACACACCTACATTCTGAGTTCACACACCTCCATTCTGTGACTTCACACACCTCCATTCTGTGACTTCACACACCTCCATTCTGTGACTTCACACACCTCGATCCTATGGCTTCCCACACCTCCATTCTATGAATTAACACACCTCCATTCTGTGAGTTCACAAACCTCCATTCTATGACTTCACACACCTCCATTCTGTGACTTCACACACCTCCATTCTGAGTTCACACACCTCCATTCTATGACTTCACAAACCTCCATTCTGAGTTCACAGACCTCCATTCTATGACATCACACACCTCCATTCTATGACTTCACTCACCTCCATTCTGACTTCACACACATCCATTCTGACTTCACTCACCTCAATTCTGTGACTTCACACACCTCCATTCTGTGGCTTCACACACCTACATTCTGTGTTTACACAACTCCATTCTGTGACTTCACACACCTCCATTCTGTGATTTCACACACCTCCAATCTCACTTCACACATCTCCATTCTATGACTTCACACACCTCCATTCGTTGACATCAAAAAACACCATTCTATGACTTCACACAACTCCATTTTGACTTCACATACCTCCATTCTATGAGTTCACACACCTACATTTTATGACCTCACACACCTCCATTCTATGACTTCACACACCTCCATTCTCTGATATCACACACCTCCAGTCTGACTTCACACACCTCCATTCTGTGACTTCACACACATCCACTCTATGACTTCAAACACCTTCATTCTTACTTCACAAACATCCATTCTGTGACTTCACACACCTCCATTCTGTGACTTCAAACACCTTCATTCTGACTTCACACACCTCCATTCTGTGACTTCATACACCTCAATTCTGTGACTTCACATACCTCCATTCTATGATTTCACACACCTCCATTCTATGACTGCTCACACCTCCATTCTGTGACTTCACACACCTCCACTCTATGACTTGTAACACCTTCATTCTTACTTCACAAACATCCATTCTGTGACTTCACACACCTCCCTTCTGTGACGTCACACCTGCATTCTGACTTCACACAGCTCTATTCTGTGAATTCACACACCTCAATTCTGTGACTTCACACACCTCCATTCTGACTTCACACACCTCCATTCTATGTTTTCACACACCTCCATTCTATGACTTCACACACCTCCATTCTGTGACTTCACACACCTCCATTCTGACTTCACACACCTCCATTCTGACTTCACACAGCTCCATTCTATGACTTCATACACCTCCATTCTGTGACTTCACACACCTCCATTCTATGACTTCACACACCTCCACTGTGATTTCACACACCTCCATTCTATGAGTTCACACACCTCCATTGTGACTTCACACACCTCAATTCTATGACTTCACGCACCTCCATTCTGACTTCACACACCTCCATTCTATGACTTCACACACCTCCCTTCTGACTTCACACAGCTCCATTCTGTGACTTCACAAAAAACTCCATTCTATGATTTGAAACACCTCCATACTATGACTTCACACACCTCCATCTATGACTTCACACACCTCCATTCTGAGTTCACACACCTCCATTCTGTGACTTCACACACCTCCATTCTGACTTCACACACCTCCATTGTATGACTTCACACACCTCCATTCTGTGACTTCACACACTTCCATTATGACGTCACACACCTCCATTCTATGAGTTCACACATCTCCATTCTATGACTTCACACACCTGCATTCTGACTTCACACACCTCCATTCTATGACTTCACAGACCTCGAATCTGTGTCTTCACTCACCTCCACTCTATGACTTCACACTCCTCCATTCTATGACTTCACACACCTCCTTTCTATGACTTCACCAACCCCATTCTATGACTTCACACCTCCATTCTGACTTCACACACCTCCATTCTGTGACTTCACACACCTCCCTTCTATGACTTCACACACCTCCATTCTTTGACTTCACAAACCTTAATTCTTACTTCAGAAACATCCATTCTCTGACTTCACACACCTCCATTCTATGACTTCACACACCTCAATTCTGTGACTTCCCACACCTCCATTGTATGATTTCACACACGTCCATTCTATGACTTCACACACCTCCATTCTATGACTTCACACACCTCATTTCTGAGTTGACACACCTCCATTCTGTGATTTCACACACCTCCAATCTGACTTCACACACCTCCATTCTATGACTTCACACACCTCCATTCGTTGACATCAAAAACCACCATTCTATGACTTCACACATCTCCATTTTGACTTCACACACCTCCATTTTACGAGTTCACACACCTCCGTTTTATGTCTTCACACACCTCCATTCTATGACTTCACACACCTCAATTCTATGACTTCACACACCTCCATTCTATGACTTCACACACCTCCATTCTGTGACTTCACACACCTCCCTTCTGTGACTTCACACCTGCATTCTGACTTCACACAGCTCTATTCTGTGAATTCACACACCTCAATTCTGTGACTTCACACACCTCCATTCTGACTTCACACACCTCCATTCTATGTTTTCACACCCCTCCATTCTGTGACTTCACACACCTCCGTTCTGTGACTGCACACACCTCCATTCTGACTTCACACACCTCCATTCTGACTTCACACAGCTCCATTCTATGACTTCACACACCTCCATTCTGTGACTTCACACACCTCCATTATATGACTTCACACACCTCCACTGTGATTTCACACACCTCCATTCTATGAGTTCACACACCTCCATTGTGACTTCACACACCTCAATTCTACGACTTCACACACCTCCATTCTGACTTCACACACCTCCATTCTGTGACTTCACACACCTCCATTCTATGACTTCACACACCTCCATTCTGTGACTTCACACACCTCAATTCGATGACTTCACACAACTCCATTGTGACTTCACACACCTCAAATCTATGATTTCACACACCTCCATTCTGACTTCACACACCTCCATTCTATGACTTCACACACCTCCCTTCTGACTTCACACAGCTCCATTCTGTGACTTCACAAAACTCCATTCTATGATTTGACACACCTCCATACTATGACTTCACACACCTCCATCTATGACTTCACACACCTCCATTCTGAGTTCACACACCTCCATTCTGTGACTTCACACACCTCCATTCTGACTTCACACACCTCCATTGTATGACTTCACACACCTCCATTCTGTGACTTCACACACTTCCATTATGACGTCACACACCTCCATTCTATGAGTTCACACATCTCCATTCTATGACTTCACACACCTGCATTCTGACTTCACACACCTCCATTCTGACTTCACAGACCTCGAATCTGTGTCTTCACTCACCTCCACTCTATGACTTCACGCTCCTCCGTTCTATGACTTCCCACACCTCCTTTCTATGACTTCACCAACCCCATTCTATGACTTCACACCTCCATTCTGACTTCACACACCTCCCTTCTATGACTTCACACACCTCCATTCTTTGACTTCACACACCTTAATTCTTACTTCAGAAATATCCATTTTCTGACTTCACACACCTCCATTCTATGACTTCACAAACCTCCATTGTGTGACTTCACACACCTCCATTCTGAGTTCACACACCTCCTTTCTATGACTTCACACACTTCCATTCTATGACTTCACACACCTCCATTCTGTGGCTTCACACACCTACATTCTGAGTTCACACACCTCCATTCTGTGACTTCACACACCTCCATTCTATGACTTCACACATCCATTTTGACTTCACACAACTCCAATATATAACTTCAAACACCTCCATTCTGTGACTTCACACACCTCAATTCTGTGACTTCACACACCTTCATTCTGACTTCACACACCTCCATTCTATGTTTTCACACACCTCCATTCTATGACTTCACACACCTCCATTTTGTGACTTCACACCCCTAAATTCTATGACTTCAGACACCTCCATTGTGACTTCACACACCTCCATTCTATGAGTTCACACGTCCATTCTGACTTCACACACCTCCATTCTGTGACTTCACACACCTCTGTTCTGACTTAACACAGCTCCATTCTGTGACTTCACAAAACTCCATTCTGTGATTTCACACACCTCCATACAATGACTTCACACAACTCCATCTATGACTTCACACACCTCCATTCTGAGTTCACACACCTCCATTCTGTGATTTCACACACCTCCATTCTGACGTCACACACCTTCATTTTATGACTTCACACACCTCCATTCTGTGACTTCTCACACCTCCATTCTATGACTTCACACACTTCCATTGTGATGTCACACAACTCCATTCTATGTGTTCACACATCTCCATTCTATGATTTCACACACCTCCATTCTGACTTCACACATCTCCATTGTATGACATCACAGACCTCGAATCTGTGACTTCACTCACTTCCACTCTATGACTTCACACTCCTCAATTCTATGACTTCCCACACCTCCTTTGTATGACTTCACCCACCTCAGTCTATGACTTCACACACCTCCATTCTGACTTCACACACCTCCATTCTGTGAATTCACACACCTCCATTCTATGACTTCACACACCTCAATTCTATGACTTCACACACCTCCATTCTGTGACTTCACACACCTCCATTCTTTGACTTCACACACCTCCATTCTATGACCTCAAACACCTTCATTCTTACGTCACAAACATCCATTCTGTGACTTCACACACCTCCTTTCTGTGACTTCACACACCTTCATTCTGACTTCACACACCTCCATTCTCTGACTTCACACACCTCAGTTCTGTGACTTGACACACCTCCATTCTGACTTCACACACCTCCGTTCTATGATTTCAGAAACGTCCATTCTATGACTTCACACACCTCCATTCTGTGACTTCACACACCTCCATTCTGACTTCACACCCCCCCATTCTGAGTTCACACACCTCCATTCTGACTTCACACAGCTCCATTCTATGAATTCACACACCTGCATTCTGTGACTTCACACACCTCCGTTTTGCCTTCACACACCTCCAATCTGTGACTTCACACACCTCCATTCTGTGACTTCACACACCTCTATTGTTTCACTTCACACACCTCCATTCTTTGACTTCACACACCGCCATTCCATGACTTCACAAACCTCCATTCTATGAGTTCACACACCTCCATTCTATGCGTTCACACACCTCCAATTTGACTTCACACATCTCCATTCTATGACTTCACACACCTTCATTCTTACTTCAGAAACATCCATTCTCTGACTTCACACACCTCCATTCTATGACTTCACAAACCTCCATTCTGTGACTTCACACACCTCCATTTTGAGTTCACAAACCTCCTTTCTATGACTTCACACACTTCCATTCTATGACTTCACACACCTCCATTCTGTCGCTTCACACACCTACATTCTGAGTTCACACATCTCCATTCTGTGACTTCACAAACCTCCATTCTGAGTTCACAGACCTCCATTCTATGACATCACACACCTCCATTCTATGACTTCACTCACCTCCATTCTCACTTCACACACATCCATTCTGACTTCACACACCTCAATTCTGTGACTTCACACACCTCCATTCTATGATTTCACACACTTCCATCTTATGACTTCACACACCTCCATTCTGTGGCTTCACACACCTACATTCTGAGTTTACACACCTCCATTCTGTGACTTCACACACCTCCATTCTGTGATTTCACACACCTCCAATCTCACTTCACACACCTCCATTCTATGACTTCACACACCTCCATTCGTTGACATCAAAAAACACCATTCTATGACTTCACATAACTCCTTTTTGACTTCACACACCTCCATTCTATGAGTTCACACACCTCCATTTTTTGACCTCACACACCTCCATTCTATGACTTCACACACCTCCATTCTCTGATTTCACACACCTGCAATCTGACTTCACACACCTCCATTCTGTGACTTCACACACCTCCATTCTCTGACTTCAAACACCTTCATTCTTACTTCACAAACATCCATTCTGTGACTTCACACACCTCCATTCTGTGACTTCACACACCTTCATTCTGACTTCACACACCTCCACTCTGTGACTTCATACATCTCAATTCTGCGACTTCACACACCTCCATTCTATGATTTCACCCACCTCCATTTTATGACTGCTCACACCTCCATTCTGCGACTTCACACACCACCTTTTTGACTTCACAAACCTCCATTCTGTGACTTCACACACCTCCATTCTGTGACTTCACACACCTCCGTTTTGACTTCACACACTTCCATTCTGTGACTTCACACACCTCCATTCTGTCGCTTCACACACCTACATTCTGAGTTCACACATCTCCATTCTGTGACTTCACAAACCTCCATTCTGAGTTCACAGACCTCCATTCTATGACATCACACACCTCCATTCTATGACTTCACTCACCTCCATTCTCACTTCACACACATCCATTCTGACTTCACACACCTCAATTCTGTGACTTCACACACCTCCATTCTATGATTTCACACACTTCCATCTTATGACTTCACACACCTCCATTCTGTGGCTTCACACACCTACATTCTGAGTTTACACACCTCCATTCTGTGACTTCACACACCTCCATTCTGTGATTTCACACACCTCCAATCTCACTTCACACACCTCCATTCTATGACTTCACACACCTCCATTCGTTGACATCAAAAAACACCATTCTATGACTTCACATAACTCCATTTTGACTTCACACACCTCCATTCTATGAGTTCACACACCTCCATTTTATGACCTCACACACCTCCATTCTATGACTTCACACACCTCCATTCTCTGATTTCACACACCTGCAATCTGACTTCACACACCTCCATTCTGTGACTTCACACACCTCCACTCTATGACTTCAAACACCTTCATTCTTACTTCACAAACATCCATTCTGTGACTTCACACACCTCCATTCTGTGACTTCACACACCTTCATTCTGACTTCACACACCTCCACTCTGTGACTTCATACATCTCAATTCTGCGACTTCACACACCTCCATTCTATGATTTCACCCACCTCCATTTTATGACTGCTCACACCTCCATTCTGCGACTTCACACACCACCTTTTTGACTTCACAAACCTCCATTCTGTGACTTCACACACCTCCATTCTGTGACTTCACACACCTCGGTTTTGACTTCACACACTTCCATTCTGTGACTTCACACACCTCCTTTCTGTGACTTCACACACCTCTATTGTATCACTTCACAAACCTCCATTCTTTGACTTCACACACCTCCATTCCATGACTTCACACACCTCCATTCTATGAGTTCACACACCTCCATTCTATGAGTTCACACACCTCCAATTTGACTTCACACACCTCCATTCTATTACTTCACACACCTTCATTCTTACTTCAGAAACATCCATTCTCTGACTTCACACACCTCCATTCTATGACTTCACAAACCTCCATTCTGTGACTTCACACACCTCCATTCTGAATTCACACACCTCAATTCAGTGACTTCACACACCTCCATTCTTCCTTCACACACCTCCATTCTATGACTTCACACACTTCCATTCTATGACTTCACACACCTCCATTCTGTGGCTTCACACACCTCTCTTCTGAGTTCACACACCTCCATTCTGTGACTTCACACACCTCCATTCTGTGACTTCACACACCTCGATCCTATGACTTCACACACCTCCATTCCATGAATTCACACACTTCCATTCTGTGATTTCACACACCTCCATTCTATGAATTCACACACCTCCATTCTGTGACTTCACACACCTCCATTCTGAGTTCACACACCTCCATTCTATGACATCACAAACCCCCATTCTGATTTCACACACCTCCTTTCTATGACTTCACACACTTCCATTCTATGACTTCACACACCTCACTCTGTGGCTTCACACACCTACATTCTGAGTTCACATACCTCCATTCTATGATTTCACACACCTGCATTCTATGACTTCACAGACCTCCATTCTGTGCCTTCACACACCACCTTTTTGACTTCACACACCTCCATTCTGTGACTTCACACACCTCCATTCTGTGACTTCAAACAACTCCCTTTTGACTTCACACACTTCCATTATATGACTTCACACACCTCCATTCTGTGACTTCACACACCTCCATTCTGAGTTCACACACCTCCATTCTATGACTTCACAAACCTCCATTCTGAGTTCACAGACCTCCATTCTATGACTTCACACACCTCCATTCTATGACTTCGCTCACCTCCATTCTGACATCCCACACCTCCATTCTGACTTCACACACCTCAATTCTGTGACTTCACACACCTCCATTCTATGATTTCACACACTTCCATTCTATGACTTCACACACCTCCATTCTGTGGCTTCACACACCTACATTCTGAGTTTACACACCTCCATTCTGTGACTTCACACACCTCCATTCTGTGATTTCACACACCTCCAATCTCACTTCACACACCTCCATTCTATGACTTCACACACCTCCATTCGTTGACATCAAAAAACACCATTCTCTGACTTCACTCAACTCCATTTTGACTTCACACACCTCCATTCTATGAGTTCACACACCTCCAATCTGACTTCACACACCTCCATTCTGTGACTTCACACACCTCCACTCTATGACTTCACACACCTTCATTCTGACTTCACACACCTCCATTCTGTGACTTCATACACCTCATTTCTGTGACTTCACACACCTCCACTCTGACTTCACACACCTCCATTCTATGATTTCACACACCTCCATTCTATGACTTCACACACCTCCATTCTGTGTCTTCACACACCACATTTTTGACTTCACAAACCTCCATTCTGTGACTTCACACACCTCCATTCTGTGACTTCACACACCTCCGTTTTGACTTCACACACTTCCATTCTGTGACTTCACACACCTCCTTTCTGTGACTTCACACACCTCTATTGTTTCACTTCACACACCTCCATTCTTTGACTTCACACACCTCCATTCCATGACTTCACACACCTCCATTCTATGTGTTCACACACCTCCATTCTATGAGTTCACACACCTCCAATTTGACTTCACACACCTCCATTCTATGACTTCACACACCTTCATTCTTACTTCAGAAACATCCATTCTCTGACTTCACACACCTCCATTCTATGACTTCACAAACCTCCATTCTGTGACTTCACACACCTCCATTCTGAATTCACACACCTCCATTCTGTGACTTCACACACCTCCATTCTTCCTTCGCACACCTCCATTCTATGACTTCACACACTTCCATTCTATGATTTCACACACCTCCATTCTGTGGCTTCACACACCTCTCTTCTGAGTTCACACACCTCCATTCTGTGACTTCACACACCTCCATTCTGTGACTTCACACACCTCGATCCTATGACTTCACACACCTCCATTCTATGAATTCACACACCTCCATTCTGTGATTTCACACACCTCAATTCTATGACTTCACACACCTCCATTCTGTGACTTCACACACCTCCATTCTGAGTTCACACACCTCCATTCTATGACTTCACAAACCCCCATTCTGAGTTCACAGACCTCCATTCTATGACTTCACACACTTCCATTCTATGACTTCACACACCTCCATTCTGACTTCACACACCTCCATTCTGACTTCACATACCTCAATTCTTTGACTTCACACACCTCCATTCTATGATTTCACACACTTCCATTCTATGACTTCACACACCTCCATTCTATGACTTCACACACCTCATTTCTGAGTTGACACACCTCCATTCTGTGATTTCACACACCTCAAATCTGACTTCACACACCTCCATTCTATGACTTCACACACCTCCATTCGTTGACATCAAAAACAACCATTCTATGACTTCACACAACTCCATTGTGACTTCACACACCTCCATTCTGTGAGTTCACACACCTCCATTCTATGATTTCACAAACCTCCATTCTGAGTTCACAGACCTCCATTCTGTGACTTTACACACCTCCATTCAATGATTTCACACACTTCCATTCTATGACTTCACGCACCTCCATTCTGTGGCTTCACACAACTATATCCTGAGTTCACACACCTCCATTCTGTGACTTCACACACCTCCATACTGTGATTTCACACACCTGCAATCTGACTTCACACACCTCCATTCTATGACTTCACACACCTCCATTCGTTGACATCAAAAAACACCATTTTATGATTTCACACAACTCCATTTTGACTTCACACACCTCCATTCTATGAGTTCACACACCTCCATTTTATGACTTCACACACCTCCATTCTATGACTTCACACACCTCAGTTCTATGACTCCACACACCTCCATTCTATGACTTCACACACCTCCATTCTGTGACTTCACACACCTCCACTCTATGACTTCAAACACCTTCATTCTTACTTCACAAACATCCATTCTGTAACTTCACACACCTCCATTCTGTGACTTCACACACCTCCATTCTGTGACTTCACACACCTCCGTTTTGCCTTCACACACTTCCAATCTGTGACTTCACACGCCTCCATTCTGTGAGTTCACACACCTCTATTGTTTCACTTCACACACCTCCATTCTTTGACTTCACACACCGCCATTCCGTGACTTCACAAACCTCCATTCTATGAGTTCACACACCTCCATTCTATGAGTTTACACACCTCCAATTTGACTTCACACATCTCCATTCTATGACTTCACACACCTTCATTCTTACTTCAGAAACATCCATTCTCTGACTTCAAACACCTCCATTCTATGACTTCACAAACCTCCATTCTGTGACTTCACACACCTCATTCTGTGGCTTCACACACCTACATTCTGAGTTCACATACCTCCATTCTATGATTTCACATACCTCCATTCTATGACTTCACACACCTCCATTCTGTGACTTCACACACCACCTTTTTGACTTCACACACCTCCATTCTGTGACTTCACACACCTCCATTCTGTGACTTCACACACCTCCGTTTTGACTTCACACACTTCCATTCTATGAGTTCACACACCTCCATTCTGTGACTTCACACACCTCCATTCTGAGTTCACACACCTCCATTCTATGACTTCACAAACCTCCATTATGAGTTCACAGACATCCATTGTATGACTTCACACATCTCCATTCTATGACTTCACTCACCTCCATTCTGACTTCACACACCCCCATTCTGACTTCACACACCTCAATTCTGTGACTTCCCACACCTCCATTGTATGATTTCACACACTTCCATTCTATGACTTCACACACCTCCATTCTATGACTTCACACACCTCATTTCTGAGTTGACACACCTCCATTCTGTGATTTCACACACCTCCAATCTGACTTCACACACCTCCATTCTATGACTTCACACACCTCCATTCGTTGACATCAAAAACCACCATTCTATGACTTCACACAACTCCATTTTGACTTCACACACCTCCATTCTATGAGTTCACACACCTCCATTTTATGACTTCACACACCTCCATTCTATGACTTCACACACCTCAATTCTATGACTTCACACACCTCCATTCTATGACTTCACACACCTCCATTCTGTGACTTCACACACCTTCACTCTATGACTTCAAACACCTTCATTCTTACTTCACAAACATCCATTCTGTGACTTCACACACCTCCATTCTGAGTTCACACGACTCCTTTCTATGACTTCACACACTTCCATTCTATGACTTCACACACCTCCATTCTGTGGCTTCACACACCTACATTCTGAGTTCACACACCTCCATTCTGTGACTTCACACACCTCCATTCTCTGACTTCACTCACCTCCATTCAGTGACTTCACACACCTAGATCCTATGACTTCACACCTCCATTCTATGAATTCACACACCTCCATTCTGTGATTTCACAAACCTCCATTCTATGACTTCACACACCTTCATTCTGTGACTTCACACACCTCCATTCTGAGTTCACACACCTCCATTCTATGACTTCACACACCTCCATTCGTTGACATCAAAAACCACCATTCTATGACTTCACACACCTCCATTCTGTGACTTCACACACCTCCAATCTGACTTCACACACCTCCATTCTATGACTTCACACACCTCCATTCGTTGACATCAAAAACCACCATTCTATGACTTCACACACCTCCATTCTGACTTCACACACCTCCATTCTGTGACTTCACACACCTCCATTCTGACTATACACACCTCCATTGTATGACTTCACACACCTCCATTCTGTGACTTCACACACTTCCATTATGACGTCACACACCTCCATTCTATGAGTTCACACATCTCCATTCTGTGACTTCACCCACCTCCATTCTGACTTCACACACCTCCATTCTTTGACTTCAAACACTTCCATTTTATGATTTCACACACCTCCATTCTATGACTTCACACACCTCCATTCTGTGACTTCACCCACCTCCATTCTGAGTTCACACACCTCCATTCTGTGACTTCACACACCTTCATTCTGTGACTTCACACACCTCCATTCTATGACTTCACACACCTCCATTCTGTGACTTCATACACCTCCAATCTGTGACTTCACACACCTCCATTCTATGACTTCACACAACTCCATTGTTACTTCACACACCTCAAATCTATGATTTCACACACTTCCATTCTGACTTCACACACATCCATTCTATGACTTCACACACCTCCCTTCTGACTTCACACACCTCAATTCTATGACTTCACACACCTCCATTCTATGACTTCACACACCTCCATTCTGTGACTTCACACACCTCCACTCTATGACTTCAAACACCTTCATTCTAACTTCACAAACATCCATTCTGTGACTTCACACACCTCCCTTCTGTGACTTCACACCTGCATTCTGACTTAACACACCTCTATTCTGTAAATTCTCACACCTCAATTCTGTGACTTCACACACCTCCATTCTGACTTCACACACCTCCATTCTATGTTTTCACACACCTCCATTCTATGACTTCACACACCTCCATTCTATGACTTCACACACCTCCATTCTCTGACTTCAAACACCTCCATTCTGACTTCACACACCTCCATTCTGACTTCACACAGCTCCATTCTATGACTTCACACACCTCCATTGTGACTTCACACACCTCCATTCTATGACTTCACACACCTCCACTGTGATTTCACACACCTCCATTCTATGTGTTCACACACCTCCATTGTGACTTCACACACCTCCATTCTATGACTTCACACACCTCCATTCTGACTTCACACACCTCCATTCTTTGACTTCAAACACTTCCATTTTATGATTTCACACACCTCCATTCTATGACTTCACACACCTCCATTCTGTGACTTCACCCACCTCCATTCTGAGCTCACACACCTCCATTCTGTGACTTCACACACCTTCATTCTGTGACTTCACACACCTCCATTCTATGACTTCACACACCTCCATTCTGTGACTTCATACACCTCCAATCTGTGACTTCACACACCTCCATTCTATGACTTCACACAACTCCATTGTGACTTCACACACCTCAAATCTATGATTTCACACACCTCCATTCTGACTTCACACACCTCCATTCTATGACTTCACACACCTCCCTTCTGACTTCACACAGCTCCATTCTGTGACTTCACAAAACTCCATTCTATGATTTGACACACCTCCATACTATGACTTCACACACCTCCATCTATGACTTCACACACCTCCATTCTGAGTTCACACACCTCCATTCTGTGACTTCACACACCTCCATTCTGACTATACACACCTCCATTGTATGACTTCACACACCTCCATTCTGTGACTTCACACACTTCCATTATGACATCACACACCTCCATTCTATGAGTTCACACATCTCCATTCTATGACTTCACACACCTGCATTCTGACTTCACACACCTCCATTCTATGACTTCACACACCTCCATTTTATGACTTCACACACCTCCATTCTATGACTTCACCAACCCCATTCTATGACTTCACACACCTCCACTCTATGACTTCACACACCTCCATTCTGTGACTTCACACACCTCCCTTCTAACTTCACACACCTCCATTCTTTGACTTCACACACCTTAATTCTTACTTCAGAAACATCCATTCTCTGACTTCACACACCTCCATTCTATGACTTCACACACCTCAATTCTGTGACTTCACACACCTCCATTCTATGACTTCACACAACTCCATTGTGACTTCACACACCTCAAATCTATGATTTCACACACCTCCATTCTGACTTCACACACCTCCATTCTATGACTTCACACAACTCCCTTCTGACTTCACACACCTCAATTCTATGACTTCACACACCTCCATTCTATGACTTCACACACCTCCATTCTGTGACTTCACACACCTTCATTCTGTGACTTCACACACCTCCATTCTATGACTTCACACACCTCCATTCTGTGACTTCATACACCTCCAATCTGTGACTTCACACACCTCCATTCTATGACTTCACACAACTCCATTGTGACTTCACACACCTCAAATCTATGATTTCACACACCTCCATTCTGACTTCACACACCTCCATTCTATGACTTCACACACCTCCCTTCTGACTTCGCACACCTCAATTCTATGACTTCACACACCTCCATTCTATGACTTCACACACCTCCATTCTGTGACTTCACTCACCTCCACTCTATGACTTCAAACACCTTCATTCTTACTTCAGAAACATCCCTTCTGTGACTTCACACACCTCCCTTCTGTGACTTCACACCTGCATTCTGACTTCACACACCTCTATTCTGTAAATTCACACACCTCAATTCTGTGACTTCACACACCTCCATTCTGACTTCACACACCTCCATTCTATGACTTCACACACCTCCATTCTGTGACTTCAAACACCTCCATTCTGGCTTCACACACCTCCATTCTAACTTCACACAGCTCCATTCTATGACTTCACACACCTCCATTCTGTGACTTCACACACCTCCATTCTATGACTTCACACACCTCCACTGTGATTTCACACACCTCCATTGTATGAGTTCACACACCTCCATTGTGTCTTCACACACCTCAATTCTATGACTTCACACACCTCCATTCTGACTTCACACACCTCCATTCTGTGACTTCACACACTTCCATTATAACGTCACACACCTCCATTCTATGAGTTCACACATCTCCATTCTATGACTTCACACACCTGCATTCTGACTTCACACACCTCCATTCTATGACTTCACAGACCTCGAATCTATGATTTCACTCACCTCCACTCTATGACTTTACACTCCTCCATTCTATGACTTCCCACACCTCCTTTCTATGACTTCAACCAACCCCATTCTATGACTTCACACCTCCATTCTGACTTCGCACACCTCCATTCTGTGACTTCACACACCTCCCTTCTATGACTTCACACACCTCCATTCTTTGACTTCACACACCTTCATTCTTACTTCAGAAACATCCATTCTCTGACTTCACACACCTCCATTCTATGACTTCACAAATCTCCATTCTGTGACTTCACACACCTCCATTCTGAGTTCACACGACTCCTTTCTATGACTTCACACACTTCCATTCTATGACTTCACACACCTCCATTCTGTGGCTTCACACACCTACATTCTGAGTTCACACACCTCCATTCTGTGACTTCACACACCTCCATTCTCTGACTTCACTCACCTCCATTCTGTGACTTCACACACCTAGATCCTATGACTTCACACCTCCATTCTATGAATTCACACACCTCCATTCTGTGATTTCACAAACCTCCATTCTATGACTTCACACACCTCCATTCTGTGACTTCACACACCTCCATTCTGAGTTGAACACCTCCATTCTATGACTTCATAAACCTCCATTCTGAGTTTACAGACCTCCATTCTATGACTTCACACATCTCCATTCTATGACTTCACCCACCTCCATTCTTACTTCACACACCTCCATTCTGACTTCACACACCTCAATTCTGTGACTTCCCACACCTCCATTCTATGATTTCACACACTTCCATTCTATGACTTCACACACCTCCATTCTATGACTTCACACACCTCATTTCTGAGTTGACACACCTCCATTCTGTGAGTTCACACACCTCCAATCTGACTTCACACACCTCCATTCTATGACTTCACACACCTCCATTCGTTGACATCAAAAACCACCATTCTATGACTTCACACACCTCCATTCTGACTTCACACACCTCCATTCTGTGACTTCACACACCTCCATTTTGACTATCACACATCCATTGTATGACTTCACACACCTCCATTCTGTGACTTCACACACTTCCATTATGACGTCACACACCTCCATTCTATGAGTTCACACATCTCCATTCTATGACTTCACACACCTGCATTCTGACTTCACACACCTCCATTCTATGAGTTCACACACCTCCATTTTATGACTTCACACACCTCCATTCTATGACTTCACACTCCTCCATTCTATGACTTCCCACACCTCCTTTCTATGACTTCACCAACCCCATTCTATGACTTCACACACCCCCACTCTATGACTTCACACACCTCCATTCTGTGACTTCACACACCTCCCTTCTATGACTTCACACACCTCCATTCTTTGACTTCACACACCTTAATTCTTACTTCAGAAACATCCATTCTCTGACTTCACACACCTCCATTCTATGACTTCACACACCTCAATTCTGTGACTTCACACACCTCCATTCTATGTTTTCACACACCTCCATTGTATGACTTCACACACCTCCATTCTATGACTTCACACACCTCATTTCTGAGTTGACACACCTCCATTCTGTGATTTCACACACCTCCAATCTGACTTCACACACCTCCATTCTATGACTTCACACACCTCCCTTCTATGACTTCACACACCTCCATTCTTTGACTTCACACACCTTGATTCTTACTTCAGAAACATCCATTCTCTGACTTTACACACCTCCATTCTATGACTTCACACACCTCAATTCTGTGACTTTCCACACCTGCATTCTATGATTTCACACACCTCCATTCTATGACTTCACACACCTCCATTCGATGACTTCACACAACTCCATTGTGACTTCACACACCTCAAATCAATGATTTCACACACCTCCATTCTGACTTCACACACCTCCATTCTATGACTTCACACACCTCCCTTCTGACTTCACACAGCTCCATTCTGTGACTTCACAAAACTCCATTCTATGATTTTACACACCTCCATACTATGACTTCACACAACTCCATCTATGACTTCACACACCTCCATTCTGAGTTCACACACCTCCATTCTGTGACTTCACACACCTCCATTCTGACTTCACACACCTCCATTGTATGACTTCACACACCTCCATTCTGGGACTTCACACACTTCCATTATGACGTCACAAACCTCCATTCTATGAGTTCACACACCTCCATTGTGACTTCACACACCTCAATTCTATGACTTCACACACCTCCATTCTGACTTCACACACCTCCATTCTATGACTTCACACACCTCCCTTCTGACTTCACACAGCTCCATTCTGTGACTTCACAAAACTCCATTCTATGATTTGAAACACCTCCATACTATGACTTCACACACCTCCATCTATGACTTCACACACCTCCATTCTGAGTGCACACACCTCCATTCTGTGACTTCACACACCTCCATTCTGACTTCACACACCTCCATTGTATGACTTCACACACCTCCATTCTGTGACTTCACACACTTCCATTATGACGTCACACACCTCCATTCTATGAGTTCACACATCTCCATTCTATGACTTCACACACCTGCATTCTGACTTCACACACCTCCATTCTATGACTTCACAGACCTCGAATCTGTGTCTTCACTCACCTCCACTCTATGACTTCACACTCCTCCATTCTATGACTTCACACACCTCCTTTCTATGACTTCACCAACCCCATTCTATGACCTCACACCTCCATTCTGACTTCACACACCTCCATTCTGTGACTTCACACACCTCCCTTCTATGACTTCACACACCTCCATTCTTTGACTTCACACACCTTAATTCTGACTTCAGAAACATCCATTGTCTGACTTCACACACCTCCATTCTATGACTTCACACACCTCAATTCTGTGACTTCCCACACCTCCATTCTATGATTTCACACACTTCCATTCTATGACTTCACACACCTCCATTCTATGACTTCACACACCTCATTTCTGAGTTGACACACCTCCATTCTGTGATTTCACACACCTCCAATCTGACTTCACACACCTCCATTCTATGACTTCACACACCTCCATTCGTTGACATGAAAAACCACAATTCTATGACTTCACACAACTCCATTTTGACTTCACACACCTCCATTCTATGAGTTCACACACCTCCATTTTATGACTTCACACACCTCCATTCTATGACTTCACACACCTCAATTCTATGACTTCACACACCTCCATTCTATGACTTCACACACCTACATTCTGTGACTTCACACACCTCCCTTCTGTGACTTCACACCTGCATTCTGACTTCACACACCTCTATTCTGTGAATTCACACACCTCAATTCTGTGACTTCACACACCTCCATTCTGACTTCACACACCTCCATTCTATGTTTTCACACACCTCCATTCTATGACTTCACACACCTCCATTCTGTGACTTCACACACCTCCATTCTGACTTCACACAGCTCCATTCTGACTTCACACAGCTCCATTCTATGACTTTACACACCTCCATTCTGTGACTTCACACACCTCCATTCTCTGACTTCACACACCTCCACTGTGATTTCACACACCTCCATTCTATGAGTTCACACACCTCCATTGTGACTACACACACCTCAATTCTATGACTTCACACACCTCCATTCTGACTTCACACACCTCCATTCTGTGACTTCACACACCTCCATTCTATGACTTCACACACCTCCATTCTGTGACTTCACACACCTCCATTCGATGACTTCACACAACTGCATTGTGACTTCACACACCTCAAATCTATGATTTCACACACCTCCATTCTGACTTCACACACCTCCATTCTATGACTTCACACACCTCCCTTCTGACTTCACAAAGCTCCATTCTGTGACTTCACAAAACTCCATTCTATGATTTGACACACCTCCATACTATGACTTCACACACCTCCATCTATGACTTCACACACCTCCATTCTGAGTTCGCACACCTCCATTCTGTGACTTCACACACCTCCATTCTGACATTACACACCTCCATTGTATGACTTCACACACCTCCATTCTGAGTTCACACACCTCCATTCTGTGACTTCACACACTTCCATTATGACGTCACACACCTCCATTCTATGAGTTCACACATCTCCATTCTATGACTTCACACACCTGCATTCTGACTTCACACACCTCCATTCTATGACTTCACAGACCTCGAATCTGTGTCTTCACTCACCTCCACTCTATGACTTCACACTCCTCCATTCTATGACTTCCCACACCTCCTTTCTATGACTTCACCAACCCCATTCTATGATTTCACACCTCCATTCTGACTTCACACACCTCCATTCTATGACTTCACAAACCTCCATTCTGTGACTTCACACACCTCCATGCTGAGTTCACACACCTCCTTTATATGACTTCACACACTTCCATTCTATGACTTCACACACCTCCATTCTGTGGCTTCACACACCTACATTCTGAGTTCACACACCTCCATTCTGTGACTTCACACACCTCCATTCTATGACTTCACACATCCATTTTGACTTCACAAAACTCCAATATATAACTTCAAACACCTCCATTCTGTGACTTCACACACCTTCATTCTGACTTCACACACCTCCATTCTATGTTTTCACACACCTCCATTCTATGACTTCACACACCTCCATTTTTGACTTCACACACCTAAATTCTATGACTTCAGACACCTCCATTGTGACTTCACACACCTACATTCTATGAGTTCACACACCTCCATTCTGACTTCACACACCTCCATTCTGTGACTTCACACACCTCCGTTCTGACTTCACACAGCTCCATTCTGTGACTTCACAAGACTCCATTCTGTGATTTCACACACCTCCATACAATGACTTCACACAACTCCATCTATGACTTCACACACCTCCATTCTGAGTTCACACACCTCCATTCTGTGATTTCACACACCTCCATTCTGACTTCACACACCTTCATTTTATGACTTCACACACCTCCATTGTGTGATTTCTCAAACCTCCATTCTATGACTTCACACACTTCCATTGTGACGTCACACAACTCCATTCTATGTGTTCACACGTCTCCATTCTATGACTTCACACACCTTCATTCTTACTTCAGAAACATCCATTCTCTGACTTCACACACCTCCATTCTATGACTTCACAAACCTCCATTCTGTGACTTCACACACCTCCATTCTGAGTTCACAAACCTCCTTTCTATGACTTCACACACTTCCATTCTATGACTTCACACACCTCCATTCTGTGGCTTCACACACCTACATTCTGAGTTCACACACCTCCATTCTGTGACTTCACACACCTCCATTCTGTGACTTCACACACCTCCATTCTGTGACTTCACACACCTCGATCCTATGGCTTCACACACATCCATTCTATGAATTAACACACCTCCATTCTGTGAGTTCACAAACCTCCATTCTATGACTTCACACACCTCCATTCCTTGACTTCACACACCTCCATTCTGAGTTCACACACCTCCATTCTATGACTTCACAAACCTCCATTCTGAGTTCACAGACCTCCATTCTATGACATCACACACCTCCATTCTATGACTTCACTCACCTCCATTCTGACTTCACACACATCCATTCTGACTTCACACACCTCAATTCTGTGACTTCACACACCTCCATTCTGTGGCTTCACACACCTACATTCTGTGTTTACACAACTCCATTCTGTGACTTCACACACCTCCATTCTGTGATTTCACACACCTCCAATCTCACTTCACACACCTCCATTCTATGACTTCACACACCTCCATTCGTTGACATCAAAAAACACCATTCTATGACTTCACACAACTCCATTTTGACTTCACATACCTCCATTCTATGAGTTCACACACCTACATTTTATGACCTCACACACCTCCATTCTATGACTTCACACACCTCCATTCTCTGATTTCACACACCTCCAGTCTGACGTCACACACCTCCATTCTGTGACTTCACACACCTCCACTCTATGACTTCAAACACCTTCATTCTTACTTCACAAACATCCATTCTGTGACTTCACACACCTCCATTCTGTGACTTCAAACACCTTCATTCTGACTTCACACACCTCCATTCTGTGACTTCATACACCTCAATTCTGTGACTTCACATACCTCCATTCTATGATTTCACACACCTCCATTCTATGACTGCTCACACCTCCATTCTGTGACTTCACACACCTCCACTCTATGACTGGTAACACCTTCATTCTTACTTCACAAACATCCATTCTGTGACTTCACACACCTCCCTTCTGTGACTTCACACCTGCATTCTGACTTCACACACCTCTATTCTGTGAATTCACACACCTCAATTCTGTGACTTCACACACCTCCATTCTGACTTCACACACCTCCATTCTATGTTTTCACACACCTCCATTCTATGACTTCACACACCTCCATTCTGTGACTTCACACACCTCCATTCTGACTTCACACACCTCCATTCTGACTTCACACAGCTCCATTCTATGACTTCATACACCTCCATTCTGTGACTTCACACACCTCCATTCTATGACTTCACACACCTCCACTGTGATTTCACACACCTCCATTCTATGAGTTCACACACCTCCATTGTGACTTCACACACCTCAATTCTATGACTTCACGCACCTGCATTCTGACTTCACACACCTCCATTCTATGACTTCACACACCTCCCTTCTGACTTCACACAGCTCCATTCTGTGACTTCACAAAAAACTCCATTCTATGATTTGAAACACCTCCATACTATGACTTCACACACCTCCATTCTGAGTTCACACACCTCCATTCTGTGACTTCACACACCTCCATTCTGACTTCACACACCTCCATTGTATGACTTCACACACCTCCATTCTGTGACTTCACACACTTCCATTATGACGTCACACACCTCCATTCTATGAGTTCACACATCTCCATTCTATGACTTCACACACCTGCATTCTGACTTCACACACCTCCATTCTATGACTTCACAGACCTCGAATCTGTGTCTTCACTCACCTCCACTCTATGACTTCACACTCCTCCATTCTATGACTTCACACACCTCCTTTCTATGACTTCACCAACCCCATTCTATGACTTCACACCTTCATTCTGACTTCACACACCTCCATTTTGTGACTTCACACACCTCCCTTCTATGACTTCACACACCTCCATTCTTTGACTTCACAAACCTTAATTCTTACTTCAGAAACATCCATTCTCTGACTTCACACACCTCCATTCTATGACTTCACACACCTCAATTCTGTGACTTCCCACACCTCCATTGTATGATTTCACACACGTCCATTCTATGACTTCACACACCTCCATTCTATGACTTCACACACCTCATTTCTGAGTTGACACACCTCCATTCTGTGATTTCACACACCTCCAATCTGACTTCACACACCTCCATTCTATGACTTCACACACCTCCATTCGTTGACATCAAAAACCACCATTCTATGACTTCACACATCTCCATTTTGACTTCACACACCTCCATTTTACGAGTTCACACACCTCCGTTTTATGTCTTCACACACCTCCATTCTATGACTTCACACACCTCAATTCTATGACTTCACACACCTCCATTCTATGACTTCACACACCTCCATTC
The DNA here is from genome assembly GCA_024803745.1 of Megascapheus bottae. Lineage (NCBI taxonomy): Eukaryota > Metazoa > Chordata > Mammalia > Rodentia > Geomyidae > Megascapheus > Megascapheus bottae. The sequence goes on along the minus strand of JANJXV010000547.1, from coordinate 26,060 downwards.
TGTGACTTCACACACCTCCCTTCTGTGACTTCACACCTGTATTCTGACTTCACACAGCTCTATTCTGTGAATTCACACACCTCAATTCTGTGACTTCACACACCTCCATTCTGACTTCACACACCTCCATTCTATGTTTTCACACCCCTCCATTCTGTGACTTCACACACCTCCATTCTGTGACTGCACACACCTCCATTCTGACTTCACACACCTCCATTCTGACTTCACACAGCTCCATTCTATGACTTCACACACCTCCATTCTGTGACTTCACACACCTCCATTATATGACTTCACACACCTCCACTGTGATTTCACACACCTCCATTCTATGAGTTCACACACCTCCATTGTGACTTCACACACCTCAATTCTACGACTTCACACACCTCCATTCTGACTTCACACACCTCCATTCTGTGACTTCACACACCTCCATTCTATGACTTCACACACCTCCATTCTGTGACTTCACACACCTCCATTCGATGACTTCACACAACTCCATTGTGACTTCACACACCTCAAATCTATGATTTCACACACCTCCATTCTGACTTCACACACCTCCATTCTATGACTTCACACACCTCCCTTCTGACTTCACACAGCTCCATTCTGTGACTTCACAAAACTCCATTCTATGATTTGACACACCTCCATACTATGACTTCACACACCTCCATCTATGACTTCACACACCTCCATTCTGAGTTCACACACCTCCATTCTGTGACTTCACACACCTCCATTCTGACTTCACACACCTCCATTGTATGACTTCACACACCTCCATTCTGTGACTTCACACACTTCCATTATGACGTCACACACCTCCATTCTATGAGTTCACACATCTCCATTCTATGACTTCACACACCTGCATTCTGACTTCACACACCTCCATTCTGACTTCACAGACCTCGAATCTGTGTCTTCACTCACCTCCACTCTATGACTTCACGCTCCTCCATTCTATGACTTCCCACACCTCCTTTCTATGACTTCACCAACCCCATTCTATGACTTCACACCTCCATTCTGACTTCACACACCTCCCTTCTATGACTTCACACACCTCCATTCTTTGACTTCACACACCTTAATTCTTACTTCAGAAATATCCATTTTCTGACTTCACACACCTCCATTCTATGACTTCACAAACCTCCATTGTGTGACTTCACACACCTCCATTCTGAGTTTACACACCTCCTTTCTATGACTTCACACACTTCCATTCTATGACTTCACACACCTCCATTCTGTGGCTTCACACACCTACATTCTGAGTTCACACACCTCCATTCTGTGACTTCACACACCTCCATTCTATGACTTCACACATCCATTTTGACTTCACACAACTCCAATATATAACTTCAAACACCTCCATTCTGTGACTTCACACACCTCAATTCTGTGACTTCACACACCTTCATTCTGACTTCACACACCTCCATTCTATGTTTTCACACACCTCCATTCTATGACTTCACACACCTCCATTTTGTGACTTCACACCCCTAAATTCTATGACTTCAGACACCTCCATTGTGACTTCACACACCTCCATTCTATGAGTTCACACACCTCCATTCTGACTTCACACACCTCCATTCTGTGACTTCACACACCTCTGTTCTGACTTCACACAGCTCCATTCTGTGACTTCACAAAACTCCATTCTGTGATTTCACACACCTCCATACAATGACTTCACACAACTCCATCTATGACTTCACACACCTCCATTCTGAGTTCACACACCTCCATTCTGTGATTTCACACACCTCCATTCTGACGTCACACACCTTCATTTTATGACTTCACACACCTCCATTCTGTGACTTCTCACACCTCCATTCTATGACTTCACACACTTCCATTGTGATGTCACACAACTCCATTCTATGTGTTCACACATCTCCATTCTATGATTTCACACACCTCCATTCTGACTTCACACATCTCCATTGTATGACATCACAGACCTCGAATCTGTGACTTCACTCACTTCCACTCTATGACTTCACACTCCTCAATTCTATGACTTCCCACACCTCCTTTGTATGACTTCACCCACCTCAGTCTATGACTTCACACACCTCCATTCTATGAGTTCACACACCTCCATTCTATGAGTTCACACACCTCCAATTTGACTTCACACACCTCCATTCTATTACTTCACACACCTTCATTCTTACGTCACAAACATCCATTCTGTGACTTCACACACCTCCTTTCTGTGACTTCACACACCTTCATTCTGACTTCACACACCTCCATTCTCTGACTTCACACACCTCAGTTCTGTGACTTGACACACCTCCATTCTGACTTCACACACCTCCATTCTATGATTTCAGAAACGTCCATTCTATGACTTCACACACCTCCATTCTGTGACTTCACACACCTCCATTCTGACTTCACACCCCCCCATTCTGAGTTCACACACCTCCATTCTGACTTCACACAGCTCCATTCTATGAATTCACACACCTGCATTCTGTGACTTCACACACCTCCGTTTTGCCTTCACACACCTCCAATCTGTGACTTCACACACCTCCATTCTGTGACTTCACACACCTCTATTGTTTCACTTCACACACCTCCATTCTTTGACTTCACACACCGCCATTCCATGACTTCACAAACCTCCATTCTATGAGTTCACACACCTCCATTCTATGCGTTCACACACCTCCAATTTGACTTCACACATCTCCATTCTATGACTTCACACACCTTCATTCTTACTTCAGAAACATCCATTCTCTGACTTCACACACCTCCATTCTATGACTTCACAAACCTCCATTCTGTGACTTCACACACCTCCATTCTGAGTTCACAAACCTCCTTTCTATGACTTCACACACTTCCATTCTATGACTTCACACACCTCCATTCTGTCGCTTCACACACCTACATTCTGAGTTCACACATCTCCATTCTGTGACTTCACAAACCTCCATTCTGAGTTCACAGACCTCCATTCTATGACATCACACACCTCCATTCTATGACTTCACTCACCTCCATTCTCACTTCACACACATCCATTCTGACTTCACACACCTCAATTCTGTGACTTCACACACCTCCATTCTATGATTTCACACACTTCCATCTTATGACTTCACATACCTCCATTCTGTGGCTTCACACACCTACATTCTGAGTTTACACACCTCCATTCTGTGACTTCACACACCTCCATTCTGTGATTTCACACACCTCCAATCTCACTTCACACACCTCCATTCTATGACTTCACACACCTCCATTCGTTGACATCAAAAAACACCATTCTATGACTTCACATAACTCCATTTTGACTTCACACACCTCCATTCTATGAGTTCACACACCTCCATTTTATGACCTCACACACCTCCATTCTATGACTTCACACACCTCCATTCTCTGATTTCACACACCTGCAATCTGACTTCACACACCTCCATTCTGTGACTTCACACACCTCCACTCTATGACTTCAAACACCTTCATTCTTACTTCACAAACATCCATTCTGTGACTTCACACACCTCCATTCTGTGACTTCACACACCTTCATTCTGACTTCACACACCTCCACTCTGTGACTTCATACATCTCAATTCTGCGACTTCACACACCTCCATTCTATGATTTCACCCACCTCCATTTTATGACTGCTCACACCTCCATTCTGCGACTTCACACACCACCTTTTTGACTTCACAAACCTCCATTCTGTGACTTCACACACCTCCATTCTGTGACTTCACACACCTCCGTTTTGACTTCACACACTTCCATTCTGTGACTTCACACACCTCCATTCTGTCGCTTCACACACCTACATTCTGAGTTCACACATCTCCATTCTGTGACTTCACAAACCTCCATTCTGAGTTCACAGACCTCCATTCTATGACATCACACACCTCCATTCTATGACTTCACTCACCTCCATTCTCACTTCACACACATCCATTCTGACTTCACACACCTCAATTCTGTGACTTCACACACCTCCATTCTATGATTTCACACACTTCCATCTTATGACTTCACACACCTCCATTCTGTGGCTTCACACACCTACATTCTGAGTTTACACACCTCCATTCTGTGACTTCACACACCTCCATTCTGTGATTTCACACACCTCCAATCTCACTTCACACACCTCCATTCTGACTTCACACACCTCCATTCGTTGACATCAAAAAACACCATTCTATGACTTCACATAACTCCATTTTGACTTCACACACCTCCATTCTATGAGTTCACACACCTCCATTTTATGACCTCACACACCTCCATTCTATGACTTCACACACCTCCATTCTCTGATTTCACACACCTGCAATCTGACTTCACACACCTCCATTCTGTGACTTCACACACCTCCACTCTATGACTTCAAACACCTTCATTCTTACTTCACAAACATCCATTCTGTGACTTCACACACCTCCATTCTGTGACTTCACACACCTTCATTCTGACTTCACACACCTCCACTCTGTGACTTCATACATCTCAATTCTGCGACTTCACACACCTCCATTCTATGATTTCACCCACCTCCATTTTATGACTGCTCACACCTCCATTCTGCGACTTCACACACCACCTTTTTGACTTCACAAACCTCCATTCTGTGACTTCACACACCTCCATTCTGTGACTTCACACACCTCCGTTTTGACTTCACACACTTCCATTCTGTGACTTCACACACCTCCTTTCTGTGACTTCACACACCTCTATTGTATCACTTCACAAACCTCCATTCTTTGACTTCACACACCTCCATTCCATGACTTCACACACCTCCATTCTATGAGTTCACACACCTCCATTCTATGAGTTCACACACCTCCAATTTGACTTCACACACCTCCATTCTATTACTTCACACACCTTCATTCTTACTTCAGAAACATGCATTCTCTGACTTCACACACCTCCATTCTATGACTTCACAAACCTCCATTCTGTGACTTCACACACCTCCATTCTGAATTCACACACCTCAATGCTGTGACTTCACACACCTCCATTCTTCCTTCACACACCTCCATTCTATGACTTCACACACTTCCATTCTATGACTTCACACACCTCCATTCTGTGGCTTCACACACCTCGATCCTATGACTTCACACACCTCCATTCCATGAATTCACACACTTCCATTCTGTGATTTCACACACCTCCATTCTATGAATTCACACACCTCCATTCTGTGACTTCACACACCTCCATTCTGAGTTCACACACCTCCATTCTATGACATCACAAACCCCCATTCTGATTTCACACACCTCCTTTCTATGACTTCACACACTTCCATTCTATGACTTCACACACCTCACTCTGTGGCTTCACACACCTACATTCTGAGTTCACATACCTCCATTCTATGATTTCACACACCTGCATTCTATGACTTCACAGACCTCCATTCTGTGCCTTCACACACCACCTTTTTGACTTCACACACCTCCATTCTGTGACTTCACACACCTCCATTCTGTGACTTCAAACAACTCCCTTTTGACTTCACACACTTCCATTATATGACTTCACACACCTCCATTCTGTGACTTCACACACCTCCATTCTGAGTTCACACACCTCCATTCTATGACTTCACAAACCTCCATTCTGAGTTCACAGACCTCCATTCTATGACTTCACACACCTCCATTCTATGACTTCGCTCACCTCCATTCTGACATCCCACACCTCCATTCTGACTTCACACACCTCAATTCTGTGACTTCACACACCTCCATTCTATGATTTCACACACTTCCATTCTATGACTTCACACACCTCCATTCTGTGGCTTCACACACCTACATTCTGAGTTTACACACCTCCATTCTGTGACTTCACACACCTCCATTCTGTGATTTCACACACCTCCAATCTCACTTCACACACCTCCATTCTATGACTTCACACAACTCCATTCGTTGACATCAAAAAACACCATTCTCTGACTTCACTCAACTCCATTTTGACTTCACACACCTCCATTCTATGAGTTCACACACCTCCAATCTGACTTCACACACCTCCATTCTGTGACTTCACACACCTCCACTCTATGACTTCACACACCTTCATTCTGACTTCACACACCTCCATTCTGTGACTTCATACACCTCATTTCTGTGACTTCACACACCTCCACTCTGACTTCACACACCTCCATTCTATGATTTCACACACCTCCATTCTATGACTTCACACACCTCCATTCTGTGTCTTCACACACCACATTTTTGACTTCACAAACCTCAATTCTGTGACTTCACACACCTCCATTCTGTGACTTCACACACCTCCGTTTTGACTTTACACACTTCCATTCTGTGACTTCACACACCTCCTTTCTGTGACTTCACACACCTCTATTGTTTCACTTCACACACCTCCATTCTTTGACTTCACACACCTCCATTCCATGACTTCACACACCTCCATTCTATGTGTTCACACACCTCCATTCTATGAGTTCACACACCTCCAATTTGACTTCACACACCTCCATTCTATGACTTCACACACCTTCATTCTTACTTCAGAAACATCCATTCTCTGACTTCACACACCTCCATTCTATGACTTCACAAACCTCCATTCTGTGACTTCACACACCTCCATTCTGAATTCACACACCTCCATTCTGTGACTTCACACACCTCCATTCTTCCTTCGCACACCTCCATTCTATGACTTCACACACTTCCATTCTATGATTTCACACACCTCCATTCTATGGCTTCACACACCTCTCTTCTGAGTTCACACACCTCCATTCTGTGACTTCACACACCTCCATTCTGTGACTTCACACACCTCGATCCTATGACTTCACACACCTCCATTCTATGAATTCACACACCTCCATTCTGTGATTTCACACACCTCAATTCTATGACTTCACACACCTCCATTCTGTGACTTCACACACCTCCATTCTGAGTTCACACACCTCCATTCTATGACTTCACAAACCCCCATTCTGAGTTCACAGACCTCCATTCTATGACTTCACACACTTCCATTCTATGACTTCACACACCTCCATTCTGACTTCACACACCTCCATTCTGACTTCACATACCTCAATTCTTTGACTTCACACACCTCCATTCTATGATTTCACACACTTCCATTCTATGACTTCACACACCTCCATTCTATGACTTCACACACCTCATTTCTGAGTTGACACACCTCCATTCTGTGATTTCACACACCTCAAATCTGACTTCACACACCTCCATTCTATGACTTCACACACCTCCATTCGTTGACATCAAAAACAACCATTCTATGACGTCACACAACTCCATTGTGACTTCACACACCTCCATTCTGTGACTTCACACACCTCCATTCTATGATTTCACAAACCTCCATTCTGAGTTCACAGACCTCCATTCTGTGACTTTACACACCTCCATTCAATGATTTCACACACTTCCATTCTATGACTTCACGCACCTCCATTCTGTGGCTTCACACAACTACATCCTGAGTTCACACACCTCCATTCTCTGACTTCACACACCTCCATACTGTGATTTCACACACCTCCAATCTGACTTCACACACCTCCATTCTATGACTTCACACACCTCCATTCGTTGACATCAAAAAACACCATTTTTTGATTTCACACAACTCCATTTTGACTTCACACACCTCCATTCTATGAGTTCACACACCTCCATTTTATGACTTCACACACCTCCATTCTATGACTTCACACACCTCAGTTCTATGACTCCACACACCTCCATTCTATGACTTCACACACCTCCATTCTGTGACTTCACACACCTCCACTCTATGACTTCAAACACCTTCATTCTTACTTCACAAACATCCATTCTGTAACTTCACACACCTCCATTCTGTGACTTCACACACCTCCATTCTGTGACTTCACACACCTCCGTTTTGCCTTCACACACTTCCAATCTGTGACTTCACACACCTCCATTCTGTGAGTTCACACACCTCTATTGTATCACTTCACACACCTCCATTCTTTGACTTCACACACCGCCATTCCGTGACTTCACAAACCTCCATTCTATGAGTTCACACACCTCCATTCTATGAGTTTACACACCTCCAATTTGACTTCACACATCCCCATTCTATGACTTCACACACCTTCATTCTTACTTCAGAAACATCCATTCTCTGACTTCAAACACCTCCATTCTATGACTTCACAAACCTCCATTCTGTGACTTCACACACCTCATTCTGTGGCTTCACACACCTACATTCTGAGTTCACATACCTCCATTCTATGATTTCACATACCTCCATTCTATGACTTCACACACCTCCATTCTGTGACTTCACACACCACCTTTTTGACTTCACACACCTCCATTCTGTGACTTCACACACCTCCATTCTGTGACTTCACACACCTCCGTTTTGACTTCACACACTTCCATTCTATGAGTTCACACACCTCCATTCTGTGACTTCACACACCTCCATTCTGAGTTCACACACCTCCATTCTATGACTTCACAAACCTCCATTATGAGTTCACAGACCTCCATTGTATGACTTCACACATCTCCATTCTATGACTTCACTCACCTCCATTCTGACTTCACACACCCCCATTCTGACTTCACACACCTCAATTCTGTGACTTCCCACACCTCCATTCTATGATTTCACACACTTCCATTCTATGACTTCACACACCTCCATTCTATGACTTCACACACCTCATTTCTGAGTTGACACACCTCCATTCTGTGATTTCACACACCTCCAATCTGACTTCACACACCTCCATTCTATGACTTCACACACCTCCATTCGTTGACATCAAAAACCACCATTCTATGACTTCACACAACTCCATTTTGACTTCACACACCTCCATTCCATGAGTTCACACACCTCCATTTTATGACTTCACACACCTCCATTCTATGACTTCACACACCTCAATTCTATGACTTCACACACCTCCATTCTATGACTTCACACACCTCCATTCTGTGACTTCACACACCTTCACTCTATGACTTCAAACACCTTCATTCTTACTTCACAAACACCATTCTGTGACTTCACACACCTAACTTCTGTGACTTCACTCCTGAATTCTGACTTCACACACCTGTATTCTGTGAATTCACACACCTCAATTCTGTGACTTCACACACCTCCATTCTCACTTCACACACCTCTATTTTATGTTTTCACACACCTCCATTCTATGACTTCACAAACCTCCATTCTGTGACTTCACACACCTCCATTCTGACTTCACACACCTCCATTCTGACTTCACACAGCTCCATTCTATGACTTCACACACCTCCATTCTGTGACTTCACACACCTCCATTCTATGACTTCACACAACTCCACTGTGATTTCACACACCTCCATTTTATGAGTTCACACACCTCCATTGTGACCTCACACACCTCAATTCTATGACTTCACTCACCTCCATTCTGACTTCACACACCTCCATTCTGTGACTTCAAACTCTTCCATTTTATGATTTCACACACCTCCATTCTATGACTTCACACACTTCCATTCTGTGACTTCACCCACCTCCATTCTGAGTTCACACACCTCCATTCTGTGACTTCACACACCTTCATTCTGTGACTTCACACACCTCCATTCTGAGTTCACACACCTCCATTCTGTGACTTCACACAACTCCATCGTGACTTCACACACCTCAATTCTATGATTTCACACACCTGCATTCTGACTTCACACACCTCCATTCTATGACTTCACACACCTCCCTTCTGACTTCACACAGCTCCATTCTGTGACTTCACAAAACTCCATTCTATGATTTGACACACCTCAATACTATGACTGCACACACCTCCATCTATGACTTGACACACCTCCATTCTGAGTTCACACACCTCCATTCTGTGACTTCACACACCTCCATTCTGACTTCACACACCTCCATTGTATGACTTCACACACCTCCATTGTATGACTTCACACACTTCCATTATGACGTCACACACCTCCATTCTATGACTTCACAGACCTCGAATCTGTGTCTTCACTCACCTCCACTCTATGACTTCAAACTCCTCCATTCTATGACTTCCCACACCTCCTTTCTATGACTTCACCCAAGCCCATTTTATGACTTCACACCTCCATTCTGACTTCACACACCTCCATTCTGTGACTTCACACACCTCCCTTCTGTGACTTCACACCTGCATTCTGACTTCACACACCTCTATTCTGTGAATTCACACACCTCAATTCTGTGACTTCACACACCTCCATTCTGACTTCACACACCTCCAATCTATGACTTCACACACCTCCCTTCTGACTTCACACAGCTCCATTCTGTGAATTCAAAAAACTCCATTCTATGATTTGACACACATCCATACTATGACTTCACACACCTCCATCTATGACTTCACACACCACCATTTTGAGTTCACACACCTCCATTCTGTGACTTCACACACCTCCATTCTGAGTTCACACACCTCCATTCTGTGACTTCACACACCTCCATTCTGACTTCACACACCTCCATTGTATGACTTCACACACCTGCATTCTGTGACTTCACACACTTCCATTATGACGTCACACACCTCCATTCTATGAGTTCACACATCTCCATTCTATGACTTCACACACCTGCATTCTGACTTCACACACCTCCATTCTATGACTTCACAGACCTCCATTCTATGACTTCACAAACCTCCATTCTGTGATTTCACACACCTCCATTCTGAGTTCACAAACCTCCTTTCTATGCCTTCACACACTTCCATTCTATGACTTCACACACCTCCATTCTGTGGCTTCACACACCTACATTCTGAGTTCACACACCTCCATTCTGTGACTTCACACACCTCCATTCTGTGACTTCACACACCTCCATTCTGTGACTTCACACACCTCGATCCTATGACTTCACACACCTCCATTCTATGAATTAACACACCTCCATTCTGTGAGTTCACAAACCTCCATTCTATGACTTCACACACCTTCATTCTGTGACTTCACACACCTCCATTCTGAGTTCACACACCTCCATTCTATGACTTCACAAACCTCCATTCTGAGTTCACAGACCTCCATTCTATGACTTCACACACCTCCATTCTATGACTTCACCCACCTCCATTCTGACTTCACACACCTCCATTCTGACTTCACACACCTCAATTTTTTGACTTCACACACCTCCATTCTATGATTTCACACACTTCCATTCTATGACTTCACACACCTCCATTCTGTGGCTTCACACACCTACATTCTGTGATTTCACACACCTCCAATCTGACTTCACACACCTCCATTCTATGACTTCACACACCTCCATTCGATGACATCAAAAAACACCATTCTATGACTTCACACAACTCCATTTTGACTTCACACACCTCCATTCTATGAGTTCACACACCTCCATTTTATGACTTCACACACCTCCATTCTATGACTTCACACACCACCATTCTCTGATTTCACACACCTCAAATCTGACTTCACACACCTCCATTCTGTGACTTCACACACCTCCACTCTATGACTTCAAACACCTTCATTCGTACTTCACAAACATCCATTCTGTGACTTCACACACCTCCATTCTGTGACTTCACACACCTTCATTCTGACTTCAGACACCTCCATTCTGTGACTTCATACACCTCAATTCTGTGATTTCACACACTTCCATTCTGACTTCACACACCTCCATTCTATGATTTCACACACCTCCATTCTATGACTTCACACACCTCCATGATGTGACTTCACACACCACCTTTTTGACTTCACAAACCTCCATTCTGTGACTTCACACACCTCCATTCTGTGACTTCACACACGTCCGTTTTGACTTCACACATTTCCATTCTGTGACTTCACACACCTCCATTCTTTGACATCACACACCTCCATTCCATGACTTCACACACCTCCATTCTATGAGTTCACACACCTTCATTCTTCCTTCAGAAACATCCATTCTCTGACTTCACACACCTCCATTCTATGACTTCACAAACCTCCATTCTGTGACTTCACACACCTCCATTCTGAGTTCACACACCTCCTTTCTATGACTTCACACACTTCCATTCTATGACTTCACACACCTCATTCTGTGGCTTCACACACCTACATTCTGAGTTCACATACCTCCATTCTATGATTTCACACACCTCCATTCTATGACTTCACACACCTCCATTCTGTGACTTCACACACCACCTTTTTGACTTCACACACCTCCATTCTGTGACTTCACACACCTCCATTCTGTGACTTCACACACCTCCGTTTTGACTTCACACACTTCCATTCTATGACTTCACACACCTCCATTCTGTGACTTCACACACCTCCATTCTGAGTTCACACACCTCCATTATATGACTTCACAAACCTCCATTATGAGTTCACAGACCTCCATTCTATGACTTCACACATCTCCATTCTATGACTTCACTCACCTCCATTCTGACTTCACACACCTCCATTCTGACTTCACACACCTCAATTCTGTGAATTCCCACACCTCCATTCTATGATTTCACACACTTCCATTCTATGACTTCACACACCTCCATTTTATGACTTCACACACCTCATTTCTGAGTTGACACACCTCCATTCTGTGATTTCACACACCTCCAATCTGACTTCACACACCTCCATTCTATGACTTCACACACCTCCATTCGTTGACATCAAAAACCACCATTCTGTGACTTCACACAACTCCATTTTGACTTCACACACTTCCATTCTATGGGTTCACACACCTCCATTTTATGACTTCACACATCTCCATTCTATGACTTCACACACCTCCATTCTATGACTTCACACACCTCCATTCTATGACTTCACACACCTCCATTCTGTGACTTCACACACCTCCACTCTATGACTTCAAACACCTTCATTCATACTTCACAAACACCCATTCTGTGACATCACACACCTCCCTTCTGTGACTTCACACCTGCATTCTGACTTCACACACCTCTATTCTGTAAATTCACAAACCTCAATTCTGTGACTTCACACACCTCCATTCTGACTTCACACACCTCCATTCTATGTTTTCACACACCTCCATTCTATGAGTTCACACACATCCATTCTGTGATTTCCACACCTCCATTCTGACTTCACACACCTCCATTCTGACTTCACACAGCTCCATTCTATGACTTCACACACCTCCATTCTGTGACTTCACACACCTCCATTCTATGACTTCACACACCTCAACTGTGATTTCACACACCTCCATTCTATGAGTTCAGACACCTCCATTGTGACTTCACACACCTCAATTCTATGACTTCACACACCTCCATTCTGACTTCACACACCTCCATTCTGTGACTTCACACACTTCCATTAGGACGTCACACACCTCCATTCTATGAGTTCACACATCTCCATTCTATGACTTCACACACCTGAATTCTGACTTCACACACCTCCATTCTATGACTTCACAGACCTCGAATCTGTGACTTCACTCACCTCCACTCTATGACTTCACACTCCTCCATTCTATGACTTCCCACACCTTCTTTCTATGACTTCAACCAACCCCATTCTATGACTTCACACCTCCATTCTGACTTCACACACCTCCATTCTGTGACTTCACCCACCTCCCTTCTATGACTTCACACACCTCCATTCTTTGACTTCACACACCTTCATTCTTACTTCAGAAACATCCATTCTCTGACTTCACACACCTCCATTCTGTGACTTCACAAACCTCCATTCTGTGACTTCACACACCTCCATTCTGAGTTCACACACCTCCTTTCTATGACTTCACACACTTCCATTCTATGACTTCACACACCTCCATTCTGTGGCTTCACACACCTACATTCTGAGTTCACACACCTCCATTCTGTGACTTCACACACCTCCATTCTCTGACTTCACACACCTCCATTCTGTGACTTCACATACCTAGATCCTATGACTTCACACCTCCATTCTATGAATTCACACACCTCCATTCTGTGATTTCACAAACTTCCATTTTATGACTTCACACGCCTCCATTCTGTGACTTCACACACCTCCATTCTGAGTTCACACACCTCCATTCTATGAGTTCACACACCTGCATTGTGACTTCACACACCTCCATTCTATGACTTCTAACACCTCCATTCTGACCTCACACACCTCCATTCTGACTTCACACACCTCAATTCTGTGACTTCCCACACCTCCATTCTATGATTTCACACACTTCCATTCTATGACTTCACACACCTCCATTCTATGACTTCACACACCTCATTTCTGAGTTGACACCCCTCCATTCTCTGATTTCACACACCTCCAATCTGACTTCACACACCTCCATTCTATGACGTCACACCTCCATTCGTTGACATCAAAAACCACCATTCTATGACTTCACACAACTCCATTTTGACTTCACACACCTCCATTCTATGAGTTCACACACCTCCATTTTATGACTTCACACATCTCCATTCTATGACTTCACACACCTCAATTCTATGACTTCACACACCTCCATTCTATGACTTCACACACCTCCATTCTGTGACTTCACACACCTCCACTCTATGACATCAAACACCTTCATTCTTACTTCACAAACATCCATTCTATGACTTCACACACCTCCCTTCTGTGACTTCACACCTGCATTCTGACTTCACACACCTCTATTCTGTGAATTCACACACCTCAATTCTGTGACTTCACACACCTCCATTCTGACTTCACACACCTCCATTCTATGTTTTCACACACCTACATTCTCTGACTTCACACACCTCCATTCTGTGACTTCACACACCTCCATTCTGACTTCACACACCTCCATTCTGACTTCACACAGCTCCATTCTATGACTTCACACACCTCCATTCTGTGACTTCACACACCTCCATTCTATGACTTCACACACCTCCACTGTGATTTCACACACCTCCATTCTATGAGTTCACACACCTCCATTGTGACTTCACACACCTCAATTCTATGACTTCACACACCTCCATTCTGACTTCACACATCTCCATTCTGTGACTCACACACTTCCATTAGGACGTCACACACCTCCATTCTATGAGGTCACACATCTCCATTCTATGACTTCACACACCTGCATTCTGACTTCACACACCTCCATTCTATGACTTCACAGACCTCGAGTCTGTGACTTCACTCACCTCCACTCTATGAGTTCACACTCCTCCATTCTATGACTTCCCACACCTCCTTTCTATGACTTCAACCAACCCCATTCTATGACTTCACACCTCCATTCTGACTTCACACACCTCCATTCTGTGACTTCCCACACCTCCCTTCTATGACTTCACACACCTCCATTCTTTGACTCCACACAAATTCATTCTTACTTCAGAAACATCCATTCTCTGACTTCACACACCTCCATTCTATGACTTCACAAACCTCCATTCTGTGACTTCACACACCTCCATTCTGAGTTCACACACCTCCTTTCTATGACTTCACACACTTCCATTGTATGACTTCACACAAATACATTCTGTGGCTTCACACACCTACATTCTGAGTTCACACACCTCCATTCTGTGACTTCATACACCTCCATTCTGTAACTTCACACACCTCCATTCTGTGATTTCACACACCTCGATCCTATGACTTCACACCTCCATTCTATGAATTCACACACCTCCATTCTGTGATTTCACAAACCTCCATTCTATGACTTCACACACCTCCATTCTGTGACTTCACACACCTCCATTCTGAGTTCACACACCTCCATTCTGTGACTTCACAAACATCCATTATGAGTTCACAGACCTCCATTCTGTGACTTCACACACCTCCATTCTATGACTTCACACACCTCCATTCTGTGACTTCACACACCTCCACTCTATGACTTCAAACACCTTCATTCTTACTTCACTAACATCCATTCTGTGACTTCACACACCTCCATTCTGACTTCACACACCTCCATTCTATGTTTTCACACACCTCCATTCTCTGACTTCACACACCTCCATTCTGTGACTTCACACACCTCCATTCTGACTTCACACACCTCCATTCTGACTTCACACAGCTCCATTCTATGACTTCACACACCTCCATTCTGTGACTTCACACACCTCCATTCTATGACTTCACACACCTCCACTGTGTTTTCACACACCTCCTTTCTATGAGTTCACACACCTCCATTGTGACTTCACACACCTCAATTCTATGACTTCACACACCTCCATTCTGACTTGACACACCTCCATTCTGTGACTTCACACACTTCCATTAGGACGTCACACACCTCCATTCTATGAGTTCACACATCTCCATTCTATGACTTCACACACCTGCATTCTGACTTCACACACCTCCATTCTATGACTTCACAGACCTCGAATCTGTGACTTAACTCACCTCCCTTCTGTGACTTCACACACCTCCATTCTTTGACTTCACACACCTTCATTCTTACTTCAGAAACATCCATTCTCTGACTTCACACACCTCCATTCTATGACTTCACAAACCTCCATTCTGTGACTTCACACACCTCCATTCTGAGTTCACACACCTCCTTTCTTTGACTTCACGCACTTCCATTCTATGACTTCACACACCTCCATTCTGTGGCTTCACACACCTACATTCTGAGTTCACACACCTCCATTCTGTGACTTCATAAACCTCCATTCTGTGACTTCACACACCTCCATTCTGTGACTTCACACACCTCGATCCTATGACTTCACACATCCATTCTATGAATTCACACACCTCCATTCTGTGATTTCACAAACCTCCATTCTATGACTTCACACACCTCCATTCTGTGACTTCACACACCTCCATTCTGAGTTCACACACCTCCATTCTATGACTTCACAAACCTCCATTATGAGTTCACAGACCTCCATTCTATGACTTCACACATCTCCATTCTATGACTTCACTCACCTACATTCTGACTTCACAGACCTCCATTCTGACTTCACACACCTCAATTCTGTGACTTCCCACACCTCCATTCTATGATTTCACACACTTCCATTCTATGACTTCACACACCTCCATTCTATGACTTCACACACCTCATTTCTGAGTTGACACACCTCCATTCTGTGATTTCACACACCTCCAATCTGACTTCACACACCTCCATTCTATGACTTCACACACCTTCATTGGTTGACATCAAAAACCACCATTCTATGACTTCACACAACTCCATTTTGACTTCACACACCTCCATTCTATGAGTTCAAACACCTCCATTTTATGACTTCACACACCTCCATTCTATGACTTCACACACCTCAATTCTATGACTTCACACACCTCCATTCTATGACTTCACACACCTCCATTCTGTGACTTCACACACCTCCACTCTATGACTTCAAACACCTTCATTCTTACTTCACAAACATCCATTCTGTGACTTCACACACCTCCCTTCTGTGACTTCACACCTGCATTCTGACTTCACACACCTCTATTCTGTGAATTCACACACCTCAATTCTATGACTTCACACACCTCCATTCAGACTTCACACACCTCCATTCTATGTTTTCACACACCTCCATTCTATGACTTCACACACCTCCATTCTCTGACCTCAAACACCTCCATTCTGACTTCACACACCTCCATTCTGACTTCACACAGCTCCATTCTATGACTTCACACACCTCCATTGTGACTTCACACACCTCCATTCTATGACTTCACAAACCACCACTGTGATTTCACACACCTCCATTCTATGAGTTCACACACCTCCATTGTGACTTCACACACCTCAATTCTATGACTTCACTCACCTCCATTCTGACTTCACACACCTCCATTCTTTGACTTCAAACACTTCCATTTTATGATTTCACACACCTCCATTCTATGACTTCACACACCTCCATTCTGTGACTTCACCCACCTCCATTCTGAGTTCACACACCTCCATTCTGTGACTTCACACACCTTCATTCTGTGACTTCACACACCTCCATTCTATGACTTCACAAACCTCCATTCTGTGACTTCATACACCTCCAATCTGTGACTTCACACACCTCCATTCTATGACTTCACACAACTCCATTGTGACTTCACACACCTCAATCCTATGATTTCACACACCTCCATTCTGACTTCACACACCTCCATTCTATGACTTCACACACCTCCCTTCTGACTTCACACAGCTCCATTCTGTGACTTCACAAAACTCCAATCTATGATTTGACACACCTCCATACTATGACTTCACACACCTCCATCTATGACTTCACACACCTCCATTCTGAGTTCACACACCTCAATTCTGTGAGTTCACACACCTCCATTCTGATTTCACACACCTCCATTGTATGACTTCACACACCTCCATTCTGTGACTTCACACACTTCCATTATGACGTCACACACCTCCATTCTATGAGTTCACACATCTCCATTCTATGACTTCACACACCTGCATTCTGACTTCACACACCTCCATTCTATGACTTCACAGACCTCGAATCTGTGTCTTCACTCACCTCCACTCTATGACTTCACACTCCTCCATTCTATGACTTCCCACACTTCCTTTCTATGACTTCACCAACCCCATTCTATGACTTCACACCTCCATTCTGACTGCACACACATCCATTCTGTGACTTCACACACCTCCCTTCTATGACTTCACACACCTCCATTCTTTGACTTCACACACCTTAATTCTTACTTCAGAAACATCCATTCTCTGACGTCACACACCTCCATTCTATGACTTCACACACCTCAATTCTGTGACTTCCCACACCTCCATTCTATGATTTCACACACTTCCATTCTATGACTTCACACACCTCCATTCTATGACTTCACACACCTCATTTCTGAGTTGACACACCTCCATTCTGTGATTTCACACACCTCCAATCTGACTTCACACACCTCCATTCTATGACTTCACACACCTCCATTCGTTGACATCAAAAACCACAATACTGTGACTTCACACAACTCCATTTTGACTTCACACACCTCCATTATATGAGTTCACACACCTCCATTTTATGACTTCACCCACCTCCATTCTATGACTTCACACACCTCAATTCTATGACTTCACACACCTCCATTCTATGATTTCACACACCTCCATTCTATGACTTCACACACCTCATTTCTGAGTTGACACACCTCCATTCTGTGATTTCACACACCTCCAATCTGACTTCACACACCTCCATTCTATGACTTCACACACCTCCATTCGTTGACATCAAAAACCACCATTCTATGACTTCACCCAACTCCATTTTGACTTCACACACCTCCATTATATGAGTTCACACACCTCCATTTTATGACTTCACACACCTCCATTCTATGAGTTCACACACCTGAATTCTATGACTTCACACACCTCCATTCTATGACTTCACACACCTCCATTCTGTGACTTCACACACCTCCACTCTATGACTTCAAACACCTTCATTCTTACTTCACAAACATCCGTTCTGTGACTTCACACACCTCCCTTCTGTGACTTCACACCTGCATTCTGACTTCACACAGCTCCATTCTATGACTTCACACACCTCCATTCTGTGACTTCACACACCTCCATTCTATGACTTCACACACCTCCACTGTGATTTCACACACCTCCATTCTATGAGTTCACACACCTCCATTGTGACTTCACACACCTCAATTCTATGACTTCACACACCTTCATTCTGACTTCTCACACCTCCATTCTGTGACTTCACACACTTCCATTATGATGTCACACACCTCCATTCTATGAGTAAACACATCTCCATTCTTTGACTTCACACACCTGCATTCTGACTTCACACTCCTCCATTCTATGACTTCCCAGACCTCCTTTCTATGACTTCACCCAACCGCATTCTATGACTTTACACATCCATTCTGACTTCACACACCTCCATTCTGTGACTTCACACACCTCCCTTCTATGACTTCACACACCTCCATTCTTTGACTTCACACACCTTCATTCTTACTTCAGAAGCATCCATTCTCTGAATACACACACCTCCATTCTATTACTTAACAATCCTCCATTCTGTGACTTCACACACCTCCATTCTGAGTTCACACACCTCCTATCTATGACTTCACACACTTCCATTCTATGACTTCACACACCTCCATTCTGTGGCTTCACACACCTACATTCTGAGTTCACACACCTCCATTCTGTGACTTCATACACCTCCATTCTGTGACTTCACACACCTCCATTCTGTGACTTCACACACCTCGATCCTATGACTTCACACCTCCATTCTATGAATTCACACACCTCCATTCTGTGATTTCACAAACCTCCATTCTATGACTTCCCACACCTCCATTCTGTGACTTCACACACCTCCATTCTGAGTTCACACACCTCCATTCTGTGACTTCACAAACCTCCCTTCTGTGACTTCACACCTACATTCTGACTTCACACACCTCTATTCTGTGAATTCACATACCTCAATTCTGTGACTTCACACAGCTCCATTCTGACTTCACACACCTCCATTCTATGTTTTCACACACCTCCATTCTATGACTTCACACACCTCCATTCTGTGACTTCACACACCTCCATTCTGACTTCACACACCTCCATTCTGACTTCACACAGCTCCATTCTATGACTTCACACACCTCCATTCTGTGACTTCACACACCTCCATTCTATGACTTCACACACCTCCACTGTGTTTTCACACACCTCCATTCTATGAGTCCACACACCTCCATTGTGACTTCACACACCTCAATTCTATGACTTCACACACCTCCATTCTGACTTCACACACCTCCATTCTGTGACTTCACACACTTCCATTATGACGTCACACACCTCCATTCTATGAGTTCACACATCTCCATTCTATGACTTCACACACCTGCATTCTGACTTCACACACCTCCATTCTATGACTTCACAGACCTCGAATCTGTGACTTCATTCACCTCCACTCTATGACTTCACACTCCTCCATTCTATGACTTCTCACACCTCCTTTCTATGACTTCAACCAACCCCATTCTATGACTTCACACCTCCATTCTGAGTTCACACACCTCCTATCTATGACTTCACACACCTCCATTCTGTGACTTCACACACCTCCATTCTGACTTCACACACCTCCATTCGGACTTCACACAGCTCCATTCTATGACTTCACACACCTCCATTCTGTGACTTCACACACCTCCATTCTATGACTTCACACACCTCCACTGTGTTTTCACACACCTCCATTCTATGAGTTCACACACCTCCATTGTGACTTCACACACCTCAATTCTATGACTTCACACACCTCCATTCTGTGACTTCACACACCTCCATTCTGAGTTCACACACCTCCATTCTATGACTTCACAAACCTCCATTATGAGTTCACAGACCTCCATTCTGTGACTTCACACACCTCCATTCTATGACTTCACACACCTCATTTCTGAGTTGACACACCTCCATTCTGTGATTTCACACACCTCCAATCTGACTTCACACACCTCCATTCTATGACTTCACACACCTCCATTCGTTGACATCAAAAACCACCATTCTATGACTTCACACAACTCCACTTTGACTTCACACACCTCCATTCTATGAGTTCACACACCTCCATTTTAAGACTTCACACATCTCCATTCTATGACTTCACACACCTCAATTCTATGACTTCACACTCCTCCATTCTATGACTTCACACACCTCCATTCTGTGACTTCACACACCTCCACTCTATGACTTCAAACACCTTCATTCTTACTTCACAAACATCCATTCTGTGACTTCACACACCTCCCTCCTGTGACTTCACACCTGCATTCTGACTTCACACACCTCTATTCTGTAAATTCACACACCTCAATTCTGTGACTTCACACACCTCCATTCTGACTTCACACACCTCCATTCTATGTTTTCACACACCTCCATTCTATGACTTCACACACCTCCATTCTGTGACTTCACACACCTCCATTCTGGCTTCACACACCTCCATTCTGACTTCACACAGCTCCATTCTATGACTTCACACACCTCCATTCTGTGACTTCACACACCTCCATTCTATGACTTCACACACCTCCACTGTGATTTCACACACCTCCATTCTATGAGTTCACACACCTCCATTGTGACTTCACACACCTCAATTCTATGACTTCACACACCTCCATTCTGACTTCACACACCTCCATTCTGTGACTTCACACACTTCCATTATGACGTCACACACCTCCATTCTATGAGTTCACACATCTCCATTCTATGACTTCACACACCTCCATTCTATGACTTCATAAACCTCGAATCTGTGACTTCACTCACCTCCACTCTATGACTTCACACTCCTCCATTCTATGACTTCCCACACCTCCTTTCTATGACTTCACCAACCCCATTCTATGACTTCACACCTCCATTCTGACTTCACACACCTCCATTCTGTGACTTCACTCACCTCCCTTCTATGACTTCACACACCTCCATTCTTTGACTACACACGCCTTCATTCTTACTTCAGAAACATCCATTCTCTGACTTCACACACCTCCATTCTATGACTTCACAAACCTCCATTCTGTGACTTCACACACCTCCATTCTGAGTTCACACACCTCTTTTCTATGACTTCACACACTTCCATTCTATGACTTCACACACCTCCATTCTGTGGCTTCACACACCTACATTCTGAGTTCACACACCTCCATTCTGTGACTTCACACACCTCCATTCTCTTACTTCACACACCTCCATTCTGTGACTTCACACACCTAGATCCTATGACTTCACACCTCCATTCTATGAATTCACACACCTCCATTCTGTGATTTCACAAACCTCCATTCTATGACTTCACACACCTCCATTCTGTGACTTCACACACCTCCATTCTGAGTTCACACACCTCCATTCTATGACTTCATAAACCTCCATTCTGAGTTCACAGACCTCCATTCTATGACTTCACACATCTCCATTCTATGACTTCACTCACCTCTATTCTGACTTCACACACCTCCATTCTGACTTCACACACCTCAATTCTGTGACTTCCCACACCTCCATTCTGTGATTTCACACACTTCCATTCTATGACTTCACACACCTCATTTCTGAGTTGACACACCTCCATTCTGTGATTTCACACACCTCCAATCTGACTTCACACACCTCCATTCGTTGACATCAAAAACCACCATTCTATGACTTGACACAACTCCATTTTGACTTCACACACCTCCATTCTATGAGTTCACACACCTCCATTTTATGACTTCACACATCTCCATTCTATGACTTCACACACCTCCATTCTATGACTTCACACACCTCCATTCTATGATTTCACACACCTCCATTCTATGACTTCACACACCTCATTTCTGAGTTGACACACCTCCATTCTGTGATTTCACACACCTCCATTCTGACTTCACACACCTCCATTCTGACTTCACACAGCTCCATTCTATGACTTCACACACCTCCATTCTGTGACTTCACACACCTCCACTCTATGACTTCAAACACCTTCATTCTTACTTCACAAACATCCATTCTGTGACTTCACACACCTACCTTCTGTGACTTCACACACCTCCATTCTGACTTCACACACCTGTATTCTGTGAATTCACACACCTCCATTCTATAACTTCACACACCTCCATTCTGTGACTTCACACACCTCCATTCTGACTTCACACACCTCCATTCTGACTTCACACAGCTCCATTCTATGACTTCACACACCTCCATTCTGTGACTTCACACACCTCCCTTCTATGACTACACACACCTCCATTCTTTGACTTCACACACCTTAATTCTTACTTCAGAAACATGCATTCTCTGACTTCACACACCTCCATTCTATGACTTCACACACCTCAATTCTGTGACTTCCCACCCCTCCATTCTATGATTTCACACACTTCCATTCTATGACTTCACATACCTCCATTCTATGACTTCACACAGCTCATTTCTGAGTTGACACACCTGCATTCTGTGATTTCACAGACCTCCAATCTGACTTCACACATCTCCATTCTATGACTTCACACACCTCCATTCGTTGACATCAAAAACCACCATTCTATGACTTCACACAACTCCATTTTGACTTCACACACCTCCATTCTATAAGTTCACAAACCTCCATTTTATGACTTCACACACCTCCATTCTATGACTTCACACACCTCAATTCTATGACTTCACACACCTCCATTCTATGACTTCAAACACCTCCATTCTGTGACTTCACACACCTCCCTTCTGTGACTTCACACCTGCATTCTGACTTCACACAGCTCTATTCTGTGAATTCACACACCTCAATTCTGTGACTTCACACACCTCCATTCTGACTTCACACACCTCCATTCTATGTTTTCACACACCTCCATTCTATGACTTCACACACCTCCATTCTGTGACTTCACACACCTCTATTCTGACTTCACACACCTCCATTCTGACTTCACACAGCTCCATGCTATGACTTCACACACCTCCATTCTGTGACTTCACACACCTCCATTCTATGACTTCACACACCTCCACTGTGATTTCACACACCTCCATTCTATGAGTTCACACACCTCCATTGTGACTTCACACACCTCAATTCTATGACTTCACACACCTCCATTCTGACTTCACACACCTCCATTCTGTGACTTCACACACCTCCATTCTATGACTTCACACACCTCCATTCTGTGACTTCACACACCTCCATTCGATGACTTCACACAACTCCATTGTGACTTCACACACCTCAAATCTATGATTTCACACACCTCCATTCTGACTTCACACACCTCCATTCTATGACTTCACACACCTCCCTTCTGACTTCACACAGCTCCATTCTGTGACTTCACAATCTCCATTCTATGATTTGACACACCTCCATACTATGACTTCACACACCTCCATCTATGACTTCACACACCTCCATTCTGAGTTAACACACCTCCATTCTTTGACTTCACACACCTCCATTCTGACTTCACACACCTCCATTGTATGACTTCACACACCTCCATTCTGTGACTTCACACACTTCCATTATGACGTCACACACCTCCATTCTATGAGTTCAGACACCTCCATTGTGACTTCACACAGCTCAATTCTATGACTTCACACACCTCCATTCTGACTTCACACACCTCCATTCTATGACTTCACACCCCTCCCTTCTGACTACACAGCTCCATTCTGTGACTTCACAAAACTCCATTCTATGATTTGACACACCTCCATACTATGACTTCACACACCTCCATCTATGACTTCACACACCTCCATTCTGAGTTCACACACCTCCATTCTGTGACTTCACACACCTCCATTCTGACTTCACACACCTCCATTGTATGACTTCACACACCTCCATTCTGTGACTTCACACACTTCCATTATGACGTCACACACCTCCATTCTATGAGTTCACACATCTCCATTCTATGACTTCACACACCTCCATTCTTTGACTTCACACACCTTAATTCTTACTTCAGAAACATCCATTCTCTGACTTCACACACCTCCATTCTATGACTTCACACACCTCAATTCTGTGACTTCCCACACCTCCATTCTATGATTTCACACACTTCCATTCTATGACTTCACACACCTCCATTTTATGACTTCACACACCTCATTTCTGAGTTGACACATCTCCATTCTGTGATTTCACACACCTCCAATCTGACTTCACACACCTCCATTCTATGACTTCACACACTTCCATTCGTTGACATCAAAAACCACCATTCTATGACTTCAAACAACTCCATTTTGACTTCACACACCTCCATTCTATGAGTTCACAGACCTCCATT